>JAFISE010000190.1:0-56941 GCA_022560025.1 Stagonosporopsis chrysanthemi
TGCAGCGCCGCGCGCACCGCCGCCCTCCACGCCCGCTCCTGCGCGGCGAGGTCGGCCGTGTGCGTCGTCGTGCTCTTGCCCTTGCCCTTGCCCTTGCCCTTGCCGTTGCCGTGGCCGTGGCCGTGGCTGTCGAGGGAGCGGTGCCTGGGGCCCTTGGCGGCGCCGTTCGCAGGCGGGACGAAGCCGCCGCCGAACTGGGCGTGCACGTCGTCCAGCCGGCGCAGCGCCTCGGTGTCGAGGCTGACGTAGACCGTGTCCAGCCCCAGCGGCACGACGTGGTGGAGGCGCACCTCGATGGGCGCGTCGCGGCGCTGCGTCCGGTTCGGCGCCAGGCTGTGCAGCGCCTGCGAGAACGACTGCAGCGCGAGGGCCGCCGCGGGGACATGGAGCGACGAGTGCGAGGGCGGGGGCGGGTGCGGGTGCGGGTGCGGGTGCGGGTGCGGGTGCGGGCGTGCGGGCGCTGCGTCGTCGGTCTGGTCCGCAGCCTTCACGGCGAGGATGGTCCAGGGCACGTTCTGCGCGGCGACGACGGAGCCCGGCAGCCACGGCGTGATGGCGACATGGCGCGTCGTGGTCTCGTTCCCTAGCACTCGTCAGCTCCAGCCTGCACCTTCACGCCTCGCCCTCGCGCTCCCACTCTCGCCCCAAGCGGTGAACCTACCCCGCTTCCCAAACAGCTCCTCCCACAGATCCTCGCTCAGCACCCCCGCCTCCCCCCTCAGCCCGTCATCGAGCAGCAACCGCGCCGACACCGCCGGGCGGTCGAGCCTCCGTCTCCTCCTCTTGCGCCGCAGCCCGTTCTGCGCCTGCGCCCCGTTCTGCAGCGTTGCGGTGGGTGGACCTGACGCGCCGAGCGCCGTGTGCGCCTCCATCTCTTGCAGTCGAATTGGTAGAGTGGGCGAGCAATGGACGAGTGGTGTCGAGAGCGAGGCTCTGCGGCTGCGGGCGTGGTGGGCGTCGGCCTGCGTGCCAAGATGTACGCAAGTGTATCCATGTACCTCGGCAGCCCGGTGACGGTGCCGCAGACGCCGACGGGAGTGCGCTCCACGGCTGCAGCGAGCGCACCGTGACGGGCAATGCCGAGGGTTGTATGTGTGTATGTGTGTATGTGTGTACGACAAACAAGGGCAACTAATCGCCTCGGTGAATTGTCGCGTTGTCCAAATCTCGACTGATGTGGTTGGCACGTGTCCGACTGCGGCTCCGGAGCTCCACTGCCTGTACCACCACCACCACCACCACCACCACCACCACAGCATGACGTGCATCTCCAACGCCTCGCGAGCTTGTACACAACGACGAACGGCCAAGTCAATTCGTATATTGCAACACAAAAGCCATACATAGATAGACCTAGCAGCCCCTTTTGCGAGGATATCAAACGCCGCAACTCCTCCCTATGCACCTCTCCCTCCACATGCCATGCGTCCCCATCTCCTCCGCATGCAAGCCTACTTCCTGCTCTGCTTCGCCTTCTTATGCTTCTTCTCGCTCTTCTCCTTGCCCTTCTCCGCCTCCTTGTACGCCTCCGCCACCGCCTCGCCAGCCTTCCTCTTCTTCTCGCCCGTCTTGACCGACACCGTCAGCTTGTCAACCCGACCACCCTTTGACGCTTTGGCCACCGACCGCTCGGCTTCTGTCCAGTCGTCTGCCCCCTCGCCGATTTCGTATCTGCCTTGTGTTAGTACAGGAAGAGTGGGCGCTGCAAGGTCATCTCATGGGTGCATGGATCGGCTTACTTGTGCAGCGGCAGAGCGTCAATCAGCGCTTTGGCGCGCTCGCGCTCCTCCTGGTCCGCAAGGAACTCCTCGCCGCCCTCCAGCAGCTCCTGCTGCAGGTCTTGCTCTAGCGGCTTGAACCGCGAGTCGGCTACAGCAGCCTCGCCGTTGGCACCCTCGTCTTCAACCTCCATAGCCTCGGGCATCTCCTCTCGGACGGCGCCCTCGAGAATCCCACGAAACGCTGTCGCCACCTTGCGGATCACCTTGACGAACATGGCCATCAGCTGCGACGACGACAGGTTGAGCTCCTTCTCCACCTCGCTAAACTCCTTGCGCTGCAGACCGACCGCGAGGAGCAGCGCCACTTGCACGCCGCTCATCTTCATCTGCGTCTTGAGACGTCCTGTGAAGTAGAGTGTCGCGATGGGGGGCAGCATGTCGAGGATGACGTGGTAGTCGAGCATGTTGTTCGCGTACGAATCCAGTCTCTTCAAGTCAAACGGGCTGAATAGCGCGTCCAGCTCGGCCTTTGTCACGGGTGAGGCTTTCAAGTCGCTGTCGAGGTCGGCACCCTGCGACGCAGACTCCTCAATCGAGAGCGATGTTATCGACGAGAAGGTGCGGAACTGGTAGGAAAGAAGGGAGAGGAAGCGTTTCTGGAAGTCCTTTGCGAACGCTGCGACCCAGGAGCCGTCAGACGATGTCGTCTCCAACGAGCGCAGCATAATGCACGTGTGCTCGCCAGTGAGGTCATTGGGTGTCTGACGTAGATAGACAGGGACGAAAGCTTGTCGCTTCCAGAACTTGTGCAACTGGCTCGTCAGTCCGTAGCTCACTCCGACATAGTCAAGCTTGGGTGCTGCGAGCTCAGACAAGCGAGCAAACAGAGGCGGCATTTCTGATGCTTCGCGGACCTTGATGCTGTCTGTCTGGAGCGTTGCTGATTCCAAGTCCTCTTCCGTGATACGCTTCATCGTCTCAATTTCGGCTGGCGCCGACTCAGACAGATACGCAAGCTTGCCATCGTAAAAGTCAACAAGCAGGGACAACGCGCGCGAACCGTACCCCATTTTGACGTAGTCGGGGTTGGTGGCAATGCGGACAACGCGCGCGCCAGACAGCGAGGCAAAGTTCTCGTCCTGGAATTGCTGCGACACAATCCACGGAATGAGATCGCCACCTGCTCTTTGCCCGCGACTCAGACTGCTGAGAACGCTTTCTCTGCTTATCTGACCCTCGAGTGCCACTTGGATCACACAGAGGGGTTCGGGGAGCTTGTTGTCCTCGGCTGGGGCCGTCAGAACGAAAAGCTGGTGGGCGGGCGCATCGGACATGAGCTGGAGATCGTTGGGCGTGTTTTTGTAGTGGCTTGCAACGTAGAGCGCCATCATCTTCTGCAAGAACTTCTCGGCGGCAGGGTTGTAGGAGAAGAGAGTATCGCGGTTGACGTGGAGCAGCTGACACTCGCTGGGGTGTGGGCAGCCTTGGGTTCCCAGCTTCGAGCGAGGGAGGGTAGCGTCGAGACAGAGGAGGTCGTTCATCCATCGTTCCACAGAGTCGCCCTGGGCGTAACGGATAGGCTCCGAAAGTGTAATCTCGCGCAGCGAGCGGCCGGCCATGGAGGGTTCCGTTCCGTCCTTGCTTTCCTTCCCTGTAGCTCGGTCGACCACGGTAGACGAGCCATCAGTCTTCCGCCCTCTCGACTGCTCACGGAGCTGGTTAATGAGTTTGAGAGAGAGCGAGCGTCCAGTACCCTCGTAACCGTTGATTGTCGAAGCCATGAACACCAGATAAGGCCCCATCAACTTGCGCACCAACGGCAGAGGAATGGCAGCAGCCTCGTCAATGACCAACAGCTCAGCCTGACCCAACTGATTCGCGTCCTGTGGCTGGATGTACTGGATCGTTTGCCTGTGTTGTCTATGCACGTTGACGCGGACGATCGCCTTGTTAAACTCGGCGTGTGTCGATTGCAGGATGTTGTAGTCCTGGTGCTCCATGTATCCGAGCGCATCAAAGCCCTTGAACACAAACTCGAATAGTGTCTTCAAGTTCTCTGGGCTTGGCGAAGTAATGAAGATGTTGCTGTAACCGTGGGCAATGGCCGCCGCAATCGCCACACCCAGTGCCGCAGACTTTCCGCGACCACGGGCTGCTGTCAACGTAACAGTGCTCTGCAGTGTCTTCTCTGCGATTGCATCCACGAACGTGAGCAGCGCCTTCGCCTGATCCACCGTCTTCGCCAGCTTGACAAGATCGCCCACAGGTGGTGTGTCTGCCAGCGATTCCTTGATCTCTTCCAACTCCTTCGCTTTTGGTGTCTTGCCCTCGAGCTCTGCGTCTGGTGGCGGCAGCTGCTTGACGTGCTTCCCGCCAGAGATGGGCAGCACGTTCAGCTCATCGTCGACGACCAAGCAGCTGTCACACTTTCCGAGGGAGAGGAGGAACCGCTCGTTGAATCGGGCAACGACATCGCTGTGCGCTTCGGTTCGGTACCGCGAGTGGATGTCCATGGACATTGTGTAGAGCTGTTTCAAGCTGTTCATACCCTTCAACAGCAGGATGACCAATCCTCCTCCCTCTACCGTCTCGATCGTGCGCGCAAGCAGGTTCGGTGTAAGCGCCTCAAAGTCCTGCAGGATACACATGCCGTATGTGTTTCCCAGAATCTTCTCCGTCTCCTTGTAGTACACATAGCGGATGTTCTGTGTCGAGACGAACAGCTCGAAAGGGTCTTCGGTATCGATGTCGCGGATGCCGCGCTTGATCTCGCTCTTGATCTTCTTCTCGCGCTTCTTGCGGTGACTCGAGAATCCAAGCAGCTTGTTCTTGTACGCCCAGAGCACCGACTTGTTCAGCTTGACGTCGACGTTCAGCAGGATGTGGTAGAGGTTGACGATGACATCTTTCTGGCGGTCACCAACAACCACGAAGAAGCTTCGCTTCTTTTCCTGCGTACGGTGAGCTTGGGATCGAGTTGGTGGTAACTTGATGCACACGTACCTGAGCGCCATTCCGGATTAACGCCGGAATGCGGGAGTCGCTGCAAAACAGTGAGCAACAGCAAGGCTTGCAGAGTGCGTCTCTTTACATACATAGCTTTCTTCGGCATCTTGACAGCTCCGCAGGCTTCCCCGCCGCTTCTCTAGTATACCGTCTGTCCGAGGATCGCACACCTTGTGGTATGAGGTGGTCAATCGCGGAGGTGACCTGAAGCTGTTCCAACAATTCCAGCTCTTCAGACCTCAAGTTGCGTGGGATATGCGCGTGGTGGCTGCGAGGGTTGCGGACCGTGCAGCCATCACTGGAAATTTCCAAGTCCAAAGATTGTTCTGCCACACTAGTGCCTCACCGCTCTAAACCTGCCCCATTCGGCAACTTACACATCTGTTGATCGCCTCGAGGATGCATCCGATGCTATTGCGAGAATACTCGGGTGTATCCGATGATTCGCTGAGTAAGGACTAGTGCCGCGGTGTTGTGGCACTTGCCAGCGCATGTGTGCAAGATGCGCTCCGACCATGTACTCTCACTTAGTATATCCTCGAGTCCACCATATCTCGACGAGCTGCATCATAGATCTCTTACGATGGAAACTTCGTTGCGTGATTATGTGTAGCAAATCTATGTCTAAGTCTCGTATACAAGAAACAGGGTATAAGGGTGTATGCTAAGGAAACGCTAAATCAAGCGCAAATCTCGGAGTGCAATGTGCCTATGCGGCGGTGGCACAAGTCTCCTTCTCGGCCTCCATAGCCTGGTAGCCTTTGCCGTCACCACCTCCGATCTGCTCTGAGCCTTTCACCTGCTCAGCACCCTTCTCGCTCCACTCTCCGGCTGCGACATCAACCTCCCTTGTTGCGTCCTCCCTCGTCTTGTCGCTGCGGTGGTAGAAATTCTGGATGTTCTCACACCCTCTGGGCGTGCGGCAGATGTTCCTGGCTTCTTCAGGCGCGGTCTTCCATAGCACCTCCCTGACCTCCTTGCCCACCTTCTCGATTGCGTCCATTGCCCAGATGACATCGAGATGCTCGTAGCCCTCGATGACCTTGGAGTGGACTACGTCAACGAACGGTTCGCGGTTGCGTTCGAAACGTCGCAAGAGGCGGCGACCGTCGACCAAATCATCTGCACCGCAGACCCACAGGGCAAAGGGAGGTGTGTGTGGACCATACCAGGCGAAACGGGCGCGGCTGGTGTCCCGCCTGTTGGGATTGGACTTATCGTCGTCAAGAGCGCTGCGGCCAGGCTGGGCGTCATCGGATTCCTCATCATCGGACTCGTCTCTCGGTCGAGACCTGGATCTGTCATCATCCTCGTCTTCCTTCTCTTCTATTGTCTTCTCCTCCTGCGTAGACAGAATGCATTTGTGCTTGGCGAAACACTCACGACCGAGCCACCATCTCATACTCTCCGCACTGACATACACTGGGGAGAACTGGAACAGGCGATCCTGAAGACCCTGGTCCCAGCGTTCGTCTGTCCAGTTGAAGAGGAAGGAGAACACACGGTAGCCCATGGCTCCATACATTTTGCCTGGAAGCAAAGAGTGCATCGTCATCATGAAGGGGATAAACGCATGTATGCCGAAGACGATCCGAAACATGGACGGAGAAATGACTTGCATGAATTTGAAGTAGGCTTTCTGGATCAGTGGGCCTGCGTACGCTGCTGGTGCAAGAGCGCAGAATACAGAGATCTTGTCGCCGATCTCAGGACGCTGTTCCTTGGCCATGGCAACAAGACTCTGCGTCGTGCCCTGACTATGGGCGATTAGACCAAGCTTCTCAAATCCGGTCTCGAAGAGGACTCGCGAGATGAGTGCTGGCAAGTCCATAACGCCCATCTGTCGAATGTTCCAAGCCCACATCCTTGGATCACTGTAGTCCAGCAGCTTGTGGCGAGGGTTAAAGCCGCAGCGGTTGTTACCCAGCCAGACATCGTACCCGCTCTTAGCCAAGAAGAAGGCAAGACTGTCGTCGTCGTTGGTACAGTAGGCTCCAGCTGATTGCAAAAGTCCGTGAATCATGAGAATGGGGTACTTCTTTTGCCCTGGCGGATACTGCGAGCCGGGTACTCCATTGCACGAGCTCGTTCTCCTGAAGACATCTGGCGCGCGTGGTATTCTTTCAGAGTCCTCGGTACGTGTGTAATCGCGTGGGTTGTAGAGATGCCAAAGATCGATGATGAAGCCGTCCTCAGTCTGCACCTCGAAAATTTCGCAGTCAAGTCCTACTCGACGCGCGTAGTAACGAACGTCACACTTGAGCTCGTCTGGGCCGCCTTCCAGGGGCACAAATTCATCCCCTTCTTTGCCATCTTCGTTGTCATCGGCGGCTTTCTCTGCTTCTCCCGTATGCTGCTTCTTCCATGCTACCTCGGCTGCCTTCCGGGCCTCCTTCCGTCTTTCCTCTTCCTCGAAGAATGGTCGTCGCTCGTCTGGGTTCTTACCTCGCAGAAGAAGGGAAACATATCTTGCAACATTAGGTATTGAAGTGAAGGCTGCCCCGAGTATGATGACGAGCAGAAAACAAAAGGACAGGATTGCGGACGAGATTCGCAACTGCATGCAATGCAGTTTCCTCAATGTGCTTGGAGGACCGTATACGGGCACTGGCGGGAACATTGGGTTCGTTTTCGATGGAGCTTTGCTCTCGCTAAGAGGAGCATCTGTGCCCTTCGTCTGGTCCTCTCTGTCGTCCTTTTTGGGCCGCACGCCATGAATGGTCCCATCTCTTGACTCGCGCAGCGCCCCTGCCGGCTCGCTCTCAGATGGATCACGGTCTTCTAAAACATCTTTCAATTTGTTGAGTTTGGTGGCTTCCTCTATCGGGACCGCTGGTAGGCGGCCGCCGGCCGCTGTCTGGATCACGGGATCCTGTGGGGTGATAAACCGTGCCTCAACGGCCTGGGTTGGGCCAGTTGCTTCGTCCTCTTGATCTGGCGCATACTGTCCAAGGCGTTCGGCTTGTCTTGCGAACTCGACAGCTGCCCGGGCTTTGGTTTTTGTCTTATCGCTTGCTTCGTGTACCTTGCGCCTGACAGTCGTCGTAGTCGTCATCGTATCGCGATGACAAGACTAGTGAGACGACGGTTGGTGGAGAAAGAAGTGGAGGTGCAATTGTCGCAGGACAAAAAGTACGAACAAGATAGGTGGGCGCTGCAGGTTGACATCAGCCGATCCAAACAGCTGCATGGAGTTGCAGGTATAAACAGAGATAAGACTCAGACATCATCATGGATATCTGGATCGCGAATGGCACGCGTGGCTGGTGTCCTTGGAGATCTGCGCGCCTATCTTGGTTGCGCTTCTGCAAAATAGACAATGACATCACGGGGATTGTGGAGTCCGTCGTGTACAGCAACGAATCAATTTGGAATACCGGCCCAGGTGTCGCATCTCAACAACAGGCCCAAGACATGGTGAACGGGTGAGCGATGCAGGGATGGCGTAGTTTGGTAAGTGGCTTGCCGCCTGCATAAAGAATGCCGTCTTGCCACGCATGTGATTCTGATGCCCGTGCCTATTCCGCCTGTGCAAGTAATGTTTGTTGAAAGTGCTAACTATGCTGGTCTTATGTGTTGCTGGGCAGTCGTCGAAAACAGATGTGATTCAGATGTAAAAAAACGATCTCATCCCAAGGACAGAAGCCTGCACGTGGCTGATGAATGGCGTGAAAGATTGATGCAAGGCGACGACAGTGTTCCCAGCGCCCTCGACGCTATAAGAACAATGGCTGCGGGTCATGTATGTCTCTCACTTTGTTGCCAGGGCATCATCTTGAAAAAAAAATGGGGAGTTGTGCATGCCCATACTCCGCAGGGCAAGAGATAATTGTTCGTTGACCGCAGAGATGTGTTCAACCGTCGCTCGCAGCGACTGGATATATTGCTCAAAAGTAACCGTGGCGCCAGCCCAATGCATAAGTATCTTGATACACCAATGTACAAATCTCCACAAATCTCGACTGCGCGTTCACTTCCTTGCGGCGACGGCTTGCTGAACAGCGGCTGTTGTCCCGGCGGGTTGCTGCGATCGTATGGCAGGCTCATCTGGAACAACCACATCTTCGAACTCGTCTTGAGAGATGGCGTTGATGGTGTATGTGTCTGGAAACAGTGAGTACAGAAACTACGCAAAACTTTTGGAAAGCCTACAAATGCCAATGACGAGCGAGCAGATTGCGAAACCAGTGATAGTATTCTTCAGCAGGTATGGCGCACGAGCACGCAGCAACGCCGGCGAGGCGCGCATGCGGGCATCGTAGTAAGTCGATTGGAAAGGCTTGCTGCTGCTGTCAGCGCTTTCACGCGCTTCACATTGGCCCTACTTACTATCCCATGGTGGTGTTGTGAACCTCTTCAGTTTGCGGGGAGAGTGAATGATTCGCCTCGGTGGTGAGAGGCTCCTTCCGCAGGGTTGGCTTGGCGCTGTCGTTCACCCTGCAGCATGGATCTACAGCTCTCCATCACCACGCCTCGAACCAAACCCCCGTAGACAACACTGCCAACACGCGCGCCTGTCCACTCCACGACTCCCCCTTCTCCTTCTTGACCTCTAGCTTTGCTGGGAATGAGGCCTTGGGTACTGTGGGCTCTGTCGCGCAATAAGTTGGCTGCGCCGCGCGCGTGAACAAGCGTCACTGCTGTGCACGACCTCACTACAGGAAACAAAGCCTGCTTCTCGTGCACTACATCTTCAACACCACCATGAGCCCAATTCAGCAGCTGCAGTCAGCCCGAGCGCTCGCCTTGGGCGACGGTAGATACTACCCTACCATTATACCGGGCGTATTGCCTATCATAAGCTTCAGTGCAGAGCAGAGCCTCGAGGTCCAGCGATGGGGCGCTGACTTCTTGGCCGAGGCCTTCGCATCGCCAGCGTGGCCATCGGACGTGAAGGAGAACAGCGCGCCGTCAGTTCTGGCGACGCTGAAGGACTATCTGGAGAGTGTCCACGACACCAGTGTTGTCAAGAGCTCCATACAAGCGGCTGCAAGTGTGTATCCGCTTGTTTACAGACACACGTGAGTGCAACCCCCCTGAACTGCAGATAGCCTTCCCCTCCATCGTGAGTGCAATGTGCGCTGTACGCTCACTTTTGAATACTCGTACACGCCTCCTTGCGCTTTCTCGAACCCTGTCTCATACTTGCGTGCACCAGTGTCCACAACGCCAACGATGCCCAAAACTGGCAGATCATGTCAGCCATCAAAGCGATCATACTGCGGCGAATGGATTCGGCCACGCCGGGCGTGCGTGTATGCTGTGTAAAGTTCCTCCAGCAGGTTGTCTTAGTACAGACACCAGGAGTAGTTGATCCAAGGGTGAGCAGCACTGGCCTCTTAGGGACGACACCCTCTCACAAATCGCAGCGACCTGACCACAGTGATATCTCTCTCGCCCTCGTACCTCGCGACCACCCTCTCATACCGTATGTGAGCCTCGAGGCTGAAGGGCATGGATTGCTCGACCGATTATTGGATATTATACACGGAGATCACAGGTCAGATAGACAAAGCCAGAGTCCTTACATAGCTCTGACATGGAACAGTGACGGTCTGCTCGTCACAGCAACGCTCAACACACTGGGCGTGCTGATGCATCGACGACCAATTGCCGCTAACAAGATCCTAACCAGCATCTTCAACTTCAACCCTCTGAAGCTTGCGAATGCACCGTTAACGCCCAAGAACAAAGTCATCATGAAGTCGATCGAGCGCACAACGAAATCACTATTGATGAACATCATGAAGAGGTGCGTTCCTCACCTAGTGAACAAGCACAGAAAACAAACGCTTACAATCGTCAGGGATCCCCAAAATCCTATCAATGGCAGGATACAGCAATTCCTGGAACGTATGCACCGCATGCGCGTTGAACTGGTGGATGATGTCAATCGCAAGAGACCTGCTCCTAGTGAGCCCACTGATGGCCTTGACCAGGCTAAGAGGCAGCGAGTAGCTACAAATGCCCCTTCTGCCGTGGCTCCAGATCCCATGCCTACTGCACCACCACTGCCACCAGGCCCTGTCAGCTGGCGTCAGTTATTCACACTGAACCCTGAAGGCAGTACAGTAAACTTTGACGTGCAAGCCTTCCGAGACCCGGAGCAGTTGGTGCAGATATTGGTGCCCGTGCTACGATCAGTGGATCATGTGAAGCTAGACCATGCTTTGAACGTACGTCACCACCATTTCCTGTCTTTACCCCTTGTTACTGTTGTGACACATTCTCCAACACGCTGGTTCCATGAATGTCGATGTCGTAGCAGCTACGGGTTTGCATACAACGGATCAAGGATACGGCTAACGCATTTTCAGATCGTTCGCTCTCGCTATCTCAGCTTAAGTGCAGCCGCCCGCGCTACTCAATCTGCAGCTTCCGCAGCAGAGGACGAAGAAGAGTATGAACCTGATTTTGAGCCGGAGGATGTAGAACAGATCCACAACAGACTCGACGGCCTCTCATCTACCGATCTAGCGTTTCAATCTGGACCGTCTTCGGCACTGGCACCATACAAGCTTCCGGAAGCACCCCCATTGACCGAGCAAGAGGTTCGGCAATACGGGGACATGACGGTATATCGAGCTTTTGGCATGCTCAGCAGTATCGATGACGCGCAGAAGAGTAAAATCACCAAGGGTGGATTCAATAGACTAGCAGCGAGCGATTATGGCCGTGACGCCTGGGTAACGATACTCTCACGACTGGCCACACGAGCCAGCGCCGGGCTCGAGGGCCTACAAGAAGGCATCAAGGACGAGCATGCTATCAGCAATTCGAAAGGGAGCCTTAGCATCAGCGATACCGTACGAGATGGCATGTACAACTATATCATCTCCGATTGGAAGAAGCGCATCGACGTTGCCACTCTCTGGCTGAACGAAGAATGGTACAACGATACTGTACTGGCACAGTCGAAGGACGTTGTCACCGACGGCACTGCTAACGGCGATACGTTCACGTCTGTGCTGAACGCACCGAACGGCAACTATCAACGTTGTGCTCTTCGCCTCATCGATGGTATATTACCATATGTTGAACACACAGACAAGATCATCTTGCGATTTCTATCTGAGGTACCAGCGCTCAACTACGAGCTCTTGATACGACTCAAGAAGATGGCAGAGGACCCCGAGCGCATTGACTTGGCCTGCAGTGCACTGCACTACCTCTACATGTTTAGGCCACCGGTGAGGGACATAGTGGTTAACGTCCTGACGGAGATCTACCAAACAAACGATCGTGCAAGGCCGAGTGCAAAGAAGTTGTTGGCTAGATGGAAACCGGAGGTTCTAAGTGAGGAGGACGCCCCACAGGTTAAGGCTGAGGGTACGCAAGTCATGAAGGAAACCGCGAATGGGGCGCTGGAAGTCAAGGCTGCCTCATGATGATTTCATGACAGCCACGATGCAGATGGGAGGGAGCCGTGGCTGGAGCATGATTGTGAGATTGCTTTGGATGTTTTGTATGTATACCCACCAAATGCGCTTCGGCATGCGACATCACACACTATATTATGATACAATGGATGGGCGTCTCTGTTGAAGCAGGCAGCCGTTATTAATCAGTGCAGTGGTTGGTCAAGCACTGCCCGTATACAGTAGATGCGTACACTGCCCACCTGCAGCCGCCAGCAAAGCTTCTCTGTGTGGCGCGGACCTGCAATGCTGAAATACAAGAAAAGACGATCGAGTACCTGTGTTGTTCTTGACACTGCTAACTATTGCACTTTGTCATGTCTGCCTTCTCTGACGATCTTCGAGCTACATTGTATGAGCCCAGTGGCTCTCTGTAAGGCCTGACCCCTTTCCCCGACCAAACCCCTCGCTATCTCTCTCACACTCGCTTTGGTCGAGTGGAACGACAACCAGTTCCCTTCTTTTTGTCTTACAACACGCCATCCGCCGTCAATAAACAGACAAACCGACGTCAAGCGCACTGCAAATAAACATCTCAATCGTTGATATTGCCAAGGTTCCTTGAGGATGTTTCATGCCATCCGTAGCAATGCTCATTACGTACGAAATTCCCGACGTCAAGGGAGGTTTGACCTGAGGTAACTATCACGGCGAATACCTGTCACAGGATAGACTGGACATACCGGAGGGTGCCGTGGTCACATTCACACTAGAGGAACTGGCTGATCTTGGAGATGAAGCCAATAAAACCCAAGCTGTGCACTTGAGTAACAGAGCTTCGCCAACTATTCAACATCTCACCTATGCATATTCTTTCGATAAATCTCAGCCCAGACGCGGCGCATATCCTAAAATCTTCCATACATCCCACTCACAATCTCTCACTCCCCTTGCTGATTCTTCTGCGTCTCAATCTCCGCAATCCTCGCCTCCGCCGTCTCCTTGTTATAACTCCTCCCGTCCATATCCTTGAACCTCAGCTTCTCAGGTTCCACACCCTCCAGCATCCTCACATTGACGATACTCGTGCCGTCGAAGAAGCCCGGCTTGACACTGCGCGTGATGCATGAGCTGCCGCACGTGGGGCAGAAGTAATGCGCCACCGAGTGAGTCGCGAATGTGTAGCTCTGTTACTCGATGAGTATCATGAGGTACGGTAGGAATGTTCCAGGTATGGAGACAACTGCAGCAGAAGGTAGTTGGGGAGGGGGAGGGTGTTTACCTTGAGGTCTTCTAGTTGGCCGGTTGTGAATGTGATGTCATCGTTTGGGACATAGATAAGGAGATCCCCGTTTCGCACGCAGATGCTGCAGTTGCAGCGGACGACTTCAGTGGACTCGTGGTCGAGGGAGGCGGTTTTCACTGTATAGGCGACGGCACCGCAGTGGCAGGATGCGTTGTATGTTTGAGTAGGTGCCTTGGTGTCGGACATGTTGAACAAATCTGTATCTTCTTTGAAAGGGTGCAAACGTGAATTCGAGCGTTTGTTGCTGATTGACAACTGATATGTTCATGAGTATTGTCGATTGACTTGTACAGTGTTGCTGCCTGATATTGGCCTTTTCTCAGTCGCACGGATATCCAGATAGAGACTAATCCTTCTAGGATCGCGTCGCGAGTATCTCCACAATGCGGGTCTCAGGCCGTCCCTCTCCGCGGTAGCCAACCAGACACGTTGTGGTTGCGCGTGCTATGCGCGAAGTCAGCTGTGAGGCGTTTGGCCAGTCGCACATCCAGACTGCACGCCGATCTTGGCATTGACACTCACGTGTTCTTATTGAAGCGGACACATGCATAGACTGAATTATGTGCGCTAGCAACAGCTATAATCAATCTTACGTCCAATCAAAGTATGGTTGCCCGGGCTCTCGAAATCCCGCAGTACCTGTCAGAGCATTCTCGGGGGCTTCGGCGCATGAAGCTTCGTGCTCTTTCGGGTCTGGAAATTTGATAAGATAAGCTCTTCGTTGGATCCGTTTCGCAGGTGTTGTTGGATATAGCTCAAAATACTGCATTTGTCATTCACCAGCGTTGCCAGTGCAAGAAATTCCGGTTTGCTAATGCAAGTCATTGTTTCATTTGACCCATTTGAGGCCAAGCTTGTGCATCTCGACAGCCAGCTGCAAGATATAGTCGATGCTCTCGCACTGCGTTTTCGCCTTGTGAACGTTGTCCCCCCAAACGTATCTGTCCTTGTCAGCACACAAATCTCCCATCGGCGCAGAGCACAACTTACATCCCATGTCTCCGGACCAAGATCGCATAAGAATCCGGGTACTTCTCCATGGCCTCTTCCAGGCTCTCTCTTAAATCCTCCTCATGCGCCGTATTCTCAATGATTGGTATCCTGAGCTTGTCATAGTAGCCCAGGTTGCCCTGCTTCCCTCGCCCCTTCGGTATGCCCTTGATCTGCTCGATCTCCTCGATCTCAAAGCATGCGTCCCGGCCGAAGTCGCGCTCGACGAGCAAAGTGACGAGAACAGCCCATTGGGAGTGTGTGTGGATGCAGCAGCCAGCGCCGCGCTCAAAGGCGGCCATGAAGAGGGGCGTGCAGGCGGAGGGCTTGAGAACCTGCTGAGGTATTAGTTTCTAGAAGATTAGATAGGTAGTACGTAAAGGAGGGCGTGCCTGAGGTCTTCTGAGGTATTCCTTGCTGTTGAAGTCCATCACAAACATGTCGGTTGGCTTCATGAGCTCTTTCTGCACTCCACTGGGTGCAATGTAAATCTTGTCTTCATGGCGAATGCTTGTCCCTCCTCCTGTACCTGTGACCTGTCATCACTTTCATGTTAGCAACCACGTTTGGCCTGCTCCTCTATTTCGTCCCCACACGGTTCTCGTACCCATCCTAAGGTATAGAAGTGCGCGCAAAGCGTGCAAATGTGGTTTGCGGGGTGGTGCGGGTCATCGGAATGAATGAGAGCCTCCGCATCTTGGAGATTGGCAGACATCTTGTGTTTGTTGTTGTTGATGTGTTTTGCGAGGTTCAAAACTTTTTGGAGCCATGACGCGATGCCGCTCGTTCGAACCGACCCCACGTGGTCCTGCCCCACCGCGGGGTGAACTAAGTCAGGCACATTCACATGCAAGACATTGAGATCCAGACAACTGCTCACTTTGACAACTATCTTTCTAATCCTAAAACTAAGGAGGAATTCGGGTATCACAAGGCTCTCCTCTTCATGCCATTACCGCCTCTTCCACATTGACAATCAAAGCTTCGCACTGTAGCGTGGGTATCAATATCAACGGGTATCTCCTGCACCACCTACGATAGTGTCGCCGTGGGGTGCAGTGGTCTCCCTCGCGAGAGGAGAGGGTTCATGCTTCTTGTCCTTGTCAAGGTGGAGCGCATGCTTGATCTTATCTCCAAGGCCCTGACGATCGGGCGACTTAGAGTGTCCTCCATGCTTCTCCTTATAGACGTTTCCGGCACCACCGCGCTGTATCGCCGTCAGTAAAAGGTCGAACGAGAACGATCATGTTCGACATACTCCGGTGTGAAACTCATCTTGAGCGTCGCGAGTCGCGAGTTCAGGAACAACGTCGGTGGAGCGACGAGGACTATCTACGACTTGCGGTCCAAGGCGAGGCGACTTGCCTATGTTGCCAGCACCACCACGACCGGTGGAGAACTCGTTGGTGACGGCTTCGCCCGCGGTACCTTCGCGTGTAATAGCGCCATCTGTGTAGACTGTATCTTCAGGGCCAATATTGCCGGCGCCTGAATGGTTCAGCTATCGAGTCTCTAAAAAGCTCCCACTAACTACAATCTTACCTCCGCGGCCAGTTGAGTGGATCGGTGTAGCAGACATATCGTATGTTTATCGCAAAAACGAAGCGCGTTCTATCGTATCCTAGACAATCGGAAGTGTATTTGGAACCGAGCGGACAGGGAATCGGGTGTGACCGCTGCGTCTTATATTTGCTCTTTCATTGCGCCGCAACAGTCAGAGAAATGACGCAACCACATCTCGCGCAAGTTCAGGGCAGCAAGAACCATTCAACGCGGGATGGGCGAAGCTTCCAAGTGGAAAGATGCCGCCATGAATGCTAGTCTGGAGATTTGAACCGAACGAGCAGTCAAGCCAAGATAAAAGCGACCATGTGCGAAAGATACCTGGACGATCGACTGATTACGTCGCTGTGGTTGTGTGATGGCGTGAGGTGATGCTTTGGTTCGCAAGATAAGAAGGGTTGAAGTGATAGGCTAAGATTGTGACTAAGCTGCTTGCATCCTGGACAGCAGGTCTAACAGCGTGGGGAGCTGGAGTCGAAAAGCCAGTCAGCACGAACGTAGGAAGTCCTCAAGATGCCTTCTCACATGACTAGAATTGGAACTACGTCCAGCGGAACGATCTCGGCCAAACTGACGTTGCGGTGCTCATGGTGGGGCATGATTTTCTCGGGTTTGGTGAATCAAGTTCAACTTGCAAGTTTCGCTACAATTGCTTGCAATCTGAGCAGTGGCAGAAAGACTAGGTGCAGTAACTACTGAATGGTGTAGACTTCGCGAGACCACGTAGACGACTGTGTGACCAGAGCAACACTTGATGACCAAGGATTTCTTATTATCGCTTTCTTTGCAATAAACCTAGGTGGTCGTGTCTTGTTTACAAAAGGGCGAGGTTTGGAGAATGTGTAAAGCAGGCTGTGTCTGTATATGGCACCAATAACTGCAGCAAATTTACATCGAAAGATGGAATCGATCCCATGCGTGATCTGAGACCGTGTCAGGTAAGTCGTGTTCTGGCAGTCTTGGGATCTGTCATTGACAACCTCATCAGCATAGCAGGCTAAACAGTGCTCAGAGAGAAGGAACGGAATGAAAGGACATCAGCTTATGCCAGTGCTCTCGCCAGGCTAGATAGGAGAGAGGCAAATGTCACAGTCGATACGTCTACGACTTCAGCTACTGGATACGTAGGTGGTGTGGCCACAAGCGAAGGTCTGTCGGATTTATATGCGACTGAAACTCGGTGCGTAAAAAGGTTGGCATTTGTTGCAAAAGAGGAAGTATAATCAGTGTGGCAGTGTAAAGGAAATATCCAACGCCAGAGCCACCACACGCTAGGTTAAACCCTAAGCACGCATTCCAAGTTGTTCATCTTCAGCGAATACCCCCAGTCGCCCCAAACACGAAGGATGCACTAAGATGACCCCAGATATCCCAACACGCCAGGCTATGCCCAGCAGGTGATGCAGTCCATTACACAGCCAAGACAGGTTCCGATGATTTCGAAGATCGTGCCGATGAATTCACACATGTTGGTTGATAGTGGAGTCCTTGTTGGTGTGGTTCGTGAGGTGGACTAATAGTGAGAAGCGTGGCACAAGATCTCGAGATAGAGGTAGGTTCTTTTAGTGCTCGTTGATGTGGATAATGTTGGTTATTCTAACGTTGTTGAAAATGGTGGGTATTCGTAAAGATTCGCAACAAAAGTTGCAAGGGATGAATGGATAGCTGTCTATTCTGGTAAGATGAGGCTGGAGCTGTAAAGATATTCAATTCGAAAGGTCTCCCCATCTCTTTATACCTCTAGCCTCTCCCAAGTATACTACACAGCCGCAGCCTTGTGTGTATTGAGCTACAAGGCTGAGTTTGCCTTCAAGGGTGCTTCGCCCAGCTGCTTCTCGTCTTTTGGAAACATGCGTGTGCCCCACATACGTCGTCAGCGTGGCGATGCTTACATCTCATATTGGAAGATTCTCTTCTTGTCTAATACCAATGCCGCTTTGAACTGCCCTTGCAACGAGACCGTGCCATCCTCTATCGCTGGACGATCATCATGACTTACTGCTGCCAGTACGACGACGCATACGGCCAAAGTTTTCACGAGCTCCGAATCTGACC
This sequence comes from Stagonosporopsis chrysanthemi, assembly GCA_022560025.1. Classification (NCBI taxonomy): domain Eukaryota; kingdom Fungi; phylum Ascomycota; class Dothideomycetes; order Pleosporales; family Didymellaceae; genus Stagonosporopsis; species Stagonosporopsis chrysanthemi. The sequence goes on from JAFISE010000190.1 coordinate 18,000, forward strand.
AGGAGCAATGTTGTCAGTGTTGGCAGTAATGAATATACTGGCAAGGCTGAAGTCCATCGAGCATCACATGCGAGGGGGCCAGAATTAATCGTGAGAGCACTGGACAGTCAGTTTCTGCCGAGCAACACCATCAAGACGATCTGCACCCCAAATAGAATCCATTAATATCCCTATAATCATCTGTAAGAATCTAGGCGTTTGCAGTATGCAATTGAGCCTTGCATAAACCGCATTAGTGTCGGCGGTCCTTCCCTGACTGATACATTCAGCCCGTCGACCAACACCTTGTGGCTATACGGTGGATTGTGTAGACTGTGAGATCACATGTCACTGCTGATCTTGAATTCTACAGCTGCGTGGCGGAGAGGGACAGCCTCGCATGCCCAGAGTTTCAGCCTTGCTCACTGAGGACAACCATGTCAGTGTCTCCGTACAGGGAAATGTTAGGCACGAATATTATTTCGAGCTCATTGGCGCTTCAAGCACAATTGGCAGGAACATGTTTGATGCGTACGCGTATTCAAAGAGGTCGAAACTGCTTAATATGTACAGCAAAAGACAACGCCGTCTTGTAATCAGCTATTGATAGGAGAAAATTGTGCTGATTCACTCTATGAGCATCCACCAGAGTTGGGCAACTCACGATTTGTGACCCTTTGTCTGACGCATCACGAACGGTACAGCCATGATAGCTTGCATAAAATCGGCGTCCTCTAGGTTCGCGGGGCGGGCAAAATCGATCAGAGACTATAGCGGAGATGCTGAGCTGAGAAGAAGTCGTTCATGTCTTAATAAAATAACAATTAGAGATCTATGGGCGAAGTGCTGTCACGATTCCTATCCGCTCCAACAAATGTGGGTATCAAACGAAACGCCGCCAATTCAAATAGCGTCAAGACTTTCACGAGCTTCGGAGGCCTTCCTCATCGCTAGGTCTTTCGGCGCGACCTTCCTCGGCGCCTCGACTCTGCACCTTGCTCTGGTCTGCGTGCTTTGCTGGATCGAACACGTATATTGGAAACTCCAGAAATATGGTCCTCTTCAGGAAGACGGGCATCCTCTCGTACAGCTGAGGCGGGAACGGGATCAGGATGCTGGTCCTGTCCAGCCAGCGTGCGTAGGCTGGCCAGTTGTTCCCCTTCTCGTATCTCTTCTTTGCGCCAGGCCGTTCCTGAAGAGTCAAACCAGAAACGAACATGAGTAACAAGGTAAGGAAGAACGGCCCCAAAATGGATGCATAAAGAGCTGAGTAGGCTCCACCCGAAACGTAGTTATAGGCAGCAGGCGATACCGCAATCGTGAACATGCCAAACTGAATAATCATTTCCCCAAAGTAATTTGGGTGCCTGCTCAATGCGAACAGACCAATATCGCAGACGGCGCCGTCGTGTTGATGAGCGCTCCTGAAGCGGTACTTCTGAATGTCGGAAACGCTCTCCATAATGAATCCGACGGAAAAAAGGACAACGCCAGCGATATCTCTCCCGGTGCCGAAAGCCGGCTGAGGGAATTGCGTGACATTTGGTGAGTTGAGGATTGTGACTGGTAGTGAGCAGGTCCACACCCAGAACATTTGGCTGGAGTCTGTCAGTTTTGATTACAAGTTCGCATGCAAGTCTATCACATACAATACCCAAAATCCAAGGAAAGACCAGAACTTGTCACGTTTGTCGTCAAAGCGATCATCTTTGCCCGTTTTCAAGATCCTGAACAACAGAAATGCGCTCAAACGCGCCCCCCAGGCCATCATGAACACCGAGACCACAATGTTGCGCGCATTGCTTCGATTCTCGCTCAGGCTAAGGGTGAGGATCGAGATAACGACGAAGTTGGATCCGCCAGCAAGATCGGTTATTTTATCGAATTTGAAGGAGTATGCGATCGCAAAGCCACATAGTTGATAGGCCACAGTGATGAGGAATGTTATTGCCAAGTAGTAGTTGTCCAGCACGTGGATGGCCATGTTTGCTCAAGTGTCGAGGAAGGGCGGTCGGTCTTCAAGGACCCTTCTTTGTAGAGTTGCTACGTATGGAAACGTTTCAGGGAGTAGAGGGCGTTGCAGTCATTTTATTCGATAAGCTGTACATTCGCAGCCGCTGCGCCCCGAAGCTAAGCAGACGCATTTTTGAATTCCACCGACTCCGGTTGATGCGCGTAAGCCACTTTGAGATGATTTCGCGACTCGGGTCGTGTGCAAGAAGGGAAATTGGTGACGACATTGGGATGTTCGAATCGCCAAGCAGGAGCGATCGCCCCGGCCCGTTCTTGGACGCTCATCCTCCATCGGCTTGCCAAACAACAACGGCGGTACATCATGAACATCACTAATCCATAACTAGTCCTGTATACACTGATGTGGCGACCATAGCGACAAGCAGTAGAATCGGATATACAGCATTGAGTAGTCCGAGTATATTATCGATGAGATATAGACTTTAAGGGCGTCGTGAAACGCACCCGGTGTTAGACATCTCATCTCGTGCAAGTCGCGTCTCAGATCTCACCACCATTGTCGCTGGCCAGACCGTCATGAAGCTCAAAATCCTCCAGAACGGCATTCTCGAGGCCTGTCAGACTGAATCAAACGCGTTCTATCCTGCGGCACACCTTCTTGGCCACGCCATCCCGACAATGCGAAGCCTTTCCACAGGCTCCTTTCATCCTAGGACGTAGGCCATTCCCCTGAGACGCGCCGGCAACAGTACGAGCAGCCGCGTGTAATGACTTGCTCGAAACTCAGCACATTCTCAGAAACAGAATGAGCGGGGCGTGCGTTGCACTCCCTAAGTACCAACGTTTCCACCTCAGGTGTCGACTTTTGAAAGGTTTGGAATTGCCATACCGGAACCTTACGCTCGTTTTGATCCGAGATACCTGTCTTCTTGCGCGTTCCGCCCTTTTGCCTTCCTACCTACTCTTCGACTCTCTGCTGTGCAGGTACCGAACGGGTCCGCATGTCTGTGACAGCCTTTCCGACTCTATACCAGCTGTGCTGTTGATGTATTAATCCTAATTTGCTTTTCAAATCTGTCCCATTCCTTGGAACTTTCTTTTTCACCATCAACAAGATGAAGACGACTAAGTCTTCGCTTGGCTTGGCCTTCCTACTGATCAATGCAGTATGTTGTCTTCAATAGACCAGACCACAGGAGCACTAACCCTACCCACAGGTCGTCGCGGAAGCTGGAGTTGATCTCCAAAATAATAACATCGGACGAGAAGTGAGCGGAAGGAAGATAGAGAACCTTATCTCTGGAGTTGACAGGTCGACGGACAGCGTGGCAGAGCTCGATCTGTCTTCGATCAACAATCTGCGACGTAGCGCAAACGACAACACAATCGAAGCCGAACTCGTCAACAAGATTGCTCAATTGGACGTTGGCGCGCTACTCAATGCCGGCGCACAAGGACAGGGAGCCGGCCAAGTGCAGGGCCAAGGACCAACTCAACAGCAAGGCCAAACCCCTCCAGGCCAGCCTCAACCTCAGAGTCAAACTCCCGGGCAAAGGCCTGCGGGTCCGAGTGACATCAACACTAGCAATGTCGCGGGCGATCTCGCAAACCAGGTCGCGGCAGGAAACAGGCCTACTGTTGGCACAGGAGACATCAACACAAGTGATGTTGGTGCAGCTCTTGCGAATCAAGCCGCTGGATTTGGTACCACACCCAGCGCACAAGGCCAAACTCCTGGACAAGCTCCAGCTGCCCAACAAGCACAGCCACCGCCTCAAGCCCCAGCCGCCGAGCAAGCACAGCCAGCTCCTCAAGCTCAAGGCGCTGAAGCAGGCCGACCTGCTGCAGCGGCTCAACCGAATGGTCAAGGACAGGAACAAGGGTCGAGGCCAGCCGGACCCAGTGATATCAACACCAGCAATATCGCAGGCGATCTCGCCAATCAGCTTGCACCTGGACAAGGCGTTAGTGGCCAACGTCCAGCAGGTAACGACATTGCTGGAGATTTGGCTAACCAGCTTGCTGGAGGAGTCTCAAATAGCCAAGGACGACCCCAAGGCCAAGGACAGGCAGCCGCTGCTCCAAATGGTGGCGCTGGTGCAGCAATGATTGAGATTCGATCTACAACCATCCAAGAGGCCAACGGCCAGCAAATAGCAACTGCCGTCATCGAACCAGGGCAAGGACAACAGGCTGCAGCACCGGCAGCACCGGCCGAAGCACCTGCAATGACACCACCCCAAGCTCCAGCTCCTCCAGCGGAGGCTCGACCAACAGAAGCGCCAGCAGCAATGCCCCCTCCACCCGCCGAGCCTCAAGGTCAATCGACTGGTGCTGAGGCCGCACCAAAGCCTGAAGCTCCGCCAGAAGCGAAGCCCACGCCGCCTCCTACGGAAGGCATGAGCGCAATGGTACGTACTTAGCTGCCAGGCTGTATTGCTCTGCTAACTAAACATAGGCTTCTGCTCCTTCGGCCCCTGGTACAATTACTGAAGTTGCTGGAGGAAGTGAACCCACTCCAGCGGCAGGGGAGTCCTCAAAGCCAGCGGGAGAAACCCCAAAGCCAGCGGGAGAAGCCCCACAGCCAGCAGGAGAAGCCTCAAAACCAGCAGGAGAAGCCCCACAGCCAGCAGGAGAAGCCTCAAAACCAGCAGGAGAAGCCTCAAAGCCAGCAGGAGAAGCCTCAAAGCCAGCAGGAGAAGCCTCAAAACCAGCAGGAGAAGCCTCACAGCCAGCAGGAGAAGCCTCAAAGCCAGCAGGAGAAGCCTCAAAGCCAGCTGAAGCAGCGTCTTCACCAAGCGGTGCTAATGCTGCTGCTGCTGCTGCTGCCCCTGCTGCTGTTACTGTCGTCGCTGGAGGTCCGGCAGCACCTGGAGCTCAAGCTGCGGCTCAGACGTCGTCTTCTCCCGCACCTTCTGTCAACTCTGCGACCCTGACTGCAGACGCTCTTGTAGCTTCGCCCACCGTCACCCCGGCTGGCAATGCAGTCACTGTGCAGGCAGGCTCGGGCGGAGGTAGTAACAGTTCAACAAGCTCGGCGGCTGTAGCTCAAGCGGGTGCTGTCACTGTCGTAGCAGGAAGCGGAAGCGGAAGCGGAAGTAACTCAACCAGCTCAGCCGGCGCCGCAGCAGCAGCTGTCACCGTCGTCGCGGGCTCAGGCTCTGGTTCTGGCTCCAACTCCACCACCACCGGCGCCGCAGCAGCAGCCGTTACCGTCGTCGCTGGAGGCGGCTCAGGTGCTAAGGCCGGCGCCGCAACAGCAAACGGCGGCTGCAACTGCGCCTGCATGTGTCCCGCCGGCTCGTTTCCCATGTCCGCCCCGCAAGCCCAGCCCAACCAGGTCGGCGGCATGGGCATGGGCAGCGGCAGCACCATGCAAACCATGGCATCGGCCATCACCGTGGTCGCCGGCCCAGCTCCCCCCGGCGCCCAACAAGCCGTCGCTTCCTCCTCCCCCACCCCGTCCGTGTCAGTCAACTCCGCAACCCTGACGACCGCCGGCCTCCTCGCCGGCTCCGCCGCTGCCCCCGCCGGCCCCGGCGTGACCGTCATCGCCTCAGGCGGCGCCGCCATCTCCACGTCCGCATCCTCCACCTCCACCTCCACCTCCACCTCCGCAGGCAACGCCGCCGCGGCCCCCGCGGCCCCCATCGCCAGCGAGCCCAACAGCCTGAGCGCGAGCGCAACCAGCTCAGGCCCCAGCGTGCCCGCCGAGAGCGCTGTCGCAGGCTCCCCCTCGGCATCAGCAACGATATCGAGCAGTGCCGCGCTGCCGGACAGCACGGCCAGCCTGCAGCAGAACCAGCAGTTGCCGTTTGACATCTCGACCGTTGACCTGCAGAGCCGCGTTACTGTTAACCTGGGGAAGAGGCTGGCGAAGCCGACGGAGGGGGCGAGGCGGTGGCTGTGGTGAATGTGCGGAAAGGCGGGGGGGGGGGGGGAGTGTGTAATACCCGGTGCGTTTTTTTTCGTGAGGGTGGAGGGGGGGGGGGGGCATTGCGTGTCCTGTAGAGCAGAGTTTAATATCAAATTGCATTCTTGTTGATAAGTTATGTGGACTATGTGGTTTGGAATTTGTGTTGAAGAATTTGAATCGTGTGTCTATTGGGTATCTCTGAGGCGCTGCTCTGTTCGGTTTCCTTGTCTTCAAGGGGCCGGCGTTGCTGGGTGATGGACTACCCTGTCGTCTCTCGCAGTCACCGCCTGAGATGGGCTTTGTCCTCTTGACTTAGAGCTTCCGTGCGCCGACGGCGAAGACAGATGGGCGTCCCCTGATTCGCACGTCGTTCTGCGGCCCCTCGCCGTACTTATTCCCTTAGTCCGAGCTCATCTATCGAAGGCTTAGGTATGTGCACTCTATACTGGTCATACGCTCAGGGAGCCTCTTTCTCTCCTACGGCCTGCCTGGCAGCATACCTGAGACGCTTCTGCTCGCGTTTGGAGACGACCTTCTCCGCCTGGGGAGCAGGTGTGCCCTCCAGACTCTCAGCCGGCCGCTTCCCGTTCGGATTTTTGGCCTTGGCCTTGCCGTCCTGCTTGTCTTTCGGCACGGGTGCTGGCTTCTCGCCTCCGTACACGAAATCAATAACGCCCTTGAAGCTTTCGCGTTTCAGCCGCGCGTGCTCGACGACGCTGCGCGCTTCCTTCGTCAAGCCGTCTTTGCCCTTTTCCAACCCCAACCCCCATACCGACGCCAGGTTGATGACGTCGCTGGGCGCGCGAATGCCCAGCACGCTCTTTGCCTCTGAGCTGAAGATCAGCCCGCGCCCTCGTGTGACGCGGATCAGCTGTGTCGCGTTGCTGATGAGGTTGCGCTTCGCCTGGGGGTCGCTCGAGAGAATGCCCTGGCTGTAGCACAGCTCGATCTTGATGCCGCGCGCGATGGCAGCGCCGAGCATGGGAAACTTGAAATGCTTCTCGAAGCGGCGCGTCAGGTCCAGCGAGATGATGTCGACGTCGAGGCTCTGGCATGCCTGCTGGAGGGTGCGCTCGTCGGTGGGGCGTGCGGCGACAAGGTCATAGTGCTGCTGCAGCTGGGGGATGCGGAAGTTGGAGGCGCTGTCCGTCAGGAAGATGTTGCAGCGGCGCAGGATACGCAGGCGATTGGGCACGGAAAACGGCAGTGGGTTTGGTATTGGCGAGCTCTAGTCGGCCTATTGTTAGCATCGTGTGCGCAACTCCAAGCAAGGCGCGTCTTGGGCCAGGGACAGCGCAACTCTGGTTCAAGGGCGGGCGGGGGAGGGCGAAACGGGAATATTCTGTACGAACCAGTTCGCTGGGGAGCTTGCCACTATATGTATGCGTGAGGGCGACCACGTCGTATCCTACTGCACAAGTCAGCAACTACCTCCGATACAAGCAAGCAAGCACACTGCACGCAACGGCGCCGTCTCTGCGTACATTCGTCTAGGAAAGCAACAGTGCGCTGCAGCTCTCGCACAGCATCTGCGCCAGCACCAGGCCACGGCACGTTCAAGTCGTGGAACATGGCCAGCACGGGTGGATATTCGCCAGAAAATATTGGGCGCAGCACTGGTGAGTGGCAGGGCGCGAGTGTCTCCAGCGCTGCCATGGAAAATGCCTGCTTACATAATCCACCAGGGCGCGACGGCGGTTCTGCACCACAACCAGCTCACGACGGTCCCCGCACCCAGTCAAATCTCGATCTCTCCGCGCCGCCAGCCAAGTCCCAGCCGGCTGCTGCAGCACCACGACCGCGCCGCGACAGCACCCCTCCTCGGCGCGTATCTTGGAACAAGGCAGCTGCATTCGGCCTGCTGAGCGTTGGCCTTGCTTGCCTGTGTCCGCGCCCGTTTCCCGCCAGCCTCCGCCTCTACACCCCACCACTTGACCGCATCCCCAACTCCGCCACCCTCGCTGCCCCTCCGACAGTCGCTGCCTCGTTGCCGACTGTCGCCGCCAATCTGGCCGCCACCAAGATGACCACCAACAGCAACGGCGCGAGCATTGCTCGCGTCTATGCCGACGTCAACGCCAACATGCCCCGCTCGTATTGGGACTACGACTCCGTCAACATCTCGTGGGGCGTGCTCGAGAACTACGAGGTCATCCGCAAGATTGGCCGCGGAAAGTACTCGGAGGTCTTCGAGGGCATCAACGTGGTCAACTACCAGAAGTGCGTCATCAAGGTCCTGAAGCCCGTCAAGAAGAAGAAGATAAAGCGCGAGATCAAGATCCTTCAGAATCTGTCTGGCGGGCCCAACATCGTAGGGCTCCTGGATGTGGTGCGCGACAACCAGGTCAGTAGTGATTCTGAAGAAGACTGCATGAGCGACCGCACGGTACTGTGCCTTCGCCCGCTGTCGCGTTTTGGACGTATGGCTGACATGTGATGCACAGAGCAAGACACCATCGTTGATCTTCGAGTACGTCAACAACACTGACTTCCGGAGTCTGTATCCCAAGTTCCAGGATTACGACGTTCGCTACTACATCTTCGAGCTGCTGAAAGCCCTGGACTACTGCCACAGCAAGGGCATCATGCACCGTGATGTGAAGCCTCACAACGTTATGATTGATCATGAGAAGCGCAGGGTAGGAATGTCTCCGCGATCTGCAGAGCAAAAGGCTAACTCTACGCAGCTACGACTGATTGATTGGGGTCTTGCGGAATTCTACCACGCCGGAACAGAGTACAACGTCCGCGTTGCCTCTCGTTACTTCAAGGGACCGGAGCTGCTCGTGGATTTCCAGGAGTACGACTACTCGCTCGACATGTGGTCATTAGGCGCCATGTTTGCATCCATGATCTTCAGGAGAGAACCATTCTTCCACGGCAACAGCAATTCAGACCAGCTGGTCAAGATCGCCAAGGTGCTCGGAACCGAGGATCTGTTCGACTACCTCGACAAGTACGACATTGAGCTCGATGCTCAGTACGACGACATTCTCAGCCGTTACCCCAAGAAGCCTTGGCACTCCTTCATCAATGCCGACAACCAGCGTTTCGTCAGCAACGATGCCATTGACTTCCTGGACAAGCTTCTGCGTTACGACCACCAGGTAAGACTTACTTCCCGATGTAGACTGCGCAACACTGACTCAATCAGGATCGACTCACGGCCCAAGAGGCAATGGCTCACCCTTACTTCGCCCCTGTTCGACAAGCTGCTCAGCAGAACAGCAGCAGCGCGGCCTGATTGATACCCATTTCAGTACCTAGATCTTGAGTAATGGCATGATATTCACGACGAACCGATGCCCAAAATGGCTTATTGACGCCACCTCAATGTCCCAGTGCATATTCAGTCATACAATTCGCGGTGGCAGGGCGTACAGGTTCGGTCTGCGTCGTGGCTGGGGCGCCATTCTATTGGAGTATGGGAGTGCAGAGTCAGGGGAAAGAACTCGTCAAACAGGCATTGAATGGCGTCAACGTGCTATCACATACATACAAAGACTCACATTGTTCACATTCTTGACTTTTGCATTGACTCCGCGATGGTTGACGCTCAGCCATTGGCTCAGATTAAAAACGCTCGGATACCTCAGGATCTGAGTCTGTGGTGTTCAGGCCGCGGACAACGCTAGGCTGACTTAGTGACTGAACGTCGGACTCACCCTGCACCGCCAAATTATGCTGCTGCCCCGCTGATGCTGCTACCCCTCGGTCCTATATTGCGTCGACCGCGCTCCCTTCGATTCTCTCTACCACCTTCAAGCCACCGCTCCCTCTACTCGCCTGCGCTGGGTAGAGCTCAATTGCGACCACAACCCCACACTCTCTACAGCACCAAGCGCGTGCCCGCACACGACTATACCACCGCCACCATGGCGCTCAACGCTGCCTCACACAATGTCGCCGGCGAGAAGACTGGCCCCGTCACCGCTGCGCCTCCTGCTGTCAGTGACGAGAGCAAGAAGGAGCTTCTCGAGGCTGCTAATGCGGACGGCACCGGCCAGTCTGCGCCCGGACAAGAAAACGAGAAGGGCGTAGAGAAGAAAGAAAAGACGGCAAAGGAGCTCGAGAAGGAGCGCAAGAAGGCTGAGAAGGATGCCAAGTTCAAGGCAAAGAAGGCTGCTCAGGCTGGCGCCGCTCCCGTGAAGGAGAGCGCAAAGAAAGAAAAGAAGAAGGGCAAAGAGGAGGAGCAGCTGCCCGAATACCAGGAGGAGACGCCCAAGGGGGAGAAGAAGCGTCTCAGGGGACTCGAGGACCCCTACACAAAGGCCTACATCCCCAAGGTCGTGGAGTCAGCGTGGTGTGAGTTGTGCTTCTGGTGATTTCTACCCTGCATACTGACCTGCACTAGATGACTGGTGGGAGAAGGAGGGCTTCTTCAAGCCAGAGCTCCAGGCCGATGGCACCGTCAAGAGCGCTGGTAACTTCGTCATCCCGATTCCTCCACCCAACGTCACCGGCAAGCTCCACTGCGGACACGCCCTCGCCACATCGCTGCAGGATGTCCTGATCAGATGGCACCGCATGCGTGGCTTCACCACACTCTACCTGCCCGGTTGCGATCACGCGGGTATTGCTACACAGAGCGTTGTCGAGAAGATGCTGTGGAGGCGCGAGCAGAAGACAAGGTACGACCTCGGTCGCCCAAAGTTCCTCGAGCGCACACACGAGTGGAAGGAGGAGTACCACCAGCATCTCACACACACCCTGAAGCGCATGGGTGGGTCTTTTGACTGGACGCGCGAGGCTTTCACAATGGACAAGAACCTGTCCGCCGCCGTGACAGACAGTTTCGTCAAGCTGCACGAGGACGGTCTCATCTACAGGTCTAACAGGCTCGTCAACTGGTGCACAAAACTCAACACAGCCCTGTCAGCTCTGGAGGTCGACAACAAGGATCTTGTCGGCAGGACGCTGCTCACCGTCCCTGGCTACGAGCGCAAGGTCGAGTTTGGTGTCCTGACTCACTTCAAGTATCAGATTGAGGGCAGTGACCAGATCATTGAGGTTGCGACAACCCGTGTTGAGACCATGCTCGGTGACTCCGGTATTGCCGTCCACCCCAACGATGCGCGTTACAAGGACTTGGTCGGCAAGAAGGCCAAGCACCCCTTCCTTGATCGTCTTCTGCCCATTATTGCGGACGAATACGTTGATCCCGAGTTCGGTACTGGTGCCGTCAAGCTGACGCCTGCGCACGACCCCAACGACTTCAACCTTGGAAAGAAGCACAATCTCGAGTTCATCAACATCCTCAACGATGACGGTACGCTGAACAAGAACTGCGGCGAGTTCGCTGGCCAGAAGCGATTCGATGCCCGCTACACTGTTGTTGAAGCGCTTGAGAAGGCTGGGCTTTTCGTCAAGAAGGCCGACAACCCGATGAAGGTTCCCATCTGCTCGAGATCTGGAGACGTTATCGAGCCTCTCATGAAGCCGCAGTGGTGGATGAAGATGGACGAGCTTGCCAAGCCTGCGATCGATGCTGTCCGCAACGGCGACATCAAGATTCGCCCTGCAAGCTCGGAGAAGACATATATGCATTGGATGAACAACATCCAGGACTGGTGCTTGTCGCGCCAGCTCTGGTGGGGTCACCAGATCCCTGCATACTTCGTCAAAATCGAAGGTGACGAGGGCGACCGCACTAGCAACGAGCTTTGGGTTACTGGCCGCACAGAAGAGGAGGCTCACAAGAAGGCTGCAGAGAAGTTCCAGGGCAAGAAGTTCACTCTCGAGCGTGATGAGGACGTGCTTGACACATGGTACTCTTCCGGTCTCTGGCCTTTCAGCACGCTCGGCTGGCCCAACGAGGACTCTGTCGACCTAAAGAACCTCTTCCCTACGTCCGTCCTTGAGACTGGTTGGGATATCCTGTTCTTCTGGGTTGCTCGCATGATCATCCTCTCGCTCCGTCTGACCGGAAAGGTTCCCTTCAAGGAGGTCTACTGCCACTCCCTGATCCGTGACTCCGAGGGCAGGAAGATGTCCAAGTCACTTGGAAACGTCATCGACCCCGTCGACATCATGGACGGTATCACCCTTGACAAGCTGCACGAACAGCTGACGACTGGCAACCTTGACCCCAAGGAGCTGAAGACTGCTGAGAAGTACCAGAAGACCTCCTTCCCTCAGGGTATTCCCGAGTGCGGTGCTGATGCTCTTCGTATGGCTCTTGTTGGCTACACAACTGGTGGTGGCGACATCTCTTTCGATGTCTCTGTCATCCACGGTTACAGGAGATTCTGCAACAAGATCTACCAGGCCACCAAGTACGTCCTTGGTCGACTTGGTGACTTCCAGCCTCGTGCTCAAATCGAGCTGGGCGGCAAGGAGTCGCTTCCCGAACGCTGGATCCTGCACAAGCTCACCACTGCTTCGAAGAAGATCAACGCACATCTTGAGGCACGCGAGTTCTCGCTTGCCACACAGGTTGCCTACAGATACTTTTATGAGGTAAGCATTTCGACGACAAACATGGGACTTTCGATGCTAATGACCACAGTTCCTGTGCGATACTTATATCGAGAACAGCAAGGCCATCTTCGACAACGGCAGCGAGACGGAGAAGGAGAGCGCCAAGCAGACCCTTTACACAGCCATTGAGGGCGGTCTGACCATGATCCACCCCTTCATGCCCTTCCTGACAGAAGAGCTGTGGCAGCGCCTGCCCCGCAGGCAGGGCGACAAGACACCCTCCATCACCGTCGCCGCCTTCCCGCAGTACATTGAGTCGTTCAACAACGAAGCCGCCGAGGCCGAGTACGAGCTTCTTGTTGACGTCTCCGGTGCCCTGCGCTCCCTCACCGCCGAGTACGGCTTCAAGGACAATGGCAAGACATACATCCAGCCTTTGGACGACGCCGCACGCAAGACGCTCGAGGCCCCCACATCGCTGCCCTCCATCCGCTCGCTGGTCGGCAAGACCGTCTCCGAGGTCACCGTTCTGTCTTCCTCCGACCCGCTCCCCACCGGCTGCGCCGTCTACACCATCGGCTCGGCCGCCACAGCGTTCCTCGACGTCAAGGGCCGCATTGAGGTCGACAAGGAGATCACCAAGGCGCAGGACAGGCTCAAGAAGGCCAACGAGACCGTCGAGAAGCAGAAGAAGATCATGGATGCTGACTGGGAAGAGAAGGTCTCGGATGTTGTCAAGGAGCAGGAGAAGGAGAAGCTGAGGGCCGCTGAGATCGAGGGCAAGAACTGGCAGGCTAGCATTGAGCAGTTTGAGAAGCTCAAGCTGTCCGAGTAGGAGTATCATGTTATAGGGAGAGTGGGTAAAACACTAGACATTGTCTGCAGAAGCAAGTTCACCGTTCATTTTGCCCCATTGTCGTTTGCTCTTTCTCCGTCTGTGTGTTTGCCAAGACGCTACTCAGGTGAAGGTGAGATGAGAGCAGTCGTCCAGCTCTCTAAGCTTCGTTTCTCGCCCCGCGGACCAAAGAAGCGCCCCGCACCACTTCAATGCCGCGCAAAGGCTGGCTCAGACAACACGTTGATAACTGATCGATTATTCACGTGAGGAGTAGCGACTCATCGCCATGGAGCAAGAAGCCATGTACCAAGACGCCCTGTGAGTTGTCACGAAACTGCGACTGCCCAACCCAGCTGACCCAGCCGCAGCAAGTGTCTTGAGCGGAAACGCCCTCCTTTACCTCAGCGCCCGGGCAGGCCCATACACCACGGCGCTAAGCATCCGGATGCCATGTAAGTTTTATGGGCCTCAGGGTAGATTAATGCTAACTCGTCGGGAGTACGCGTAGGAATCAAAAACGATCGCCTCTACTCCGTCTCCCACCCGAGCTGCGTAATCTCGTCAATGGGTATGTTGTTGGCTGTCATGAGATCGACGTCCATCAAGAGAGAGAGTATGGTTGGTGGGGTCCACCCGTCGACTGGGACCCCAAAGTCGAATGGGACACCAGCGACTTGTGCCTTCTCCCCTTGTTTGAGTCCCAGTGCCAGACGAAGCCTACCAACCTCATCCAAGTTTGCCGTCAATTGCGATATGAGACTACCGACATGTACTACGCATCAAACACCTTCTGTGGCTCTCCCGAGGATATCACAGCCTTTCTCGAACGCCTTGGAACTGAAGCGCATCGTCTGCGTTCTGTGCGTATATTCTGCAAGAAGGATATCATAACGTCAGTTTTCGATCCCGACGAATTTTGTTTTAATTGGAACGCCGGCTTGCACCACGCTCTCCACGAGTTGGGTAAAATCAGTTCGCTGCAACGTCTGTATGTACATGGCGCGTCAAGGTACCGTCGTGGAAATCCCGAGTACTTCTCGATCTGGATCAGAGACACGCTTGGAAGAGACAACAACAACGTGGTACTGGACGCAGAGCTTCACACACTGAGATGAGGTGGGTTTGGACGGAGTGTGGAGGTTTGGGAGCCACGCGACTCTGCTACAGATGATGATATGCTAGAACAACATGACTGAGGGACTAGAGGGTATGTGCAAGCTATGGAAGATATGATAATACGTGCTGCGAGAGCAGTAGAGCACGGATAGACGTAGCACTGCCGTGGCAAAAGAAAGCATAAAGCGGTTAGCGTGTTAAAACACTGAAGCCTGAAATCGTTACGTTACATACAGGTCGATGCATTCTCTTCAATTCGCAAAGTAGTATCTGGTGCTGTCGTCTTTGCGCTCGGATGAAGTACAACCTCGATTCGCAACGTATACTGCCCAACAACCTAGGAAAGATCCGACAACATGAACCACAACGACATTTACGTTACCACACCAAACACTCCCACAGACCAACCACATCTTCAGCACCCTCTCCAACCAACAACACTCCCCCCTCCTCCGCCTGCGCCCCAACAAAATCAACACTCACCTCCTCCCATCCCACGAAATCGCCCACTCCCACCTCTCCCAGAAGCACCTACACCTGCACCACCGGCCGCTCCTCCAGCGCGGCACCAGCTCGCACGCCACCCATGCCCTGGAGCCGCACGCACACCCTTCACCTTCACCTCCACCCTGCCCCTCGTGTGCCACACGCACGTACGCTGCACCACGAAACAAACCCCCTACCTACCTGGCTACCTGCCTGCGCCCTCTTCTACGCGCACAACAACCTTCCGCGCCAACATCATGGGGCTCGTGCGCAAGCGCGTGCTGCGCGTCGAGGTCGCGGGCATCGCGGGGAGCAGCAGCAGCTATGTGGCGAGGCGGTTTGAGCTGACGGGGACGGTGCAGGGGATGCTGAGGGGGGGTTGTAGCGGGGTGCGGAGCGTGGTTTTTTTTTCCGCAGCGCCGGGGAGTTGGGGGGCTATGCGCGGGAGGGGGTCGAGGGGGAGATGAGGAGGGTGTTTTTGCTGGGGAAGGGGGGGGGGGGGGGGGGGGGGGGGGGGGGGGGGGGTGGGGGGGGTGGGGGGGGGGGGGGGGGGGGGGGGGGGGGGGGGGGGGGGGGGGGGGGGGGGGGGGGGGGGGGCTTCAGCAGCTTTAGCGCGTCATGGAGGTGCTGGTACGAGGAGGAGATTTGCGCTTGGAGGTGGGCTAGACTCTCTGGGCTTGTGAGGTCAAGTAGCCAGTAACAGGACTCCGTATTTGCCACAGCGGCTACTAGAAGACTTCAACAACCAATGATACTGGTACCGGGGATCCTTCAGAATTTCGATGTGTACGAGGCTCAGCTTGTACATGAGCACAGAACCCATGTTGTTCGATTTACATGGAGGCTTCATGCAGCAGCGTCTTCTTCATCCCGAATCAGGTAATCTTGACTTTGGGCATTTTATTCCATGAAGCCGTGATTGTACTGCACGCACGGTGATCGAAAGTAGGCTAAGGCACTTTGAAGAGTCCCTTTGAAGTAGACGCAAGTCAGTCAAGTTCAAGCAGAAGCCTTGTCATGCCTCTATGACGAATTGATAGTGGTGTAAAATTGAGGTCCTTCAAAAGTAGATTACACTTAAATAGCGTGTCTTAAGGGGATAAAAATGAAAGCCTGATCCTTAGACTGCGAGCGTGAACATCAATTGTTTGGCAATTTAGTCCAGAAGAACAATGAAGCGTGATGGAACGAACTGTGCCCCTCGCTCGGAGCTAGGATCGATGAAGGGAAGCATAGATTTTCCCGGAGGGCGCCCTGTCGTCACCCTCATTCATTCTTATTCTTCAGTTCCTCATCTTCTGTTGAACGGAGTCCCTTAAAGCTCAATCGTTTTCCCTGGATCGAAGCCACTCGATTGCGCGAAGTAGTACCCACGCTGATTCGTCACAAGCCTGATCTGATTCATCTCATCCTCAAAATCACAGTTAAAATGGGTGTGCCCAAACGCCCACACTGCCACACGTACCGATGAGAAGCAAACCTCCTGGGACAGATCAGTCATGAACCCAGATGAAATAGTACTGCTCTTGTGCCTGGGATCGACAGTACGAGCATCCTCAGTCGGAGAGTAGTGTGTCATGATAATGATCTTGCGGTCCGGTTCTTCCACTAGCTTCTGGACTTCAGTATTGAGCCAGCGAAGCTCAGACTCGTGCTTCTGCACGTGCTCCTCCACGGTCCAATTCTCGATGTGATAAAAGTCATTGAGCCCAAAACCGACAAAGCCTTTTTGAGCAGCTGCAATATTGGAGAAGAGCGTGCAACCGAGAATAGATACCGCTGGCGAGAGATCATATCGCGTTTGGTCAAGGAGGACGAACTTCCCACTGGCTTGGTGTTCGGTTTCAGCCTAGAGCGTGAGAAGATGCTGCTTGCTGGTCGTGTAAGACGAGTGATATGGCTCGTGATTGCCGAAAACGTAGAAGATGATCTTGAATTTAGCTAGGTGTTTCCGAAGGAATTCGATCAAACCGACGTCCTTCGTGTAGCCAATGTCCCCGAGTAGCGCAAGGTACTCTGCTGATGGAGTAATTTCAAAAACGTCGTACGCCGCTGGAGTCTCCAGATGAAGATCAGAGAAGTTGTATGTTTACCATGCTTGTGGTGGCTGATTGCTGGAAATGAAGAGGAGAAATGCTACTTGAGCTCAAGTTTGTGATGGCTGTACGTGTGTGACACTGTACGCGCATCGTGCCCGAGCCTGTGCGCACAAGCTCGGGCACGGAAAGCCGGTCGCCGCAAAACGCTTATCTCACCAATCAGATGCTCCGTCTCGGCGGAGCTTCACTACCTCGCGTCCTTGCGTCTGACACGTGAAACAACGAAATGCTCCACACCAACACCAGAATCTCAACACAGTGCTCGCATTGAAATCGGGATCAGAAAGTTCTGTCACATCGACTTCTATTGTGCATCATGACGAGCGAGTTCAGTGAGCTACCGTGTCCGTGCGCGTGATGCGCGGATTCGCGTGATGCGCCGAACCACCAAAACACCCCTATCCTCACACATCCACAACAACACAACGCGATGGGTTTACAAGAAGCCCTCTTAGAGTGTAATACTTTTGCATCTAAAGACAATATTCTGTAGTCTAAAATAGCAGAAAAGCATAGTGTTGTACAGTCAACGTTGACGCGCACGTAGAGGGGTGAGACGCGCCCACATCAGGAGAAGATTATTGCACAACAGAAGCTCACCCCCAACAAGAGGAGGAGCTTGTAGTATATATAAAGGAGCTTACTGCTTGTTATATACTACCTACAAGGGAGATAATACAAGATTTTGCATTATCTGTAGCTAAGGAACTTGTGAGCAAGAGCTAGGTTACTCAGTTCATTAACAACTGTAAGAACAAGCCCAGTTGTTCAAGCCCACCTTACACCACCCGACAACTACCCGACTCAGATCCGTCTTCCAACCGCTCCTCGGTACAGTCTTCCCCGAGCTTCCAGGTATAAGAGGGGAAGTCTCTACAGAGTTCAGATAGATAGTTTTGAAGTATCCTTTCGTACAAGACCTATAGGAATAGAGATCTAGTCCTGCAGTTTATCCCAGTGCTTCCATACACCTCGTAGCGGATACCTATGCCTTTCAGACGCCTCTAGCATCCTGTGTCGTTACAACAACTGCTCTATCTATCTTATCTCTTAATACTTAACAGGTATAGACGCTAATTGTCACAACGCTGATTTATATCAAAAGTATAAGCTCTACTTCAACCTACTACAACGCAAGATTACTAAATATAAGGTTAACAGCTGCTACACATATAATATAAATAAAAAAGGCTTTATGATTAGTGTCAGAACCCAGCCCGAGCCGCTGAGCCAAACAAGCACCAAAAAGGTCAACAGTACTCACAGACTGTGAGTACAGGCTCGGAGCAGTACTATATCGTCACTGTCAGCCTGGCCAGGGTCTGACAGCCAGGACCTGACAATTAGGATTACTACTAGAACTAAACACGTGTTTAGTAGGCAGATGTAAGAGAAGGGGAAGGTCAAGGCATTACTTTAAGATAGTAATTGTGCCTAGATTACGCTGCTAGCCTGTGTATGTAGTAATAGGACAGCACTGCCGCTAGGCCTCCTCTACAAGTCTGCTAACAGTACTCTGCAATTAAGCTAGGTAGAGGAGATAGAGCTAGGGGTACACAATATACTTGTTTCCTCTTTACCTACTAGCTAGACTAATAATAATATAGGCCTTGCCTAGCTTTAACAGGTGTTTAATTGCTTTACTAAGACTAAGGCATAGAAGAAGTAGCGTCTTCTAATCCTTGACAGCTATAGATCTTATATAACAATAGACTTTATTAACTACTATAATTAGAATAAGATACTCCTAGCTATCCTTTCTCTTTACTTAACTTACACGCTGCAGCTATTAGGTATAGTATTGTTTAAGCCTCTCTTAACTGCGTATTTAAAGGAGCTTATAAGTTACAATACACCTCTATAATAGCTAGAGACTATTAGTAATTAAGAAGAGCAACTTCTTTTACTTATTCTAGAAGGCCTAGATAAGCACGTTTACTTAGGGGTTAATACTTAAGTCTTTTAAGGCAACAAAGATAGTACCCCTCTAATCTAATATTATCCTTTACTACTTTGCTAAGCCTTCTTCTTAGGCTTTTAATGCTAGCAGAAGCTCTTCTTTAACTTATTCTAGCAAAGATTAGCTTAAAATTAAGACTCTACTGCGCAAGGTAGCTAAGAATAAGAGTAGTAAGGAGCTAAAGAAGATTAGCTACTCTCTCTACTATATCTTAGTCTAAAACTAGCTACTTTACTATAAGATAGCAGGCCTAAAAGAGGTTCTTAAGACTTAGAAGAAGTATAAAAAAAAAAGCAAACCTTTTAACTTCTAAGAACTTAAGAAGTATTATAGTAGAGTAGTATTTTACTCTCTTTGTAGAATTAATAAAGCACGCTAGTATAAGTAAGCAAAATAATAAGAAGCTAAGGTAGAAGAGGCTAGAAAAGTAGAGATAGCTAAAATCAGGCACGCTAATAAGCTATACAAGGAGCAAGTAGCTTAAAAGAAGTGTAAGCAGCAGGCAAGAAAGAAGAAAGAGAAAGACTATATTAAAGCTAAGAAGGTAAAAGAAGTAGCTAAACGCAAAGCTAAAAAAAAACATTAGAAGCAAGCTTATAATACCTAAGAAGCTATATAATTATTCTAAAGAAGTAATAATATATCTTTAAAAGCTTTTATAGTAAAAAAAAAGCCTATACATTGTATAGTAAGTGCTTATAGTTATTTTATACCTATAACGCTTCTTCTGCCTGCTTATACCTATACTATCTATAGTAGCTAAATAGTAACTCTATATAAGTAGAATATATTAAAGAATATTATTATATAAGTCTATAGAGTACTCTAATTAAATATCTTATAATAATAACTATTATATATAGCTTTATAGCCTTATTTTTAAGTAAGCTATTTTAGTAGTTTAGCGTATTACGTAAATCTGCGCATTGCGTATACAGACATAGTAATATGTCTGTATACTTAATAATTAGAGTTAACTAACAATTAGTGTATAATATCTATACTAAATTTCAACGCGTAATAACTTAATAACTATGCTAAGAATTAATAATACACTTGCAGAGATTTATAAATTAAAGCTTAGCAATAAACTTATCTATATAAATATTGCGCTTAAGTATAGTATTAATTAAAATACTCTATTCTGTGTGTACTGTAGTATATAGGTACCTTAATATATTACTAACTAACACTAATATAAGCTTACTCTATAATAAAAAGAAGACTTTATAAAGTATATAGAAGTACTAAACAGCTATTATATAGTACCTATAAAGACTATAATATAAAATTTTATATCTAAAGTAGCTTAGAATCTTTACTCTAAAAGCTAGGTTACATACTTTTTCTAATATTACTATAACTACTTTTACTCTAAATAGTTAATAGGTATAGACTCTAATTACTACAATACTAAGTCTAGATATAAGTATAAGCTATACTTTAATCTACTATAGTAAAAGATTACTAACTACAATATTAAGCTAGCTTATATATACAATATAGATAAGAAAGGCTTTGTAATTAGAGTACTAGAAAGAACAAAATATATCTTTAGTAGGTATTAATATAAAAAAAAGAAGTTAAGCACACTTAGTAAGATAGCTTATAAAAGTAAGTAAGCCTATTAGCTACTATCTATATAGATAGTACTACACTACCTCTTAGTATTATATTTATATCTAAAAACTTTACAATCTAGAGTTATTAGGTAGCTAATATTAAGGCAGGAATATACTAAATTTACGTAGCTTCTTTGCTTTCTAGCTAGACAAACAATAATATTAGATTAGCCTAGCTTAAGTAGATATTTAACTATTATACTAAGGCAAAGGCACATAGAAGCTATAGGCTTTTAATAGTAGATAGCTATAGAAGCTACTTAACACAAGACTTTATTAACTACTATAATTAGAATTAGATTATACTAGCTGTATTGCTACTTTACAGGACTTAGACGCTGCAGCTATTAGATATAGTCTGCTTTAAGCCTTTTTTCTTTGTATATACCTTTAAGCTAGATAACTACTTTTAAAAAACTTAAGGCTTATTACTACTAACAAAAGCTAACTTTTTTAGCTTATTCTAGCCTGCCTAGGTATATATATTTAAAGATAAGCTTATATAAAACGCTTTTACTGCTATAAGAATAGACTTACTAAACTCTAATATTATACTTAATAGATTCTGCTATATAATACTTATAAGCTTAGGCTTAGTTACTTTTAGTTCTACTGCCTATTCTGTAAAAGATTAGCTATAAGCTTGTACTATACTATATACAGAAGTAAAGAATCTATATAGTATAAGTGTGTAAAAGCTTAGCTAAACTATCTACTACCTATTAACTTAGGTAAAGCTCTTTTATAGCAAACTTAATAGCCTAAAGCAAAAGCTATACCTAAAGTAAAAGTAGTAAAAGCAACCTAGCAGGTAATTAGACCTTTAATAGTATTAAGAGTACTATAGCAGAGTAATAGTGTAGTCTTCTTAGTCTATTTAAGAAGCATAGGTTTAGATAGTAGTTATTAAGTA
The DNA here is from genome assembly GCA_022560025.1 of Stagonosporopsis chrysanthemi. Taxonomy (NCBI): domain Eukaryota; kingdom Fungi; phylum Ascomycota; class Dothideomycetes; order Pleosporales; family Didymellaceae; genus Stagonosporopsis; species Stagonosporopsis chrysanthemi. The sequence continues at coordinate 39,323 of JAFISE010000190.1, forward strand.
AGAGAAAGAAGAAGAAGAGTAGAGAAAGGTAGAAATAAAAGAGTTAGCAGCTGCTAATAAGCTATATAAAGAGAAGATTAAAGAAAAAAAGTATTAAAAGTAGGTAAGAAAGAAGAAAGAGCGTGTAAAAATAAAAGCAGAAGAATATTAAGTAATAGACGCCTAGAAAGCTACTAGAGCTGCTGCTAAACAGGCTAACAACGCTGTAAAAGCCTTATAACAGTCTTAAAAAGGCAAGACTATAACTTTAAAAGCTTCTATAGTTAAACTAAAGCCTGTATATTGTAGTATAAGTACTTATAGTTGCTTAAAGCTTATAATACCTCTTCTAGCTACTTGTACTTATACTACTTATAGCAGCTATATAGCTATATTATATAAATAGATTATATAATAAAATTTAATTATATAGGCTTATAAAATACTCTACTAAGATATTTTGTAATAATAACTATTATATATAGCTCTGTAGCCTTGTTTTTATAGTTAGCTTTAGAGCTTAAAGTAATTATTAAGTAACTTTAATTGTTAAGTGTACAGACACGTTACTATGTCTATGCACCTAATAATTAGAGTTACTTAACAATTACTCTAAGCTCTAAGGCCTACTACAAAAATAAAGCTACAGAGCTATATATAATAGCTATTATTATTAAATAATTTAGTAGTTTATTCTATAGGCTTAGTAGATTATTATTCTCTATATAATTTATCTATATAATATAGCAGTACAGCTACTATAGGTTGTATAAGTATATATAGGTAAAAGAGGTATTATAAGCTTTAAATAACTATAAGCACTTATAGTACAATATATAGGCTTTAGTTTAACTATAAAAGCTTTTAAGGTTGTAGTCTTGCTTTTTTAAGATAATTATAAAGCTTTTACAGCATTGTTAGCTTCTTTAGCAGTAGCTTTAGCAGCTTTCTAGGCATCTATTACTTAATATTTCTTTACCTTTATTCTTATACGCTCTTTCTTCTTTCTTACTTGCTTTTAATACTTCTTATCTTTAATCTTTTGCTTATATAGCTTATTAGCAGCTGCTAACTCCTTTATCTCTACCTTTCTTAGCTCTTCTTCCTCCTTCTCTTGCTTAGTAACTGCTATACAGACCTATACCTCCTAAATAGCCTAAGGAGACTATATTATAGCTCTGCTATAATACTCTTAATACTGTTGCAAGTCTAGTTGCTTACTAGGTTGCTTTTACTACTTTTATTTTAAGTATAGCTTCTTCTATAATCTATCTAGTTTGTAATAAAAGAGTTTGACCTAGGTTAATAATTAGTAAATAGTTTAGCTAAGCTTCTAGGCGCTTATACTACAAAAATCCTTTACTTCTATATATAGTATAGTACAAGCTCTAAGCTAGTTATCTGCAGAATAAGCTATAGAACTAGAAGCAACTAAGCTAGAGCTTGTAGGTATTATATAGCTAAATCTATTAAGTATAATATTAGAGTTTAGTAAGCTTATTTCTATTACTATAAAGGACTTTTATACAAGCTTAGCTATAAATATAGCTACCTAGGCAGGCTAAAATAAGCTAAAAAAGTTAGCTTTTAATAATAGTAATAGGCTTTAAGTCTTTTAAAGGTAGTTGTTAAGCTTAGAAGTATATACAGAAGATAAAGGCTTAAAGCAGGCTATATTAAGTAGCTATAGCATCTAAGTACTATAAAGTAGTAGCACAGCTAGTATAATCTAATTCTTATTACAGTAGTTAATAAAGTTCTACGTTAAGTAACTACTATAGCTATCTACTATTAAAAGCCTATAGCTTTAATGTACCTTTGCCTTTGTATAACAATTAAATACTTATTTAAGCTAAGCTAATCTAATATTATTATTTATCTACTTAGAGAGTAAAAAAGCTATATAAATTAAGTAGTTTTCTGCTTCTATATTAGCTACCTAATAACTCTAGATTGTAGAGTTTTTTAATATAAAAATAATACCTAGTAGTACTATAGTACTATCTGTACAGACTGCTGCTAATAAGCTTATCTACTTATATAAGCTATCTTAATAAGCTTGTTAAACCTTCTTCTTTTTATATTAACACCTACTAAAGATATACTTTGTTTTTTCTAGTACTCTAATTATAAAGCTTTTTTTATCTATATTGTATATATACACAGGCTTAATAGAGTATTTAATAATCTTCTTATATAAGATATTAAAGTACAGCTTGTACTTATACCTAGACTTAGTATTATAGCAACTAAAGTTATACTAGTTGTCTATTTAGCTACAAGGCAGTTGTAGTAACAGTGTTAGAAGTATGTAACCTAGCTCTTAAAGCAAGGTTCTTAAGCAACTTTAGAGGCAAAGTTTTGTATTATAGTCCTTGTAAGTACTATATAACAGGTACCTAGCAGCTCTATATACTTTACAAAGTCCTCTTCTTGTTGTAGAGTAATCTTGTGTTAGTGTTTATTAGCAACGTATTAAGGGACCTGCACACTACAGTGCGCGCACAATAGAGTATTACAATTAATACTATGCTTAAGCGCAATTTTTGTATAGACAAGTTTATTGCTAGGGTTTAATTTACAAATCTCTGCAAGCGCATTATTAATACCTAGCATAGTGGTTGAGTTATTACGCGTCAAAATTGGGTGTAATTGTTGTTCCCTGATCGTTGGTTGACTCTGATCGTTGGGTGCACGGACACAGTAGAGCGCGCTTCGTTGGTAGTGCTCAACATCTTCAAAACTATCCCAGAACTCCAGACCGCGAAGATCGCCATCATTGGTGGCATGGCCTTGTGGAAATACTTGCCGGACTATAGAACGACGCAGGTTTGTAATCACCAATTCACACTCTCTCCCGTTCGCGCTGATTGTTTCGAGGACATTGACTTCTGCATCACGGCAACAGAAGCCCCTAAATCCGTGAAGGCCAAGCTTCTTGAAAACAAATCCACCTAGACCACTCCTCCAGACGCTTTTGCAAATGACCGCAGACGTCAGTAAGAGGCAAGACTACTCCGAGTTGCCACCTCTTGACAACAGACTCGTTGCATTCGCAGCCGCAAGGCTTGATGCTGCTAAGATACCCCATGTCCTCTGGGGCAACTACATGTTAACTATCTTTGGCATTCCAACTATAGTCAATGTACGAACATCGCGTCCATTTGAGCCTACAGATCTAATACCTGTTTTAGGGCATCGACTTCGTTGTTGACGATGGCTTCATGGACGCTGCCTATGACACTCTTCAAGGTGCCGGTTTCGCAACGTGCAAGTCAGAGAGTTGCATCAGCAACAAGACACGTTCTTATGCTCCAACCCCTCATACTCATCTCCACATCACCGAATCCGAACGGCTGGGCCTCTATAAAAGATCCGACATTCTGTGGCGGCTCCCAAAGCTATCAAAAGCGGACGGCGAACGCATAATTCTAGCATCCGATCCTGACCAACTACCCGGACCAGACATTCTAGGGAGAGGAGGGCGTTTCACTCAGGATTTGCAGCCTGTGCGCGTCCCAACTGTCTACGAACTAACCCAGGCACTGTTGTTGCTCGCGAAGAAAGACCGAGATACGTACAGAGGATACTGGATGAATTGGATTAGCTACATACTGGAATACTGCACCGAGAACGGCGTCTTCGATCAGAACCAAATGACTGGGAACTACAAGACTTACATAGACGCTTTCCTTGAAGGCGATTACGTGCTGAGAGCCCAGGCTTTCGATCGTATTGGCTTGACAGATTAGTTGAGCAGTGGAAGGGTGTGAGCTAAAACAAGAGAGTTACCCCGGTCCTCACTGTCATTTGATACCCTCAATCAAAACCTTTGTTTGCTTGACGCCGCCGCTTATCGCTGCAACCATGCAGATAACCTTCATGGCGAACTTGATCATGCTGGAAATACCCAATTCTAGACACTAATTCATTGTGTATAATCAATTGATGATCAGGCAAGAAATCATTCTAGGGTGCAGGTCTGTGATGTTACATAGTGTTGCGTATGGTGTGAGAACATAAACACCTCTTGATGGAAGGTTTAAAAGTACGTAGCTACAAGCTCGTGTTGCTTCATTGTTGCTTGATTGATCTAGTTGCTGCCCTGCGAACCTACATGCCTACCAAGTCCCATTAGCTTTAGTTCGTCATAGACAAAGTCTACAGCACTTGGCCTCTGCTTCCAACCTGGCGCAAAAGGTAGGTAAGACACTCTAAACGATACAAACACTTTAGTATTGCCATTATTGCACCTATCCTCTGCTAACACGACTCGATGCGCAAACTGTCCACGGTAATCAACACCTGTGCCACAATTACTGGAAAGGGTAGTTCGAAAATCCACTATGCTTCTTGTAGACAGATTTATCATCACAACCACTCCACATCGAGATCATTAGTCGTCATTGCTTTCCACCTTCGCTCATTTCAAGTCCGGTGGAAGACGAAATAGCTGCTTATGAACCCATCCTGCAATCAACAGAGCTTCAATCTTGCTCAGAAGGGAAAGTTGCAATTCCTGTGGATTGCTGGCATAGGTCTGGACGTGGTTCAACCGCCCGGCTCGACCACATCACACAGAGATCTTGAGGTGATCGTTCCAAAGGAGATTGAGGGGAAGAGGTCGTACATTCCGTGGTCAGAGCTGCAGGGTGATGACCATGGTGTAGGCTTTTGACCCACATCATCACAAATCCGAGAAATGGACAACAAGCGCTTCTCCAGCGCATGTCGAGAGCAATTCCTAGACCCTTAAACCGACTCATTTGCCCACTACCAACCAAAACGTCACACATCCGCGCGCTACAGTTTTTCATATAAACTCACTACAGTCTTCGACTCTCCCCTCCCTCTCTATCTCCTGACTGAAATCAAAAACACTCCTTCTCCCCCCAGCACGACACGTACTAAGCGCATATCCACTCCGCATCTCAACGGCTCTTTTGGTACAGTACCAAGATAGGCCTCACGGGCGCCGCACCCCCTCACTCGACCAATCCGGACCTACCTCTCCACTATCCTCAGCAGGTACAATAGCCTGTCCCAGTTGCTCGTTATCCCCCGACACCCACCCACCAATCCCCTGCATAACCACGGTGTCCTCTCCTATCAACGACTGGCCAGTACTTGCCAGATGCGATATGTAGCTCGAGCGATATGTATGCCTTTTGCATATTGTCCAACTCCGACACCAACGCAACGGCGGCAACGCAACGCCTGCCCCGATGTTGACTTTGGTCACACTGCGGTCCACATAAGTCTGGGACAGGGCAACACCAGAGTCTCGTAGACCCAAACAGTATGCGATGGGAGTTGTGATGTCACTAGATCACCATCAGCGAAGTCAAGACACCAGCTCCATCACGGGCTTAGTTGCACGGTCGCGTCAATAACGCCCGACCGGACTCTCCCCAACTGCGCTTATCGAAGCAACAAGCAACACCGCGGGTATTCGACTCCGTGGTTCCAAGGCCGGTACCTCACAGCTCCGGTACCGACCCAGGCGGGGAGGCGCGGGAACCCGAACTGCGATCGATGGGCGTTGTAAAGTGCCGGAATAGGGAAGTTGAGGTTGCAGAAGGAGCGTGGGCGTGCGGCCCGCATTTACCAGCTCGGGGAATGTGTTGATGCGGGTGGGGTGGAGCATGCATGCATGGCTTGGTCTTGCGACGTTGGTTCCTGCCATTTCTCCCCTTCGACATCGGCGCTGGAGGGGGTGGTGGGTGATTTTTGTGGGCGTATGCATGCATGCTTACCCTCCAGCCCAGTCATGACATCAAATCGGAAACGCGAAACTTCTTCACCTCGCGCGGTGCATCGCAGGACCAGATGCTGCCTTGGTCCGCGAGGTCCTTTGCGTGTACACACCCCACACCCCTTCTCCTCTCCTCCCTTCCGCCTCCGGCCCTCACAGCGCTCACTCCCCCTTCCCGCCCAGCATCGCATACCTGCAGATATCTCAGACGCCCCCACAGTCCAGACACCCCACCAGCCACGTCCACATCCCGTCTCGCTAGCCTCCCCCCCCTCATTGGCCCAATCTCGGCATCCCACCCAGACCAACGACCCTAACTCCCTCCCAACCCAAACTACCTATCCCAAGCCAAGCCAAGCCACCTCAGCCTATCGTTGGCGATGCAGCAGCCACACGACGCAACGCGCGAACAACCGACTAGCTAACCCGCATGCAACCGGCGGCGCGGGTGTTTGCGGCTGGGCGGTGCTGTTATGTGTATGTACGAAGTTAGTACGGCAAAACACAACACAACACGGCACATGCACAGGCGGCAACGGGCGCTGCGTGGACGGGACGGGACTGTACTGTACGTTCACGGCTTTGGGTCAGGACAGGGATATAGTAGAGAAACAGACAACACACGAACGCCACACTCAACAGACAACAGACAATGTACATGACCGCGTACAACCGCAACAAAGTGTATGTATGGTACATGCATCTATAACCCACACACAAGGTTATAACCCCGTGAAGTACATAACCCCCTCCTACGCAGTATACCTACTGCTAAGCCCTGTACACGGTTCGCCCCCCCCTCCTCTACAACCCGTAGACATACATACGTATACCCCGTAGTCCGCATCCAGCATCCCTCCCGCACTGCACCGCTCCCGCGCCGCTTCTGGCGCGCCCCGCGCTCGCAGTGCAGTGCGGACTCGAGTCGAGAGTCACGTGGGGACGGTGCGGCGGCGGGCGGACGGGCGGGCAGGCGGAGGGTCCGGTGTGATGTGCGATGTGCAAAGTGCGATGTGTGATGTGCGGAGGGAAGGTGCTGTTCGGTGCACGGTCGGTCGGTTGCACAGGACGTGGGGTACAGAAGAGGTGGGCGTTTGTGGGGTGCGAGGAGAGAGGGAGGCTGCATTACACTGCAGCGCGTTACGTACACAGGGGTCGGTGGTGGGATTCAGTCGTGTGGAGAATAGGTAGGTAAGTGACATGGCAGTAAGGAGCAAATAGTTTCATTGCGTGGGCGTGCACGGCCACGGGGAGGGTGGGGGGGCGCTGGATATACCTACTGTGTATTGTACGGCCTGATATGCAGATCAAGACATGATGGCACCGCAACGCAACCCGACTCTCCCCCAACCATACCAATGGTTCGTTCTCGGGTTTCTATAGCTGATCCTCTTCTCCCCTGATCTGGCACCCCGCCACACACCCACTCCTACTACCAGCACACAGCGATGCAAACGATCTTTCTCTATCATGACAAGGATACGATGAGAACAGCCTCCCAAATGCGACAACGGAGACAGAAATGAGAAACAAGACGAGATGGAAAAACGGTGCGAGGCCGACAGGGAGAACCCAACCCAATATTGACGCCGGGGGAACAGGAAAAACAGGGAGCAAAACGCAGACGCCGGGAATGCAATGTGCGGACCGTGCAGTGGGTGCACAAAATGGGATGCAGAAAATATGAACAAAAAGAAGCGAATGTTGTGAAATGCGGGGGTTTGTGTCCGGGTCTGGGGGCGCTCAGTCCTTGCGGGCCAGGATCTTCATGATCTCGTCGCTGGGACACGTGACGATGGGCTTGCGTTTTGGGACGTCGGCGCAGGGCGCGGCGAGGGCGGGGACGGCGTCGTCGGCCTCGTCGGGGGCGTAGGTGGAGCCGCGGCGGGCGTGGCCCTCGTTGGACTCGAAGACGGACGGGCGGCGCTGGAAGAAGGGGTCCTCGGTCGACGCGAAGACGGACGGGCGGCGCTCGAACTGCGGGGCGCTGCTGCCGTCGTTGGGGGGCAGGTACGAGGGTCCGCCCTTGGTGGGCGACGAGACAAAGCTCCAGCCGGGGAACATTCCAGTGCTCTCGGCGTCCTGCGGGACGAAGATGGAGCCGCCGCGGGGACGCAGGTTGTCGAAGGGGCTGGCGTCGCAGTCGTCGTGGTCGTCGTGGTCGTCGTGGTCGTGGTCGTCATGGTCGTCATGGTCGTCGTGGTCGTTGTCGGCGTCGTCGCCGGGCGTCCCGTTCTCGCTCTGCTGGATGGCGTCGAGCTTCTTGGCGTCGAGGGAGGATTTCTGCAGGGCAAGCTCGAGGTCCGCCGGGGTGAAGGGCTGCGAGTTCTGGCGCGTGCGGTCGGAGCCGGTGCCGGGGCGTGTGCTGCTCGGGCGCGCGGAGTGGATGGAGCTGGAGCGGCGACGGCCGGCGGCGGATTCTTTGCGCTGCGTGTCACGCGGGTCCTGGGTGGGATTGCGCGAGAGGCCGACTGCGGCAGGTTAGTCGAGAGCGGGACGCGCGACGGGCGACGGCAGCACGCAGAGACTCACCATTGAGGACGTCGCCCTCGTCGTCGCTGGCCTCGCGGATGTTGGCCGGGCGGTCGCTGTCGGAGATGCTCGCGCCAATGCCGCTGTCGACCCAGGTGTCGTCGTCGTCGTCGTGGTCGTAGTCGCTGTGGAAGCTGGAGCGGCGGCTGCGGTGCACGCTGCGGCTGCGGCTGCGGCGACTGCGGAAGCTGCCCTTGCGGCTCGGCAGGCGGCTGCCCATGGGCGAGTACAGGCTCTGGTGGCTGCGGCGGCGCCAGGCCTTCTTCCAGGTGAAGGCCTCGAGGTTCTTCTTGTGCTCCGGGTCGACGGGGCGGCGGTACTTCAGGGGCGGCATCTTCTCGCCGGGCTTGTAGAAGTCGCTCTCGGGCTCGCTGTCGTCCTTTTTGCTGCGCTTCATCTTGGCCGCAATGCCGCCCTCGCCCTCCTGCCCGGTGAGGACGCGGCGCAGGCGGCTTCGCAGTGCTCCGGGCATGGCGGGTGCGTCGTCACGGCGTCAAAGAGGTCCAAGTGCGTTGAATGCGTCAGTTGCGTTGCGGCAGCTGGGGGCGGGCGGCGTCGGAGAGGGGTGCAGCCAGGCACGGTCAGACTGTCGGCGCGGGCGGGTGCAGAGGGTTTGCAAAGCAGAGTATGGAGAGGAGGGCAGGGCGAGGCGGCGCCCGGGGCCTAACTACTAATAACCAAACCACGGCACTGCCGGGGGAGGGTGGGTCGGTGTCGTCGGCGGAGCGCACAGCTGGGCGCAGTGCCGAAACAGTTCTGGGGCAGCGTGCTCCTCAGGCGGGCGCTGGGAATGCGGAGGTATAGGCCTGCGCAGCCAGACAGCCACACAGCCAACCGCGTCGCGGCAGGGCTAGAAGAAAACGCGGCGCCCAAGCAGGCCTCGCTGCAGCCTGCGCCCGCGCGCTCGCTCAACACACGCACAATGGCACCGTGGCACGCACTGCACGCACTGCACGCTTCTTCTAGAGCCGCGCCAGAAGCCCGCCGTGCGAGCCCAGGGCCGCCCCAAGCACCGGCGCTGGCGTGCGCAGGCGATCGGCCGACGTGCGCTGGCTCGGCGAGGGTGGAGCACATACATAATACTGTACAGTAGTACTGTGCCGCGCGCGCTGGCCGCAGGCGGTGGCGACGAGAAAATGGCGCAACGCGCTGCGCGAGGGCTCGCTGCCGCTGCTGATAGGACGGGCCCGGCGTTGGCAGCGGCAGATGCTGGGCGGCCGTGCGTGCGCGAGCCTCTTGGTGCTGCACCCCAAGCTTTGCCCATCGTTAATGTTGTTAGTAGGCATGATGATGGCTGCAAACTGCTGCCAACGCCTGTCACTTGTCAGGCTCCTCCTCGCAAAGGGCACCGCCAGCAGCCCGCGTCCGTTGGCATCGCCGCCGGGCGCCGTGTCGCCGGACACAGTACCTGGGCATGCTGCTGTGTGCGTGTGGGGTAGACGCAGCCCCGCCATCCTGGTCGGTGGTCGGTGATCTGTGATCGGTGATGTCAGCGCGAGCACCGGACGCCAGGTGTCACGGCAGCGCATCCCACCTTTATGACCGCCTGACGCTCAGCTTGCCTGGACTGCTTGCTCGTCGGAGAGCTGGGCGTGTTCAGCCCTGCCCCAGTCGAGGCCCAGCAGTCTCTCCGGCTGCAGCTCGATAGCGATAGCACGTCAGGATTAGCACATTTCCACCCATCCTGCGGGGCTGTCTGTGGCTCCTCCGCACTTCCTGTTTCGAGGGCGACTGGGAGCGCATTGGGACTGGTCTTGGCTGCTTCTGGCGGCCACGCACACGGCCGACGCTCTCATTGGCACCGCCGTCCAGCTGCGGCAGGACAGCTACCTGCCATGAGGTCATTGGCGCTACGTTGTTCCTATAGCTATGCGATGATGTTATTCGACATGAAGGCGCCGTGCCTTGTTCTGTGCCCCTAACACTACTCTTGCCATGTCCTCTTAAGAATAGCAGCGAAGCCCCAATCCCTGGAGCGATCACACCAATTCGAACATCATGGAGAAGATCAAGAGTCTTCTGTAAGCTGCCCGATACAAGTGAGACACCGCCTGCTGATCTGCTCGTAGACACCCGCACGGCCACGACAAGGACCGCGAGACCGCCGGCCCTGTCTCTCACGGCGACAAGGGCACCACAGGCACAGCAGCACAGTCGAACACTGGAGCCACTGGATCCACTGCTGGAACGGCGATGGGAACCACCGCAACCACATCTGGAACCACGTCTAGGGCTACGGCACACCAGTCAGTGCGACCCCTTGCAGACTCGTGCTTTCCTGACCAAGCGACAGAACCACCCCAATCTACAGTGAGATGACTTCCCAAAGCAACACCCCCAAGTTCTCCAACACGCCCAACGTCGGTGCAGGCGCTGGCACGGGCACTACCACATCGTCCGGTCTTAGCGACGAGAGGCACGTCGGCAACGTTGGTACTGGTGGGCCATTTGACGCTGCTCGTGGCTCTCACATCGGCGACAGCGCTCGCCATGGTGATAGCACGCGCCCCCAGGTCAGCAGCGGCACCTACGACGGCAACAGCGAGGCTAGCATCAAGTCGGGCGTCATTGGCTTCACGCCAGGCTCAAGTGGCCAACAGCATGCTGCCCTGCCCAGCAACACCACCGTCGAGGACAAGCTGGACCGCAGCCATGTTGTTGGTCAGGGAATTGCTGGGACCAACACCAGCTCGGGACTGAGACAAGAGGTTAGACATGAGCAGCCCAGCGTACTTCCAGGTAGGTAGCCAGATAGATTACGCAATACGACCACGGTCTGATAATGGTGTGCAGGCTCATCGAGTACCGGTCACAGCAGCTCCACCCAACAGCCGCACGACTCTAACCGCACCGACACTGGTCGCTCGTTCCCTCTCTCTGGAGGCGTTGCCTCAGGACCTCACAGCACCTCCACCACTCACAGACAGAACACCAGCGAACGTGACTTCGACTCTAACGAGCATGGCTTTGGTGGGGAGGATCGTCATGGACGCGCAGGCCTTGCTGGCGCCGCCGCAGTTGCTGCAGGCATAGCAGCTGCTACACACAGTCGCAGCAGTGAACCTGGCGCCACCTCAGCCAGCCCATTCAGTGACCGCAACACATCACCCACCGGACACACTCACTTGACGACGAGTGTGCGAGAGCACAACATCCACCCTGATGCACTACACGCGGCAGGCGTGCGTCCTGTGCACGACTCGGACGACCCTGCACATGGACCTCCGTACGAAACACCTCACCTGAACACAGGGACCATGCTCGACTACGAGAAAGCCTATGGCAGTGACCCGCACACACACCACACTGGACTCTTGGACTACCGTCCCCATACCCACAGGTCAGACACCAGCCCTCACATTCCAGGAGAATTTCCGGGCGCGACACCGGACAACGAGCGCTCCGGGCCTATCCTTGGTGGCACAAGCTCGACTTTGGGTACCGCTGATCCTTCGACCTCTCATGATCTCCGTCATACTGGATCCTTGAACGACCCTACACCACGGTCTACCGATCAGTCCGGCCACCACCTCGGGCGCGACGCTGCGATCGCTGGTGGCGTAGGCGCTGCAGGTCTTGGCGCGGCTGCACATCACAAGCATGATGCTTCATCTTCGGGCACGGGCAACCTGTATGATGACAAGAACCCGTACAGCTCGAAAACACTCGATCCTCGTGTTACCGGTGGCGAGTCACGTCTCAACGAGCAGAGGTTCGATCCTGTAGTCGCGTCGTCATCTCAACCTCTTTCCACCTCATCTGCACCTGCGCCTCCTCCCAAGTCGGAGGACAGACAGCCCAACTACGGTCGTGACGCTGCCATTGCTGGAGGTGCTCTTGGCGCTGGCGCTTTGGCTGGTTCAGCTTTGTCTGGCGACAGGCATCGCGACACTAATCTGCATGATTCGCCATCTTTGCCCACCAGCCAGCACACGACTGGCACCACCAATCCGAGCACGGTTGGCACCGCGTCAACCTCGCACCAGCTTCCGTCGAGCTCAACGGCTACCTCCAGTACGTACCAGCCTGCCAGCACCCACGAGCCTCAACATCACTACGGACGCGATGCTGGCCTTGCTGGTGCTGGAGCTGCTACTGCTGGCGGTCTTGCGTACGCTGGTTCTCGCGATCAGCCTTCGAATCAGCGCACAGTCGGCTCCACTGCCGAGGATCCTGCTTCAAAGACCATCGGCCCCCATAAAAGCAACATTGCCAACATCCTGGACCCGCGCGTGCAGCCTGATCCCGCAAAGCAGACGAGCCACACAACAACCGGCCCTCATCAGTCTGGCACGCTGAACCGCGCCGATCCCAGGGTCGACGACAAAGCCGGCCAGCACCACTACGGCCGAGATGCTGCGGTCGCTGGTGGTGCTGGAGCTGCGGGATACGGTGCGTATGAAGCTGCTAAGGCCTACGGCGACCACCGCAGCACGCAGCCCGGGGCTTCGATGCAGGAGCAGCGATACGACCCTACCGCTACTGGTGCACGCGCTTCCAATCCTGTCCCTGCTTCCTCCGAGTATAACTACCACAATCCTGACGTTGCCGCTCTCGCAGCCTCTACCACCACTCCTGCACACCACGGTTCGGCCACCGGCCAACCTCAGCAGCCTTACACTACGGCTCAACTGGCTCAGTCGGCCGGCTCCCAACTTCCTCAAGCATACAAAGCGCCTGAGATAGACAGCAGCGATCTGGGTCCTAGGGACAGCAGCTCTCGCAATGCAGCTCTTGGTGCTGGTGCCGGCCTAGCTGGTGCCACTGCGGTGGGATACGGCTTGTCCCAGCGTGGCGACAAGGACCAGCACGCATCTACTCTCGGAACTTCCACCCAGCCCGGTTCTTCTTCGCTGCCTCAGTCTACAGGCTCTCTGCAGGGACAGCAGTACCCACATAACACCGAACCTGGTCAGTCGCATACCGGTCGCGATGCCGCTCTTGCTGGAGGTGCTGGTGCTGCCGCCGGTGCCGGCGCCGGCTACGCCTATGGCCAGCGCGCGCAGCCTCAATTCGACCCCAAGGAGCAGGAGAGGCTGGAGAAAGAGACCGCCAAGCGCCAACACGATCTCGAGAAGAAGCACGACAAGGACGTCCACAAGCTCGAGAAGGAGCACGAGAAGGACCTCAAGAAGCATGAAAAAGAGGCAGCCAAGCACGACGAGGAGAAGGAGAAGAAGGGCGGCATCCTGGGCTTCCTACACCGCGACAAGTCCAAGAAGGAGAAGAAGGACCGCAGCCCTGAGTCCTCGCCCCGCCACTCCACCGAACGCCGCTCTGGCGACCTCAGCGGTGATGATAGGTTCGGCCACGGCAGCGGCTACAAGGGCAGGAACCTGCTGCACAAGGAGCCGCCCGAGGGCCACCCCGCGCGCGAGGCTCTCCACGCCAACAACCGCGTGGGAACCGATGGCCCCATCGGCGCCGACCGCACAGACGAGCACCACTACGGCCGCAACGCAGCGCTCGGGGGCGGCGCCCTCGGCGCAGGTGCTCTGGGTGCCCACGAGCTCTCCGACAACCGTACCCAGTCCAGCGCTTCTGGCGCCGCGCCAGGCACCCACGACGCCTCTCTCCCCGGGCATCACACCGCCCTCCCCGACCGCACGCGCAACGACCCCTCCTACGGGCGGGACTCCGCACTCGGCGGCGGCGCTGTAGGCGCAGGCACAGGCGCAGGCGGTCTGGCCGCACACTCGCTGCACGGCAAGCAGACCAATCCGTCCTCGCCTACCACCACCACTGGCCTCGCGGGCACCCAACAACAGCAGCCGACCCACGCCCCCTTCGTCAGCGGGAAACGTGAACACATTGGCATCGATGGCCCAATCGGGGATCCGAACATGATTTCGGGTGGTCGGTGAGTCTCCCCCATCTTCGCCCACAAAGACTTCCCTCTTCCCTCTCTTTACCCCCTTCGTGTATAAAACGTTTCTCCTAACGCCCACAAGCCAAACATCCCCCAACACCTACGGCGCCCACCCGGCCTCGGACCTCGCGCACGACCGCACAGTCATCGAGCCGCGCACGGGGCTGCCCATGAATGTGGGGCGGTATGGGGATGGCGCGGGGGGAACGGATGGCGGGCCGGTGGCGCATCGGTTGCACGAGACGGTCCACCAGGGAGGGGTGGAGTCTGGGAGGGTGGGTGAGGCGGGTCAGCCTGGGAGGGTGGCTGAGACGGATTGGCAGGATGTGGCGAAGAAGAATACGATTTATTAGGTATGAGGTTGGAGTTGGAGTTGGGTTTGGGTGGGGAAGGGGGGTGGTTCTAGCTGTAACATGCATGTACTCACGCACGCACACGCCTATGTAATGTTTCAACGAACACGTGGAATCTCACACACACATACACACACAAGTTATCGGTTAAAGGATAGCTTCCTGAAACCCAGACACTATACACTCTAGAAAACACATGTTTTGTTTATCACACATTATCTCCTCAATCCGTCGTGATTCATATCCTTTAGTTCACATTTCAACACATTATAGTTACTTGCTTTATTTGCCATCTTCTCCACCCACCATTCCGACTTATTTCCCCTGTCTACGACAATCTCTCCTAGCACTTCCCTTCCGCGTCTCCCCCCCCCCCCCCCTGTCCAGAAACCCAGACGCTGTTGTTGCCGTGTTCTGTTCTGTTCTGTTCTGTTCTGTTCTGTTCTGTTCTGTTACAAATGCTCAAGCTACCATATTCCATTTGATACGAATCTATTGGCTCAAAACGCGATGAGATTTTTGTTCGTCTGTCGTCTTCTTTACACAGAAACGCCGTGCACGCATTTTTCGTCTACAACCCCCCCTTCCAAAAACCCAACCATTCTCTTTTTCATGTTCGGGTTACGGTAAGCCATCTCTCAATCTGCTGGGACTTGGACATTCTTCTGAACTACTCGATGGTGTTGTTTGTGTTTCCTCCAACAACAACGACAACGACAACAACAACGATATGTGTGAAGCGCCATGTCCTTCATTGCGCTGTTAGCGTGTATAAACCCTGCGAGATGCGACTGAGATGTTCTGCTCCGCGCTGTGCGAGCCTGGAAGAGGGAAAGACGGTGGTCAGAATAAAGTGGTTCAGCGCACAATGCCATTGGACCTTTTTCGTTTTTTGTTTTTTTACAAAACCAGATTTCTAGACTCGAATGTTGGTTCTGGTGCGGTGCTGAGGTGTCGAAAATGACGCTGTGAGCAGATCATGTGCTGTGTTTCTGTCTCTTCGAAACTCGCATATGATTATTCTCTATGTCTCCAGTCTGTTGGAGTAAGAGCGTTTGGTTCGAGACACTATGAGCCCTTGTCCGTCTCTTCTCCCACAAAAACGAGATCAATGAACTGATATGTTTCTCTCTGCAGTGCCGAGGTGTCGAAAACTACACAACAAGCAGATCATGTGCTGTGTTGCGCTTCTGTCCCTCGGAAACTCGCGAATCCTTATGCTACATGTCTCCAATCTGTTGGGTCTGAAATCTTCTGGATTTTGACGCCATGATCCTTTATCCGTCCTTCTGTTTCCAATAAAAAACCATGTTCTTTCGCTAGTATGTTCTTTCCTGCGCTGTTGCGGTGTTGAAAACGCCCGGACGAAAATATGATGTTCTGCTCTGCGCTGCGCGAGCTCTAAAAGTACAAGTACCTCAAGCCAATGTCCTGCTTTGCTTTCTGCTCTTCCCAAAAAGACAAGCGAAGGGAAGTATCTTGTCCGGCCTCTATCGCTGCTAATAAGACAAAGAAAGTAAACGGGCGGCATATGTACGGCTCTTCGTCTCCCTATATTCGCTACATTTCAGCTATCATCCTTATCTTTCTCTGTCTTGTTGGCTTGGTCTACGCACGGTGACGGAGTGCCGAAAGTTGCACGACGAGGGGTTCATGTGCTGCTTTGTTTCTGCGCTCCGAATGCCACAAAAGGAAAACGCATGTCTGGAAATCGCCTCTATTTCTCTCATCGAAACCAAACATCTACAGAAAGTTTGACTCAATGATGTCCCTTTGCGATATCCTAGATTTCATTTCATTTTCCTCTGCGCTGTCAGTTCATTCAAAACCTGAACAACAAAGCTATCTTGTGCTCTGTGTCTCTACCCTAAACCAGCAAATATAGTGTTCGTGTTTTGCAAGAACCTTTTCGTTTGAATCTAAATGCCAGTTGCAATGATGCGATGACCGGACTTGTGCGTTTGTGGGTCTCAAAACATCACTACAGCGCTCTCCGAGTATCAAAAAGCAAACAAAGGATTTTGCATGTGTTGCATTATTTGTGCGCTCTAGGCATGTCTTTGCTCTGCTTCTGCAGCTCGGAATATGGCCATGCGGCTTCGATGTCTACCCTGGTTGTTCTGTAGCTAGGAACTGAGTCCAGACGCGCTGTGTATATAAATGTGCACAGGCCTTTGCTACATCTCAGACCTTATCACTATCTGCTTCTTCATTGCCGGATTGTTTTGAAGTGGTGGAACAACAAACCCATGTTCTGTGTTTCTGCTCTCCAAAAATCTGCAGCGAGGAGGTTATAGCTTGCGAGCGGCTACACTTCTGTATCTAAGACTTCTGCCCTGGAGATGCTATGGCTGTACGCGTCCCTTCTCAGATCTTCTCTATGTCACCACCGCAATTCCAATAGATCTGGAAATCTCGCGAACTTGTATGAATGTGCTGCTGCGCTTCTCGAAAGGAATCAATACGAGACGTATGTCTGCCTCTGCCCCGGCCTCTGTCTCTGCCTCAACCTCCGTCCCTGGTTTCGAATTCAATTCCAGACGCACCGCGCAAATGGCTCTGCGCATGTCTTTCCTAGATCCCAGGTCTTATCTGCGATTCCCTCTACACCGTCAAATTATTACAACGAAAAGCTGTCAGACGCCCAGGAAATGTTTGGTCTTTTTACTCAAAACTTTAAAGCAATGCCCTGATGTGGTGCGAGGACCTCTACGTCTGCACCCGAAGTCCCGCTCCGGGGATGCCATGGCTCTACGCGTGCATCTTTGAGTTTCCGTACTCCACTTACGCTGCACCCTAAAAGAACTTGGAAACTTTAAAACACTATCTGTATGTGCTGCTGCGTTCTTTGAAAGAAGACAGTATGCGAAACTATGTCGGCCTCTGCCTCTGCCTCTGCTTCTGCTTTTGCAACTGAAGTTTCGAAGAATTCGTGCGTATGACTCTGTGCGTACCTTTTCTACATCTCAGATGTAACCACGTGGCATAGATCACATGATATTCTATTGTAGCAGGCACTGCCCAGTGTGGGTAAGTGCACTTACCTCTGAGCTGAGGGCTCCTGTAGACGAACATCATAACATCACAACACGAGAACAGATAGCAATACAAGCGTTGACCCGCAGCACCCA
>JAFISE010000191.1:0-55785 GCA_022560025.1 Stagonosporopsis chrysanthemi
AGAAGAAGAAGAAGAAGAAGAAGAAGAAGAAGAAGAAGAAGAAGAAGAAGAAGAAGAAGAAGAAGAAGAAGAAGAAGAAGAAGAAGAAGAAGAAGAAAAGGCTACGTTATACAGATAGCTTGTGCAAGAGACATCGTTGGGCCAGGCTGCGGACAGACCTCGTCACCGGCGAGCAGGCTGTGCGAGGAACAGAGCTGGATTCGATGATAGCGATGGATAGTGGGGTAGTGAAGTCCGGGATACGTCGTTGAGACGGCACAGCCACAGGGCTCAGCGTACTTGACCTGCAATCGAAGGAGCTGGAGCATCTGAGACTTGGTCTTGTCGGCGCTAACGCTGTAGACACACCTTGTCACAACGCCGGGCTCGGGCTACGCAGCAGTTTGGAGATATCGCGGATATTTAGGAGCAGTCTGCACGTCAATCCAGCTATTTGAAAGGTACAATTTCTTTACAGCTCTACTTAGAGTTGTTCTTCCTGCGATCCTAGCCTCCTACAGACATCTCGATTTCTCAGCACCAGTGTAGCATTGGTGCCATGGCTCGATTCCACACAGTATAGACGAGGCCGGCCGTTGTTAGCGACAGCCTTCGCAACATCAGCGTCCCGCGAGAGCGTGACTTTGTTCGTCCGCTAGGAGATCGAGCGTGTCTGACGCAGTAGCGATCTAAGCGAAAGAAGACCACGAGTTGCCTATAGCGCTGTACTTGGTTTTCTGGAGGAAAAGCAGCATAGTGGCGGCACAGACAGCAGTGTGTGTGGTAAGGCATGCTAGAACCACCCAGAACCCCCAGCCCGGTGTGGGGGCCAGCCGAAGCACGAAATGCATCGTCGTTACAATGGTGCGCGTTTCAAAGACCGGTAGCCACAAGTAATATGCCATGCGTAAGATGATCATCATCTGTGCTTGTAAAACTAGGGCCGGTGAGCCCGGGTCTTCCATGACGTCTACAAGAAACTGCTCTATGTAGCAGTACCACGGGGGCCTTTGGATACCTTGCTATTCAGCCAGCCGATATCGTATGAGGTTGGGTTCCAGACTGGTTTGTTGTTAGTGTAAAGCAAAGTACTTCCGACTTTGCGGTAGTTCTCTGCTTGTCTGGCAATGTGGCCTAACAGTTGCTCTCCGTCAAGCTGCAGAACATTGCGTTCCACAAGCGTTGCGTCGCTTGAATTCGGCATCGCTCCGAGTTGATGACGGACACGTGTATTCTCGAAGCGTTTCTCCAGAACATCCCAGGTGGCGTTCGGCTCCTTGAGCCAGCCTGTATTCGAAACGACGACTGGGTGATCATGACAATGCATGCGCATGTTTGGCCAGACGCTGTCACATCTCTTAGTTGCCAATTCTTTACACGATCTCGAAATGCTGTCACTTACATTGCGTCGTAACATAATGAAGCGCGGAAGGGATCCAGTTCATGTCTCTGGAAGTACTCTGGCTCATGCAGCCATGCGTCTGCTGACCTGTTGATATGGTGCAGCTCGAGTAGTTTGTCCTGATTCGATATCTCAGAGGAGAGGACCTCTGTCCAAGGGCCAGAACGAATTTCTTCAACAAACGGAGAAGAATCGGACAACGACTCGTAACCTCCATATGTCATGTTCATGACGAGATAAGCATGACCTACGTCCTATAAACTTCGAGGATTGGTTCCAGACGCGTTCCAGACATCTGCAGGAGCATTCCAGAAATCAGAAACATCACAGGCATCAGAAGCATTCCAGACACCAGGGCCATGGTGAATTGGGTTGGTGTACCATCTGTAGTCCAATGACGCATTGTTGTGGGGATCGAGCTGTGATAGCAACCCGCCAGCAGAAACATTCAGCCCACAGACTGACCATGGAGCATCCAAGAAAGAAGGCAAATGCTGGCGGCGACCGTCAGGACTCCTTTTGATGGTATCAAAATGAGTGAGGTCAGATATTGGAATACTGCCGTGAAAAAACACCGGGTCCCGGTTGGTGACGAGTCGATCGGCTGCAGCCCCGGGGCTTACGTAGCCACACACATTGACAGTGATTCCTCTGTCGTACCCACAGAATTGTAGTGATTGGAATACAGGATGAACACACACGACGCGCGCGTCATAGGCAGCTGCCATGCCAGTATAGTTTCGGAGTGCTGTACTTTCAGTCTCGCCACTTCGACGCAGTAGACTCCTCGATATTGGGCCTGTATCATCAATATCTTTTGTGAAATTTGTCGGGCACATGTTCTATGACACTGGGGAAGCTAATTGGTCTTTGCGGCCGAGTCAACATCGAAAACCAATCGGACGAGATCGTGGTGTGTTCGGCCAAACATAACCATAAGTAAAATTGGAATCGATCGAAATCCCTTTCACTTTCATGGATACAACATCTGACAACAGCAGAGTCGAGGTGAACTGTGCCAGGGTGGTGGTTGCGGTCAGACTAAGGACAAGCATAGAGTACGCCCAATCTCGGTATTTCCGGTACAGCCAAAGAAAGGCATGAGGTCCGCCGTTGTTGACGCGAATCATAGATAGCTCTAGCGTATGTAGTAAGGATATCCCGGAGGACTCCAAAACCAGCGCAGCTAGCACCGACGTTGCGATCCCTGCTTGGAGGCCGGTGCTGAAGCGAACCACAAGGGCAACCAGCGTAATGACTCTGGTCATCCAGCTTGAAAGCACTATTCCTCTCCAGGCTTCCAGATGATTGCCATACCATAAGAAGATCAGCAGGCTGATGCAGCCGCACAGGAGAAGAACGGACGCAACGAGGACGAACCACAACCATCTCGTTAGCTTTGTACCCAGCGACAGGATCGACCGATGCATTTCATCGCAGCGCTTCAGTAAACCTAGGCCGGCATCGACTCTGCTCATCTATTGAGGGTTCGAGGTCGTCTTGTGGTTGCATACGCAGATGCTGGATGTTTTCTTGTGAGGGCTCCCTTCGTCGGCAGGCAACAATGTTTGGTGCAGCTGGGGACTAACTCCTTGCGCGAAAGTAGCGACAGAGGTCTCAGATCAAAGAGCATTACTCTCAGCTGTAGTAGCTTCGGCCAAAAAGGACGGAGATGGCATTGCAAGATGATATGAAATGCTCTCAGAAATCGCGTGGCCCTCAAACAATGTTAACCCGAGATAAAAGCCTGGCCTCCCTAAAAATAGGCTATCCATCGGTGAGTCGAAGGATTGCGGCATGTAGCAGTAAGCAGTCGTCGTCCATTAGAACAAGTCGCCTGTAAGCTGTTGGCTACACTGTGTAACGCGCAAGAAACAAGACTGGCATGCCAGCAATCGACAAAGAAGACGACTCTCTGTGGCGTGGAAAAGACTACGAAGTGTGTACAATCGCTGGACGTGACCGAAGGCAACGAGCACCATACTTTTATGTTCGTACCTACTTTGAGTGTCCGTCCACAATTGTGAGGCGTTGAGGCGATCGAGAGTGGACACTCCTTATACCAGTGTGACTTACGGTTCCTTGAAGCCAGCAGCCTCAAAGCCTGCATGAACGTTATGGATTGCATGCGCAAACATGGTTGCGGGAGAAGCCAGTCTGTCTGAGACCACCCATGAGCAAAAGGATTCCAAAAAACCTGTTTAGTAATGCGGTTCTTTGAGGAAGAGGCGTACTTCCTGGAAGATGGGTCTGATCACGGTGGAGAAACTCTGACTGCCCTCAGTCGGCCTCAGGGTTATCAGAAGCCAAGCGAGAACAATGGTTGGCCACGCCAATCTCAATGTTTGCCCGTAGTCGTACGCATGGAACGCTCGTTGGTTTCCCGTCCAAACTGTGTCCTGTGTGCTCTGTCACACGTGCTCCGTAGCAGGCAAATTGATTGATCTGGAAACATATTACTTTGCTCTTGTGAGATTGGTTACACTAGCTCTCTACCGATTGCTTTGTCGTGTTTACTCTCATATCCCCAACCATGATTTCCCTTCAGTGTATACTTGAGCTGTAACAACTCATGCAATACCAGCAGACACAGAAATAACTGCGTGGCCCTGAGCGGGGACCTTGCCCTGTCCGTACACGACCTGCTCAGTAGGCTTCTCAATGGTTTGCTGGATCTTGAGAGCTGAAGAAAGGGGTTGAACGTTAGCCTCTTGTCCACCCAAAGAATGCTATGTGAAAAGCAATACTTACTGCCATCTGTCTGAGGCTCAACGGAGAAGGAGTCTGGGGTACACTTCAGACCTCCGCTCAAGGAGCCCTTTTGAATCCAGAAGCATGTGGTGGACGGGAGGCCTTCAGGGTATGCGTCCGAAACGAATACTGCTGTGAGGTTGTAGGATACAACCTGCTGGCTGATGTCGTAGTAAGTACGAGTAACGTTCCAGCCGGCACTTAGCGCGCTGGCGGAGGCTGCGAGGGCGAGGATAGAGAGCGCGGTGTATTGCATAGTGGCTGTTGTAATACGTCAATTGGCTGTTTGGTGTAGAATAGCGTTAAAGTGGTGTTGAGGTAAGAATGGTAAGTGGAGGAAACTGGACAGAGGCGCGGGTTTATAGAGCACGACATGTCGTACTCAAGGGTCACAAGTACCCACAGCATGGAGCGTGGCAACGTCCGAGCGCTGCATTGACTACCGCACGTTTAACGAGTACCGGTTTTATACCCCGCATGGACGCAAGGATACCATGGTCAATAGACGGTGAGAGAACATTGCTGTATTTGTTAGTAGCCGGTCAAAAGTCTAACGATCGGATCCTCAAGGAGGGTGGATGCAGAAGAGGATGTAGTAGAAGGTTTGTGCACTTTTTCAGTAGGCAAATTCATCTGCTATACCGTCTGATTACTTACAAACATTGTCGAGAAGAGGAAGCAAGTACATACATCATGCCATCATCGGTGCTTTGAGTTTACAGACGACACGAATTAGGATGGATCTGCAGGGGCATTAGCGGTTTTTGCAAGTAAATACGAAGTTGGAAGGTGGAGTTAGTAGTGGGGCATGACCTTTGTCGGCCGGTTTCCCGAGATTTCTATATTCAGCACAGTCGTGCGTAAATTTGACTACTCGTCACGTGCACTAGATTTGGGTTGAATTAACATGAATCAACTGTTTAATTGAGTCCCCAAGGCACCGCACAGAGATTCCAAGATAGAGAGTAGTTAGGATTTCTAAGGCTTAGCTACGATGAGCACCAACTGTAGCAAAGTGCACTGCAATTACACGTGTTTTCAGCAAAGTAACGGAGATGAGGGGACGACGCGTAGCGGAATGTAGCACAGGAAAGGTTGTATGCGAATTGAATGTGGTCATTTTTGTCCTCATCTAAGCCAAATCTTTTTGTCCATGACGTCGTGGCTCTTTTGACGACCTGGTAGAATGGTCGAGAGATACAGGATAGCATATATCCTTGAGACGGGATATAATCTCAGGACAACGCATGTATTGTCGCTGGCAAAAGTTGGCTTTGGAGTAGAAAGGCAGGCGCCGCAATAAAAAGCAGCAGCGAGATGATGCCGATACAGACAGCAAACCGAGAATTGAAGACGGTGTTTTTCTCCCTCTTTTCGAATGCTACGGAGTTCGGGGCTTCAGCTGATATCCAAACCTGACGTGTCGAGGTCGGCGATTTAGTCTCGCCAGAAGGTGCTCAAGCGGAGGTCTAGCATTCAGTCTTCGACGAGCTTATCGGAAGCATACTAGCCTCAAAACGAATCATGTCCAAGCTGGCCTGTAGTTTCCAATCATGTTATCCGTTCCGCGATCCTGTTCCCTCTTTTCTCAGACTGCGCAAGATTGCTCTCGGCAAGTCACGTGTAAGACTATCACGCACATGTGGCTGACAAATCGGGTGTTATCTGCTCAAAACATCTCGCTGCTAAGATATCCGTAACCACGCTGAAGCAAGAATGGCCCGGGAATATCGGGGCCTGCTGACAAATAAGTGACGAACCACACAAGACGTCTCACTGCGGATGTTTTTGGTACCAAGCCTGAGGCAGGATAGCTGTGCTTCTATTTCTTGGAAAATACCTTGGTCTATGTCAAGAAAGGCCCTTTTGGTCTGGGCTTTGCGATGCGAGCAATGATCGCATCGGCCCGTAACCACAGCTTCGTTCCTGCCTTCATTCGGAGGCTACTGTACAGTGTAGATATGAAAAATATTTATTGATTGTCGTGCAACCGTTCTTTCCTCACGCCAAACTCCTTTGAAATCTACATCACCACAAGAACCATGTCTTCCCCTCTCTCATCCAAGAACAAAACCTTCACAGTCCCCCACTCTGGGTACCGCTACGCCTACGTCCATCACCCTCCCTCGGTCCCCAGCAACACAACCGTTCTTCTACTCCACGGTTTCCCCTCAACCTCCCATGACTGGCGCTATCAGGTCCCCTTCCTGGCATCGCTCGGCTACGGCGTCATAGTCCCCGACTTGCTAGGCTATGGCGACTCGTCCAAGCCCCTCGACGTCGAGTCCTACATCGGGCCGTCTCTGGCAGCAGACATGATCGCAGTCCTTGACCACGAGGGCATTGGCAGCGTCGTTGGCGTCGGCCACGATTGGGGCACGTATCTGCTCACTCACTTGATCCTCTGGTACCCTGAGCGCATCGAGAGGTGTGTCTTTGTCAGTGTGGCGTTCCATGTCCCTGGACGGAAGATGGATGTGGACGCTCTGAACGAGGTGACGAAGAAGGTGGTGGGGTATGAGGCATTAGGGTATTGGATGTTTTTCAACGCTCGGAGCGCGGGAGAAGTGATTGGGAGAAATGTGAGTAGTGCTCTGTCCAACCCCGGCCTGCTACAACAGCGCTCTAGCAGTCTCGAAGCTGTTGGTTACTGTTAGGGCGCTTTACAAATCCCTTTGAGACGTCGCAACGGGCTGCTTCAAGAAAAGTCTGCTGACAACTCACCGCACAGTGGGAAACCTTCTTCAACATTATCTACTGCGCCGACGCTTCGCTGTGGGAAAAGCATCTCGCTCCTCTTGATGCAATGGAGAAGACTTTGCAAGACATCGCCCCCGAAGAATCGGCAGAATTCTTGGTAATCTCACTCCAAACTCCCTCTCAAGACTCGATCTCACGTGTAGACAGGCGAAATGGATAAGCGAAAAAGACAAAGCAATCCACCACGCCGATTTCGGAACCGACTACACACCAGCGCTGAACTGGTATCGCCGCGCCATTTCCTCTGTTGGTCTCGACCTTGAACAATCTGCCCTGGCAAACAATACTATATCGCCCACCGTTCACGTCCCGACACTGCTAATCACTGGAGCGAAGGATATTGTGTGCATAAATGGGCGTCCTGAGATCACGATGGAGGGGTGTGTTGAGAAGGGAAAACTTAAGGTCAAAGACATCAATGCAGGGCATTGGGTTATGATTGAGGAGGCGAGTGAGTTCAACAGGGTTTTGGAGGAGTGGCTTGAGGATACTGGAAAGAAGACAGGTGAGAGAGAATAAGAAGGGCCAACGCAGATAGAACCATGTGGCTCTCGTTAGCTTATATGCTGTTCTTGACCGTATGCTGTGTTTGACGATCACAGTGTAGTCTATGCAAGGCAGCGCACAAGAGTATGTAGCAGTCATATTCAGTTTGATAAGGATAAGTGAATAAGTCCTCCTTCCTGAGTCGCTTCTTGTTCTAGCACAGTTTTTCCAAGGCTGAATGTGGTTGCTATGTCACATCATCTCAAAGTGGAAGCTGTTGGGTCCTCACCAGTTCTTGGCTTTGATAATCAGCCATTGAACACAAGCAAAAGTCTCACTGCGGACAGTGCCATTTCCACGACGTAAATAATAACACATTTGTCACACTACGGTAATCTGATGTGAGGAGCCTTCTAGGCATCCTTCAACGTCAACCAATTCAAACACCCAGCCCAGCTCGTCAGGATAAGTCTCACGCCCAATCGTCGCGATACCAACCCTCGAGAATACTCGTCCGTGTATCTGCTCTTCCCTGAGCAGTAACGCAAACACATTTTCTGTGTCTTTCTCAATCACCACAGGCAACATATATATCTCTGTGCCATCTACTGAGTTAGGCCCAAGGTCAAGCATATATCCGCACAGACTCTCCTCGTCGAATGCATCCGGCCAGTAGCCATACTTGCCAAGCCATGAAAGATCCACCACTTGCATGCGGCCCTCAAGTTTTATCTCTGCACTTGTAATATCAGTATGGTGATGGGCAAATGGGCTCTGGATATTGATGTCAATAACCCTAACGAGTGGGTCAAGAAGCTTTTCCCAATGATCAGAGTCGACTGGACTGTGGATGAGCGTGGGTTCTGTGAAGTCCAACGATGCCCATGACCATGTGGGGCAACGATATTTGGCCTGTCTTGTAGGTACCTTTTGCTTTACCCGGACAGGTTCCAGGGCCCAGATAAGACAGCCAGGCATTTGGCCCCACCAGAGACCTGCACAGTACCCGGTCTCCAAGCGTGTTTCAAATTCACTTGCTACGGCTCCCAGTGCGATCAGTCGATCCGAGGGGAACGTCAAAGCGCAGAGAAGGTAGCTATGTAGGAGCTTGTGCCAGAAAGTATAGCTGTCCAAGTAGAGCTTGGGTTTCCAGTTCTTGAGACTGGATCGTAGGCCCATGTTCGGTATTCCTGTCGGGAACGTCTCACTCGCTCGGCTGTGGCGACACTCCCAGAAGAGCTGGTCTGAGAAGTGCAAGGTGCGAGGACTCAGAAGACGTTCTTGGAAGACCCAGGCGCGGCCCTGTAAGCATCTTCTCTTGTCGACCTCGAAGTCCGAGTTTCGTTCCAGCGTGATAAGACAATCTTGTTGGAAACCTTTTCTAACAACAGTTCTCTGATGAATTGAGATGCAGCGAAGATCTTGCGCTGTCCGCTGCTGGAACATGCCAGCTGAAGTTGATGCTATAGGATCTGCGGCAATATTCAGCGTACACAACATGTACACTTTAGACATCATCGCGGCTTCAGCCTTCCAGTCGTCCTCTGAATCTTGCATGATACAAAGTGAATCGATCCACAAGTAGTGAATGCCTATACGCTTCGTGAAGTCGATAGCATCGCGGAATATCTGTGAGAGCTGGTCGAGAGGAAGGCCATCCATGAGGTCCGTCTCATTAGTAGACAATAGCCTAAAGACCTTGTCGGGTGAAGCACCCCACCTGTGGCTCAAGGCAACGTATTTTGGTGCAGGGCTCATCGAAAGCCCTCTAGTTACGACCAGCTTCGGAATTCCGCCAAGATCCAGAAGTCGGGTAGGTAGCCACGGTTCTGGGTCCACGTGGCATTCTTTGTGAGTCTCTGCACAAGTCTTCCACCAGTCAAGCGCAAGGGTCTCACAGGTGTCTGATGAGGTTGATACCGGCAAGTCAAGAGGTGTTCCGACAACGTCCTTAGCTTTTGCTGTATATTAGCGAGTTGCAGCTCTGCATTGTGAAAGATAAGGGCGTACCAGAGAGCGGCATGATTTCCATTCCAAAACCAACGAACCCAGTCTGCGTAACCTGAAGCCTTGGATCAAATCCGTTCAAGATTATCAATGAACCTCCTTGTCGTCTATCTACTCTCCACACAAATGCAATTGTCATTTCTGACTCTTCGAACGTAAAGTCGCAATTTCTTGCCCGTTGGTAGACATATTGTATGTACTGCCATTGCACACTGCATAAGTTGCATCCCGCCCCGGCAGACGCTTCAAGTTGTTGTTTATCAATTCGTATCACTTCGTCCCTGCTGTTCTCAGAGTACATGAGCGGTTGCAGTCGATCAATAGATACGTCTGGTCTGTTGAACAACATGTTGCACGTAACGCATGGCGAGGTGCTATTCTGAGCAGGCCTCGGCATGGGGACTAGATACTCATGTGAGCGGCAAGTAATAGTGAAAGCGTAGTCGACTTACACAAACTCGCATTCATGGTGCAGCGTAAGTATCGTAGCTCAAACTACCTCTCTTTGGTCACAATAGAAGCAGTGCTGGAAGGTCACGAAAACGGCAGCAGCCTGACTTTGCAGTCTTGCAGTGCGCGCAGTTGCGTACCCCTCTTTGTGTTGACAGAACCAGGCTTGCACAGCCTTACCAAGCTGAGCAAAAAGCTTGTGAGCTAAAGACAGGAAGGGTTGGAGTGATCAAAGTCGAGATGTAGGGAATTATCTCGAGTGGAAGGAGAACTCAAAAGTTGGTGTGCTGTGCCACTCTTGTGACGTGGCCAATCAGGCACTCCGCCATCTTACTGGTTGTGAAAAGGGCGCACCACAGCAAAGATGGAGGCCCTACAACAAGCGTGGAGAGCGCCCTTGGATTATGTAACATCCGTTGCTATATATTCGCAGCCTGTTTCCGACCATTTATCTCCAAATCCGGATATTCCGGAAATGGCAAGCGAATGGGCAAGAGCTGAACGAGATGGCTGGCTGACACTTCTTTATGGCCGCGACAACGAAGACGGCACCCGTACTCTTCCGCCTGATCTTGTACAACATCGGCTTGTGGACATTCTGGAGGGTTTGTTGTCACATGGCACCTCACCCAAAGATGCAGCCGCACAAACTACATCCCTCATTCTAGCTCAAGAAGAGGTCGGCACGCCTTGGCAAAACAACGTAGGCCTTCATCTGAAAGCTACTCAAGACTTCGACAACGAGGAGGTCCTGCAAGCCTTGGTCGAATATATCATCGAGCTGGCAAGCCTCCCAGACCCTATCCACGAAGGACCTGAGCTGAAGACGGTCGAAACCAGTTCGGGGCCCGAACATGTCAAGCTGGGCCAGCCCATCGAGATCGATGGTAGCGTGCTGTGGAGGGAACTACCAGTCTACTCAATGACCTTAACCGAATGGTTGCAGGGTGAGCAGTATACAAAGCCACTACAGATTGACTCCCGCTAACGAAGACATATGCAGGTCCTGAACAATACCTCAAAATGCACGGCGGGCACAAAGAGCCTCTTGAGGCCATACAGGCATGGAGGAACATCAACACATACATGGCGCTCGTGGCTGTGCATCCCAGAGCGCAAACAATCACTGCCCTTGCGAATCATGCTCGCCTGGGCGTGAGGACTCTCGTAGCAGCTCTCGAGTATTCTAGCGCGACGCGACTTGGAAGAAACTCGGATCTACATGCACCTGCTGCGGCGCAATGGCTTCGAATCGCGGGAGAAGAGGTCGAAAAGGTCTGCGCGGAGGGGACGCAGCGATCCATGATGGGAGATTTGTGGCAAAGTCGTGGCGGAACTGACGTGTGCGACAGCACGAGACTGGCATTTTGGAGATCCAGATTGAAGGATATGGGTTACTAGAGATCCTCATGTACAGTGATAAGGATTCGAGGTTGCAGAACCGTTCACATGTTAGCGTGGCTTAGCTCAGCACTGGCCAATCGGACGACGTCATGCAGGTTATCTCTAGTTCATTACCCTGCCAACGCACGAGGGCTGGGCATGTAACAACACCCGCTCCGGTGCAGTCGAGGTGGTTGACGACATCATATCGAGTGTAGAGACCCTGTCGCAGCCACAAGCAATCGGTGCCACGTCGAACCACATTTGTTCAATTTCATCAGCGCTGTCCACGTTGTCGCCGGTGATTGTTTACCCCACATTTTCACTGTTCGCACCGCCCAGCACCAGCTGAGCATTCCACGGTGTACCCACATTCCTCACCCACGTTATCAGATCCCAATTGGAGACACGTATCCACCATGCGAACCGTTCTCGCTACTCTCCTCCTTGCGCCGCTGGCCATCGCCGTGCACCACTCCCTGGCCACCTTCGAACCAGCGTTGGCGCCGCTTGAGCAGCTTACATCGCCCAACAACGAGACCAACGGCATCGACAGCATCGCTGAGTTGCTCAAGCGCCAGAACTATATCTGTGGAAGCAGCAGCTATCAGTGCAGCAATGCGCCCAGCCTCTGCTGCCCGCGCAGCGCCCTCTGCTCCGCCGACAGCAACAACGTAGTCGGCTGCTGTCCGCAGGGCAAAGCCTGCACCGGTACCCTCGGCGCAACTGGCACGGCCGTCGCAACAGCATCGACCACCAGTCCCTTCGTGACGGCCTCCACGACCGAATCCTTCAATCAAGCCACATCCGTCGCCGGTGGCGCATCAACGGTATCCAACGCCTTCTTTCCCTTCCCCTACATCGCCACCACTTACGCAGACGCAGCTGCCTGCTCCAGCGCTTATACGCGCTGCCAAAGCGATGCTGCGAGCTGTACGAATGCGCTGATTGGCGGCGCACAGGGCGTTACCATCAGCGCCCCCAATGGCGGTGCGACCATTACGGCGGTGCCGAGTTTGGGTGCGCAGAGCGCGAGCAGTATCTGCTCTAGTCTGAGCCAGGAGGCATGCTATGGGTTGCAAGTCCAGGCGTGTCAAGCGTTTGATGGCAGTGGCGCGGCGCCGACAAGGTGTGCAGGGTACGTCGGGGCAGTGGGCGTTGCACTGGGTGTTGCCGGGCAGCTGCTGTAATGACATACAATCGGAAAGGTCACGGGAAGAGGTGGGAAATGTAATGCCTGGGTTTCTCATGTCCATACTTCAGCACGCCAACATGCGACTTTGGCTTCGGCCGCGGTATTGCAACTGCACACATGGCGTTATGGGAGCGTCTCCTTCATCTGACGACAAAGTCAATAGACAAACATCTTTAAGAACTGATAACATCTACCCCCATACGTACTTCTCCCTAGCTCAGTCTATCGTGCACACGTCTCCACTCCAACCTGCTAGTGCGGCCCTAACACACTAGCCTACCGGCCCTGCGCAACACTTCATCTCTACACATCACATCAACGTCAACACATGTTCAACCCCTTCTCGCGCGCCCCCCACGGCGGCGCAGCCTGGTTCAACGCCGGCCCCGTCTCCGCCTATCCCGACAACACGGGCGCGGATGGGCCGCTGGCGCAGCAGCGGAAGTGCGATGAGCTGTTCAAGCCGGGGTGTAGGGTGTTTCATGTCCCCAGAGAGGACGCGAGTGCAGCGACGAGCGTGGCGATTGATGAGTGGAAAGAGGAGGGGGCCGGGGATGCGAAGGATCAGGTCATGGTTTTTCGGTATGGGAAGAAGCTTGTTGCTGTGAACCATGTAGGTGATTTTCTTTTCGGGAGAGTTGGGTGGTGCATTCATGTTCACACTCTTCTCTATCTCGGAGACTTTGAGAGTGCGCGGTGTGTTTATTTTTGAAAAGCGTGGAGAGACATGCACCTTTCTGAGCGTGGGGTGGTCCTTGCTAATCTGTTGGCGCTGTTCTCCTTTCCCTCATTTTTTGTCGATCAAGTTCCCAGAATTAGCTAGCACGTCTTGCACTGAGGCTATGGTCCTTGTGAGCTGCTTGGGCAGTTGCGTAGCTGGTGCTGACGAATGACAGGAATGCCCACACTCCTCATTCCCGCTCAGTAATGGCACTCCCTTCGATATAGAGGATTTTGGTGTCAAGCTGAGTGCAGGTATCTCGTGCCCGAAACATGATTGGAGTTTTGATCTGTTCACTGGACGGAGTGATAGGGGCAGCTATCGATTGCAGGTCTGGGAGACGCAGATCAGGAAGAGTGCGACTGGTGAAGAGGAGGTGTGGGTTAGAAGGAAGCAGAGAGTTGGGTAATGTATCTGTTCCAAGTACTTGACATGCATTGCGAAGATATTGTACGACCAGGATCGTACAGAAACGATTATGGCAGCCTTGCATTTACCAATCGGTCATAGTCTTGGGAGCACGACACCATCTGATCCGGGCAACCTGTCCTGCTCAACATCCTCAACACTCATCTCCATGTAACAGTTTGCATCTAGTCGAAAACGAATTAAAACATCTAAGCATCTCAACATGTTGCTACTGCTCAGATTGGACAGTTTAACCGAGTTGCAGCTGCTTGCGGTGAAGGTGGCCTGAGCACATCTAGCCAAGCATTCTTTGAGGCCAACATCAATACTCTCCTGCACAGATGACCTCTTTGACGGACCTCCAGAATACGATTCTTTTGATGTTGATAGCGCAGTGAACCTATTGCCTATTGTCTAACACTAGTCAAGCTTTCGCACTGATCCCATTAGCCGACTTCCCTGTCTATGATCTGAGAGGTCGTCTCTCATAGGGGAACACGTAGGACACCGCCAAAGGTCTACTTGTAGCCTTAAAGTTCTAACTCAAGTAGGGATCCACATACCAACGAAGCCCTAGTACCGCGTAACAGCGTATGAAGAATTGCAAGACAGCCATCGTCTCATCCAGTGATGAGGATCTACAATATCCATATCACTTTGTTCGCGATAGCGACAGCGTCAACTAGCTACGCGGGTTATATGCCTGGAAGACGCTACTGTGGCTACCGCCTGCTGGACTGGGGTACGCTCTCTCCTAACACGCGACCCGCCTCCGCTCTGCAAATGGTGCAAGCACTGACCGACCGCTAGGCTTCCCATACGAACAGCTTCAAGCAGAACTTCGGTGGTGGCATAAGTGCGATCAGCCATCCGGGGTGAGTGGTGCACTGTTCCGCGTCTATGAGACCTGGTACGGAAATTCGATTGTTTCGCTCGATGACTCGTGCTGTATGGGTTGTGAGAGTCAGGGTTTGTATAAGTGGGGTGATAATTGTGCGCCGAGGGCAGTGAATGTTACAGGCTGTGTGGTTTGTGAGTGAGCCGCAGGCAGTTGATGGAAGATGAAACAAGATCACGGGTCAAGATGCGAGACTGGGGAGGGGTGTCTCTTTTCTTCTAGATCAACACTCGAGGAGGAAACATTTAATGCGCATTATCATGCCATAAATAGGAAAAATAGCAGTGCAAAATTGTAACGGTTGGGCTCTGCCCAGGCCTACTCTGGTACGAGTTAGGATAGCTTGTGTATGGGCAGGCATATAAGCAGCTCAGCCCACGTCAATAGTCAAAGCAGCGCAGTCCTCCCCTCTCTCTCTCTACACCGTTACAAATATGTATGTGCAGGAAGTTCGCGCATACTAGGTTACTTCAGCCTTTTCAAATACAGCGATCTTTAAGACTTACATGCTTGAAAAATATCAATAATTTTCAATCACTCCATGGGAGAACCTTGCAATGTCACTGTGTACACTAGAAGCCTTCATACAATTCGAAAGTGGTGACATACAAAAGCAGGAGCCTTAGATCACCTATTGGCACACTTTCAAGGGACAACGTCACAGAAATGATGAGAAGCAGAGCAACAGTGGGCTTGCACCAGCAGGCGAGTACGATTTAATTGCGGGTAGGTCAAACCAGGTTCTTGATTCAAAGGACCAACTGATTCCAGGAGAAACACTTTGGAGCATAAACAGGTCTTCAGTTTTTGCTTGCAAAAGTCGCTTTTACGAGCTCAAGGTTTTGTTCTAATCATGTCGATTGTTGATGAGCTCCTTTAGCGCGTAGTTGTACAGCAATACGTCATCTAAGTCAATGGCAAAGTTGAGCATAGCCTTGACACTCGCCATACCGTAGTTCGCCTAGCCCACAACTACAGACTAACGCGAGAACAGCCAGTATAGTGAGTTGAAACCCTCCTTACCGCCTTGCCAGGCGGAGCCGGATTCAATCCACTTGCCACCATATCTAAGGATCTCAGCTGAATTGACGATCGAACCCCCCATCAAGGCCAATCAGAAGATACTGATCGATGCCGACAATTTTGATGAGGTTTGTACTCCATGTATAAATCATGGCTGACGCTTTGGTATAGTGTGCATCTTCTTGTATTATCCACCACGCTACAATGTATCAAATCTTAGTCCAATCCTTATGGAAGTAATGTTTTCGTGCTGAGCGCATCTTGTCAAGCTGCACCAGCATCGGCTGCAAGAGTGGAGTAATTATTAACAACGCAGCGTGATAAAGTAGCCCTGTGCATGCAGGTGAAAGTGTAGCTTTTACTCCACTAACGTCAGAATCATTGTGTAACGCTGATCAGCGCGGTCGATTTCAACAAGATCGTCAGCTCAAGATCTATCGAGGCACTAAGAATCGAGGAGCAGTACTTAGCATCCCCGAAACGAAGGCAAGAACCACATCCAACTCAATTTTCCAACTCTTGCACGTAACTTCAAGCCTCTCTATCACTATGAAGCTCTCCATTGTTCTCGTCAGTTTGATGGGCGCTGTTATCTTGGCTGCTCCCGCGCCTGTGCCCGAAGCAAACGCTGAGCCTAATTTTTTGTAAGCAATATGGTGTGCCAAGAAGCCCTGGTGGCCAGTAAGATCTCATCGTGCCCTTGTGTGTAACAGAATCATGCTGCTCATAGGAAAAGGTATGCAAGAACGTTCACCCTCTTCCATCCATCCACCCCCCGCCGGTTCACCCACCTCCAGTGCACCCGCCACCGATCAACTCTCACCTATACTAAGGTTTCTGACACGTTGCATCACTACACATTGTTTTGGACCTATTATGGCCAGTACTCTAGCATGTGTAATACCCTTCAAGACAGACGTCTCTCAAAGAAATTCATGTATATACTAGCCCATTACACTCCTTAACACCTCAATTGAATGTATGATTCTTCATTTGATGTGCCTTTACATTCTTGTTGTTCGCAACCATCTGGTGATAATGACGAGTGGTAAAGAAGTGCTGCGATATTTGTTGCGGTGCAAGTCGGCCCTACAGGCCTTGATCGTCACTCCTGTAACTCTCCTGGACTAGCACATCTCAGAGCATGTATATATTGACGCTCCCTAGCTAGAAAGTAACACAAGCGCAGTTTTCCATCATTTTCAGCAGCTGCTTACGCTGCAACAATATATAACCGTGCAGGCAGCGGGAGTGGTTGATTCAGACCCAAATGATAAGCGATGAGTAGCGCTTGTGATACGGCATTGCAGTAAATGATTGCTGGCATGTAATGCTGCCTTTTAGTAGACCTCGAAGTATGGATGCTTTGCCGCTTTCGTGTCTGTTCAGACTGAGAAAAACTGTACCATGTCTATTTGGAGAAAACATCTTGACCACTACTGTATCGTGCCCGTATCTCCTTGTCAGATCTGGCTGATCTTCGAACTTCTAAGCAAACACATCCGTCGCGAACCTACTGCATGTTAGCCATGGGATTTCGGAGGGTATGACGTGTGTACTGACCTCTCGTTTCTCAGGCCTTCAAACCACTCACGTGCCTTCTCGTCGTCTATCTCTCGACCCAGCTCTTCTGCTTTCACCTCTTTTGCAATTTTGATCAAAGTCTCTTGGGAGGCATCGCCAACATCTCTACTACCGCAAACAAACAGCTTGGCGCCAGCCTCAAAAAGCTTGACGATCTCATCACGGTCGTGGTACAGGCGGTCTTGGACGTACTTGCACCCCTCTGATTGATCGGAGGCCCGAGAGAAGGCAAATCGTAAGGACACTGCACCAAGCTGCTCCCAGCGCTTCAGTAGATCGGCATAGAGGAGGTCGCTATCGGGACTGTGGCATCCGAAGAACAGAAGAGCAGGTGCAAGCTCGCGACCGGCAGCAAGCTGAGCCGCACGCTCTTGAATGAAGCCTCGGAAGGGTGCAAGACCTGCATAAGTTTAGCCACGAGTCTTTTGGGGTGGTTTGGAGAATTTGGAAACATACCTGTACCAGCAGCAATCATGATCACCGGTACGTTCTTCGAGTCCTTAGGCAAGTGGAATGCCTGGTGGCTCGATCTGACGCTCACGTGTAGCTTGTCACCCTTTGCAAGGTTCGATAAGTAGTTCGTGGCAACACCAACGAAGCGACCTTGACCGCTCAGGGCTGGCTGATCAACAACGGCGTAGGTCAGCGTGACGCTGTTCGGATTCCAAAGCGGCGAGGAAGAGATCGAATACTGGCGTATGCGCATAGGAGGCTGCATCTTAAGAAATACGCCAAGTGGCAGTTGAACTGAGGGGAACCGCTCGAGTAGATCCAATACTGAAACCCGCTTGGCCGTAATCTCATCGGCAAAACCATCTTCTGTAAGGCGTAACAGCTCCTTCCGAGCAGCATCATCGCGTGTTGCTTCTGCCAGAGCATGCACATTACGCTTGCTGGCCGGCTGTGCAAGCTCTACGTACGCCCCAAACACATCAGTCGCACTAATAGGCTGGTTAACGGGTAGTGTAGTTGGTCCTGCGGAAGAGAGGGTGAGCATGCTATCCCATGACAACCCAAAATATATCATGGCGCGATGAATGTTCTCTTTCGGATTTAGAGGCAGGATTGCAAGATAATCGCCGGCGGAGTACGTCATGTCCGATGGAAGGCTGATTTCGATGTGTCGTTTCTCAGACACACCAGAGCCTGAAAGAATCTTCACCTCTTCAACACGGGCCTCGCGAACATCCTGACGCAATATTGAAGATCGAGGTGTCGAGATCTCGACATCAAGAGTGGTTTCTAACGAGCCCTCGCCCTCGGCCTCCGAGGAGCCATATTTCTCTCGTACAGCTGGCCAGAAGACCTGGTCTTCCCAGGTCTCGAAGTCGGTGAAGATGTCACCTTGGGCAGCATCTGCAGAGCCCATCTCCACAAGGCGAGTGGCGCCGGCTTTTTCGAGTTCCTGGTTGAGAAACTTTGGAATCTTATGGAACGTCTTCGCCCAGTCATGGTGGCCACAACCAAAGACTGCGTAATTGACATCTTTAAGCTCATCTTCCTGCAATGTACCCACCCATTGCACGAAGTGTGTGGCGTTGTCGGCTGGCTGCCCTTCGTATGAAGCTGTGACGATTACTACAGGCCTGTCGGTCGGCAGGTTGTCCTTGGCGGTGTCAAGAGTGTCGACGATATCGGCCCTGAAGCCATGATTCGCAGCATCGCTAGCTAGTCTGTTGGCTAGAGCTTCGCATGTACCGCTGTTGGAACCGTAGTAGATGGATATTGGCTTGCCTTTCGCCAAAGCCTCTTTGCGCACTTGCGGTGTTCCGTTTGCTTGTGGAGGATCGTTAAGCGTGGCTGTGGCGAGCGAGCGCTCGAGTGCGGTGGCTGACACGCCGCTACGAAGATGCGCACGCATGTAGAAGCCTTTCGGCTTGATGGTGAGGGTCTGCTTGATTTGAAGTTGGTATGATGGATCGTCCATGGAGAAGTTGAAATTTTGCAAAAGCATCGCCATGACCAAGAGAGCTTCTTGCCATGCGAACGGCCGACCAATGCAACCTCTCATGCCATTTCCGAATGGCTTCCAGCTGTTTGGAAATTCTTTCTCACGACGATTGAACTCTTCATCGAGCATTCGTTCTGGGCGGAACTCTTCTGCATCCTCTCCATATACGGCAGGATCGCGGTGGATCTTGGAAAAGAGCGCAAGAAGCGGCGTGTTAGCCTTTACCGGATACTTGCCACCAATTACAGTATCTTCTTTCGCGGTGATGAATACCGATGGTGCTGTGGGCGATAGGCGCAGAGACTCTCGTAACACTGCATTCAGGTACGGCAGCTTGGTGAGATGATCCACTGTTATCGGGTCCTTTCCGATTACGCTGTCGACTTCTTTTTGTGCTGCTTCGTATGCAGCAGCATTCTTAAGAAGGTAATACCACGTAAAAGAGAGAAGACCCGATGTTGTCTCGTGCCCAGCAATCAGGAACGTGATCATGTTGTCAACTACGCTGTCTTCCTAGGTATCGTCAGTCGCGGCAATTTAATGCTTGGGCTGGAGTACTCACCGACATGTTCTTTCCTGTTCTAGGATCGACACCTTTCAACATCCCGTTGAGGAGGTCTTTTTTGTCTGTTGGATTCTGCTTGCGGTTGTTGATAACGTCGAAGCTAGTTTTCCGCAAAAGCTCGATATCGTCCTGATACTTTTGGGTTTCGGCACGGTAAAACATCTGTGTAACCACATCTCTTCGGGCACGGTCGCCACTGACTTTCAAGAAGTCTGCCATGGCTTGAATCATGGGGTGCATGCTCTCTGAGTAGTATGAGTTAAAGCGATAGTCCATTGCGCACAGCGCGATGGTATCCAGCGTCAGCCTTGTGAAGTCATCCGTGACTTTGATTTGGTGGTCGGGCCCATGACGTGCCCATTTCATGACAAGCTGCGAAGCAATGTCGTGCATCTCCGGGTACATATTGCGGATTGCTAGAGGGCCAAGTTGAGGAAGTAGAACTCGATGCGCGATGCCCCAATTCTCTTCTTCCGGACCTCGCGCTGTGAACAATCCATCGTGCACACCATTTCGAACTTGCTGTAGTGCAGATGCGATGGTTTTGGAAAAGCGCTCTTCATCGCAGATCTCGTTCATAAACTCCTGTGAGCTGATGACGATACGGTCTTGGCCTGCAAGGCTGAATTTCCAAAGTGGACCTGCTTGTGTCAGCTCGTCGCGACTGCAGTCTCGTTTAGATCGAGGTACCGTATGTGTCTGTGAGGTTGCAGAGCGACTGTATGGGATTCTCGGCATCAATATCTGAAATGTTGCCTATGAACGGTAGACCTGGAGGGCCAGGAATAGTCGCACCATCTGAGGCCATGATTGGAGTGTAGAGAAGATGGGATTGCGATGAGGAAGAAGGTCCGGCAGACTTGTAAAGGAAGGTTGAAGGTAAATTCTTCAGCTCGCCCTAAGCGGCGTCGGAGGTTATTTATCTCGTCCACGCATGAAACGGCAGCACAGGTGACGCACTGCACACACCGCAGCTCTTGCAGATTGCCTCGCATTCACCGAGAAGGTTTTTGGCGCACAATGATGGCTACTCAACTGATACCTCGGTCGGTGTTGACAGACGCATGGGCGCTGATTGGCTATGGCTTCAACTTCTTTCGGAAAGGTCGCCCTCGTCGGCCGACGGAGCATCGGAGCAAGCCCCGGAAGTCGGACTGCACAAGAGCTCCGTTACTGTGTGTTGCAGCGCTGAATCTGGACAGGTCCGTGAGGTGTTGCAGAGTGTGTCGAATCTTGTTGAGTAAAAAGGGTGAACAGCCGGCGTCGCGGTGGGATGGATCTCGGAGGCCATCGATCAGGCAGGACAGAGCTGGTCGATGTTGATTGGATCCCACCCAGCTGGAGGTCATGTTTACGTGTATCAGATCAGCAGCACGATATTGACCATCTCTTGCCCGCAATAGTTCACGACGCTTGCTGTGAGATACAAATAGAATGGCACCAGGTTTGGGTTGCGCCTCATGCTCTTTGTGGACGTCGACAACAAATGAAAGCACAACCGCTCCGCGAACCCAATTGCGGTCAGACCAGCTACATTCATGCGTCTCTCATTGCCAACGGCTGCGCGGCTTAATTCGTTAATGCTCCTTCGTGGAAGCAGCTGACAGCAGAATAGCAAGTTGGTAGGTCCGGGGTTGGCAGTGTGATCATCTTGTTCAGCTTCTAAGGTGCCTGATCAATGTTGGCGCCTCTTGTTGCTCAATTAACAAACTTCAATTGACGATATTGCAGCATCATGCGGGCCGTGAACAAGCTCGAGAACTGTTCGCTACGTAGTGTCATTGGAGAGTCCTTAACGCTCAAGAGCCTGTAGAGTGGGCTGCTTCGTCAAGTCGTACACGCAAAAAGATATCAGTGACCCCATTGGCGTTGAAGTGAAGGTGAGCGCCGACGTCGATGGATCCAAGGTGAGCTCTTCCAATCTTGAGTCACGTGTCAATGCGTTCGCTACAGGGTCCAATCAGCCTAGCCTTTATCTGCTTCAGTGCAGCGCGTCGTCGACCTTCAACATCACCTCGCTTGAGCACCCGAATGCTTTTACACACAAGATGGTGTTGACCCGAGCTCAGCAGAAACGCAAAGCTGCTGGAGAGCCCATTTACATCGCCCCTCGCGCTCGCAAAGCCTCCCGAAGACAGGCCATCACGCGCATCACTACTCTGCCCGACGAGCTCATCCTGGAGATAATTGGTCAGCTCCGCCATGCAAGGGGACGACTACTCACCTTGCACTCTCTCTGTCTTGTCAATCGACGCTTCAATATTGTGGCCACACCGTCACTGTATGAAGTCGTTCAGTTTGATGATGACACAATGCCATCATTCCCTCTCTTTCTTATGACCACTGCGAAGGCTCCGGCTTTATCGTCGCTCACCAAAGTCTTTCGGTGGAATACGCAATCTAATTACGTTGCGTGCGATTACCTCAACAACACCGCGTTAGTCAGTCAAAGTTCCTTTAGGACATACCAAGACAGGTTGCTTGATGCCCTGAGAGCTGGTGAGCATGAGGTTTTCATCGCAATCGCTCTTTACCTAATGCCAAATCTCTCAAAGTTTGAGTACTGGCCGCAAGATCCACCCAGCATCAACCCTGACGATCCTCCTGCTCACCTGCAGTATCTGCTCACATCCACTCGAAAAGCCTCACAAGCGATGACCGGCCATTTCACATGCCTCTCGTCTCTCTCGCTAACATTCGATGCTGAGAATGCCAGTCACATCTCAGCTTTGTTCAATCTACCGTCGCTTCGTTCCTTGTATTTGGATAGCTGTTCAAGCGAGATAACGGTGTTCAGCAACGCACTGACGAACGTTTCGAAAGTCTTGGAGAATTGGGAATGTCCTATGAGGACATCTCCAATCATCAGGCTCTCGGTCCGCGCCGATCTTCCCTGCGAGATTGTCGATATCATGTTGAAGAGTTGCGCCTCTCTGCAGAGGCTCTGGTTCAACGCTGTTATTGAGTTGGACAAGCAACCATTTTGGATGCGGACAGTAGGGAACTCATTGTTACAGCACTCACAGTCGCTACATCATTTATCGTTCAATGGTAGCCGATATGATTGGCCGGAACTGGGATCGCTTTCTGGCCAGCTCAAACACCTTGGGTCGTTCCCAAAGCTTGCGAGCTTCGTCGGTCCATTATCATTGCTCCTGAATCCTACCGAACTGCAGGGAGGCAACCAGCTTGCTGCTTTGGCTCAAATACTCCGGTCCGAGATCGTCATCTTGTGTCTCGAAGTTCCCTCGACATGGAACGGTCATCTACTATGCGAAGTAACTGATCCCACGGCGCATCTTGTGTTCCCACACCTGAAGGGTCTATACATTCGCATACTTATGGAAGAGTCCGTTGCAACAAATGTGGAGCACATTATTGCCCTGGAGCACTACTTTGAGAAGACCGATATAGACTTTGATTACCAACTGGACTACTGGGGAGTGCCTGACAGTCGTATGTCTTGTACCCCTCTTGCGTATGATTTCACTAAGCATCTACAGCATTCGAAATCATCCTCGAAGAACTAAGAGCATCCGGACCAAATGGGGAAAGATTTGCCGAGCATGCGTGGGATGGCGTAAACGATGACATTGCTTCATCATGGAGTAGGATAGATGGCTTACACGAGTAGAAGCGTGGATCCCAGAGCGCTTTGTAAATTAATACACTACCTGATGAAGTCGATGGGTGTGGGTGGATGCGACGAATAGAGCCCTTGTAACAATCCAAATTGAGCCAGCTGAGCTGTGCACTCTGAGCACTTCCATTGAAAATCGAATCTTTGCTCGCAGAGATCTGGAAGATCAGTACTTTCGCTCATCTCTCAGATGCTCCTGTAACGTCCAACTCTGATTTTGTCCGTTTTATCTTAGCTTTGCTCAAATCACATTCGCCCCGTCGTCTCCGTTCGCCAGCGCACGATCTCGTGTTTTAGCTCCAGTACCCCGATGTAGCATGTAGCCGACACTGAAAGCATTGACATACACATCATGGTCACCCTCAACAACACTTTGATCCTTGGAGCAGAAAAACTTCTGGTCCATTGGCATATTACTTATTCAATGGCCCATCAGGTTTACCGAGCAGCTCTTGATCGAAAGTATTTCACGTTGCACCACGTCGATTCAATGGGAACAGCTTCTGATTTGTTGACCCCAAGTGATTGTAGATCCCATCACCTGACGAAACCAAGAGATGTTTGAATAGTAGCATTAGGTTTTGGGTTTATCATACAAGCAAAGCACATTATTCCCACCACGTTAAGACCTCACTGTGAGGATCGTCATTGCTCATCCATCATACTCGTTTTCCCGTTCTACAGCTGCCTCGTAGAGATCAAACTCTGACAAGACGATCTACAGGGCAAGGAGAGCAAGGGCAGCAGCACCGAGTAGACCAGCAGCCTGTGTGGCCTGGGTAGCAGCACCAGTGAACTGGGAGACAGAAGAAGTGGTGGCAGTCGCAGTGCCGTTGCTGGAAGCAGTAGCAGCGTGGCTGGAGGCCGCGCTAGCAGCACTGGAGACAGCGCTGGCAATGCTGCTAGCAGCGGACTCGACGGCGCTAGAAACGGCCTCAGCAGCAGAGCTGGTGGCCTCGGCAGCCTCGGACGCAAGGCTCGAGGCCGCAGATGCAGCAGCGGAGGTCGCAGATGCGACGGCAGAGCTGGCTGCGGATGTGCCCGCGGGGATCTCAATTGGCACGCCGGCCTCCTCGCATGTCTTCTCAACGGCCGCGATGGTGGTTGCCTCGTCGTCGGCGTTACAGGCACCCTGGACGCAGGGCTGGACAGTGCTGAGGAGCTTGGCGCCCTGCTTGCAGTGGCAGGCGAAGTCGGTCAGACTGCTGCAGCCGTCTGAGGTGAGGGGAGCAATGAAGCAGGTCAGCTAACGAGTGTTAGTTGGATCAACACGACAAGATGTGGCTCAAGGAATTAGAGTGACTTACGGCGCATTTGGGGATGTTGTCGAACTGGGCTGAGCCGATGGTGGCCAGAGCAACGATGGAGGCAAGAGTGAAGGTCTTCATATTGGCTGATATTGAGACTGGATTGACGGACGGTTGAACGAGAGAATTGAAGTGGTTGCTGAAAGATAGTTTTGTTGATGATATGGGGACGTTGACGAACACGCGGTCCTTTATACAACAGTAGGCCGCATTGGCCTTGAGCAGGGCAAAGCTCGTATTCAGGACATCCTCTCGCCATCATCGTCACATGCACTCATACCAGTCCTTAGAACTGTGCCTGCCAAATCCCTTGACGTGTTATGGAGATCCCCAGCGACTTGTCTGGGCTGGATCGAGGGGAAAGCCTGCTCGCCGAGATGATGCTCTCCCTCCGCAAATGAATTCGAAGATCGCGGTGGAGCAACTGCCCTTCACGACTAGGTCTCCTTTCTTCTGGGGTAGCCTCGAAAAACCCTTTTATTGTTTCGGCTCAAAGCGAGCATGTGCTCTGAGTTGATTGGCTGCGACCGACGCACTCTTACGTTTAATGCTGTTGCGGCGGTAGGAGGTGACGGGGGTGTAGTCTTGTTAAGACTCCAAGACCGGTGCCCCAGACGCCACAAGTCTTACTTGACTGGGTGTGGTGCTGTGAGTGGCCCGCGGGCGTTGATCGCGGCGGGCGCTAGTTTGGGCATGGTGCGGTGCAGAAAATCCGGGGTGGCTTGGCTGTTCACGAGCATGCGCACGCCATCGCAGCGTCTCAATGAGGAGGACTCGCGAGGCATCTCCTTGTGGCATGGCAAAAGCTCAGCCGTCCGTTCAATTTTCATAGGAATCCCAATGAATCCTGGTGACCCGTCGTGAAGTTCGCGCTCCTGGTTTCCGCCACATCTCTCCTTTCTTGGTCATTCTTCCGGGCCGGCAACTGTTTGCGCAGGAACCAGACCAGTCGTAGACCGGATGATACTCCCGGGCCGCACGCCTTGACGTTGCACTTGAAGGCCTCACAGCGTGCCAGGAATTAGCGAGTGGCTTGCAGGCCTCCGGAACAACGACCGAAGTGTCTCGTGAGACCTAAGATTGCGTTGTACCTGCATCCGCAGCCTCGAATCGCGAATAAATTCGGCAGAACAGAAACACCACTCATGTTGCTCCTCTGATGTGGTTGCAATTTTTGTTGTAGATCAGACCAGTTTCACAAGGTTTGCGACATTTTGTGTCGATCCTAATGCGTTCCACGCTGGCGGATGTGACGGCTCGGTGTTGTTGTGTGGAGTTCCTCGGCAGCATGTGCGTACACATCAGTTCCAAGAAAAGCTGGGGAAAAGCTGGGGATGTTGAGTGCTTGACTCGCCGTGATTTCGCATAATGTCCACAGTGTAGTTGCAAGCTGCTTGAACTCTGACAATATTTTGTGAGAGTCAAGAACTGCAACGTGGTAAGGATCATGCCGCGTGCCGTGTTCGTTGCATTGAGTGTCTTCCCACGAGCGGCTGCAACGTTGTAGACACAACTCTTGCGATCGACGCTGTTTGTCGCACATGTTACCGGCGGATCATCCAAATGGTCCTAAAAGCTCATTTGTCAATTTCAAAGAGCAGCATAGTCCCCCAGACGTTGTTAGACCCTAGGACGTTCGCGCAACAGCCTTGAAGCCTCCAATGGAAAGGACTTCGTGTGCCACATTGCATCCACTTTCTCAGCAGCTTGTAGACCCTGAATCTTCAGCTTTCGTATAACATGAGTAGCTCTGGCGAAAGCTGGAAAGCTGGGGGCTCCGCATTTGATGACAGCGATTAATCTGCGCAGTGCCACCGCGACTTGCTGAAGAATGAGTGTGCTGCTAGGTGCTTTGCCAAGAAGCGCCGATAGTGCGTAAGATTCGAGCAACATGGCGACTTTAAGCCGAAAGGCCCAAGGCGACTTCTTATAATCGATGTCTCATTATGTCGATATCAAACTCATGGGTTGCGTGATCGCCGAGGCTGTCCAGTTGCTTTCCGTTGTTGCTTATCGATTGCGGCGCGCCAAGA
This sequence comes from Stagonosporopsis chrysanthemi, assembly GCA_022560025.1. Lineage (NCBI taxonomy): Eukaryota > Fungi > Ascomycota > Dothideomycetes > Pleosporales > Didymellaceae > Stagonosporopsis > Stagonosporopsis chrysanthemi. The sequence continues at coordinate 26,544 of JAFISE010000191.1, forward strand.
TCTTCTCACTGTCGCGCTAGCAAATCATTGAGCTCCAGGCTGCGGTGATGAACTGCAACTCCGTCGCAAATATCGCACACACTTTTAAAACGGCCTGCTGTCGACACAACCGCGCATACCCTTCGAACTGTCACAAACAGTGTCTCAGTGCCCACGCGAAATGGCGACGACAGCACCGATCCCAAGCTCTACTGAGCAGCTCGTTCGCCTGTCCGCGAAACGAACAAGAGAGATCTTTGCTGCCGACTTCGCGTCTTCTGGCGCGTTAGATCATGCGTCAAACACAGCTTTTTCTATTGCTGCCACTACTCTAGCGCCATCGACTGCCGCTGACCAAGTCAATGTCGCTGCACGCATACGGAACGAATACGAACATGTGCGCGAACTGCCACCAGCATTGGCGGCTAGAATGGCTGCAGCAGCGTCAACAGCAGCAGAACGTCGCAAGAAGATCAAGAACCAGAATGCAGAAGAGCAGGCTTCTGATCCTAAGATGCGCAAGATGATCGCAGGCGCATCAGAAAAGGCGGACAAGGCTAAGGATGCACAGTCTATGGCCTTGACGTTAAGAGCTGGAGGAAAGGGGGCGGCGCCGAACGCTAACGGACCTACACCGAGTAGGAATGCGACATCAAGTTCACTTGTGCGCAAAGACACAGTAAGGCAGACAAAACCAGAATGGCACCAGCCGTGGAAGGTGTCAAGGGTTATGGCAGGTCACATGGGCTGGGTACGATCACTGGCAGTAGACCCTGACAACAGGTTCTTTGCTAGTGGTGCGGCTGATCGAACGAGTATGTATCCAGCATCTCAGACATCGTCCCTCACTTTGCTAACATTTTGACTAGTCAAGCTTTGGGATCTTGCTAGTGGGCAGCTCAAGCTTACACTGACTGGCCATATTAGCGCTGTGCGTGGGCTTGAGATTTCGCCGCGACACCCATACCTGTTCTCTTGTGGTGAGGACAAGATGGTCAAGTGCTGGGATCTTGAAACGAACAAGGTTATTCGTCACTACCACGGCCATCTTAGCGGCGTTTACACCCTTGCGCTGCATCCTACACTTGACGTTCTGATTACTGGAGGTCGAGATGGTGTGGCTCGAGTCTGGGACATGCGTACAAGGACAAACGTGCACGTGTTAAGTGGACACAAGGGTACTATATCAAGCATTAGGGCACAAGAGGCGGATCCACAGGTCATCACAGGCTCGATGGACTCCACAATCCGTCTCTGGGATCTGGCAGCGGGTAAGACACAAACAGTGCTGACGCACCACAAGAAGTCAGTTCGTGCGCTGGCTCTTCACCCTAAGGAGTTCACATTCGCATCTGGTTCCTCGCAGTCAATCAAGCAATGGATGTGCCCTCGTGGCGACTTCATGCTGAATTTCCAACCGGCCAACAGCATCGTCAACACGCTATCTGTCAACGAAGACAATGTTATGTTCTCAGGCGGCGATGACGGATCAATGTCATTTTGGGACTGGAAGACTGGACACCGATTCCAGCATACTGAGCAAATTGCGCAACCTGGTTCTCTGGATGCTGAGGCTGGTATCATGTGCTCAACATACGACAGGACTGGCCTGCGACTGATTGTTGGTGGGTCTGACAAGTCGATACAGATCTGGAAGCAGGACGACCATGCGACTGAGGAGACACATCCACTCGAGTGGCAGCCAACACTCGGCAGACAGAAGTTTTGATGGATGTATACTTCGTAGAGTGGACGAAAGCATTTTGCATTAAGAGGTGTTAGGGCGTTTAAAAGAGATACCATAGCTGCAAAGTTGATAAGTTGCAAAATCATATGTCATGGGCCTATGTCGTAAATAAATAGTCAAGGCACCTGTTAGAATCGGTTGAGCCTGAAGCTCGTATGCAATCGTACCCGTAGAGTCCGTATTATTCCACGTGTGCCGACGTAATGCCGCGCATAGCGGCGCGAGTCGCTGCCGACATCGACCTCACCGACTTCCCAAGCTCCAAATCCTACGCAAGATGCGCCTCGCCAAGAAGAGACTATGGCCCTGAAGCGCAGAGATGTAGTCCTCGCCGCCGTCGCCATATTCATCGCCTGGGGCTACCTGACCCACTGGCAGCCGAAGCTGCACTACCTGCCATATGCCTTTGTCGCCGGCGCAGCAGCTGCGCTAGCCGCGGGAGCTTGGCTGACATTCACCATTGCCTGGAACAAGGACCTACGATATCAGGAACCCAGATATGGAGCTCGACATGCTGCCTTTGTCAAGCCAGAGCGGTGGGCGGCTGAGGTGGCAGCGCTCACAAAGCGCAACGAATACATGATGGAGCCTATATACCCAACGTCATTCGTTGTTTCAGACAGCCTGGACGTGCTGGTTGGTCTTATATTGCGCGACTTTGTGAAGAGCTGGTACGGCAGCATCAGCAAGAGTCCAACCTTCGTCAACGAGGTCGACCGAGCGATCCGCGCTGCGCTGGGCGAGGTCCGCGACCGCATTGTCGCAGTGGACATGATTGAGATGGTCGTGTCCCGCCTTGTACCGATCATCACCGACCATATGCGCGCGTCATACGAGGCCGAGCAGGTTGTGCGTGGAAGAAAGCTCATGCGCAATGTTACTGAGAGCGAGGAGCTGGACCTTGCGATAGCAGCGAAGTACAAGGAAGGCCGCCTGCACCCGGCTGCATCGTTGGCATATTCGAACACGAAACCCATACAGCAGCAACACCTACGCAGCCTTATCACCCGCATACTCCCCAAGATCATGCCGCCCAGCATGATGACAAGCCCGGCGGTAAACGTGCTGATCAAGGAACTCGTGGCGTGCGCAGTTCTGTCACCGGTCGTGCAGATGCTTTCTGACCCAGACATGTGGAACCAGCTGATGGAGGGCTATGTACGTCTATCAATTTCTAGGAGCTGACGAATGCTTATCACTTCAGGGTCGCACACTGCTCCAAGAGCGCAAGACAGTTCGCAAACTACGCGCCGCCCTTGATCAGCAGACGCCCGCCTCGCCCAAGATTCCGAAGAATGTGCAGTTCCCTAAACTTGCGCCAGGTGATAACGAGCGCCGCTTCGAAAAGTTTATACGCGCCATCAGGCAGACGAATACCCTGGCAGACGCTCGCCGGTTTCGTAGTGAAATAGCGAGTCAGCTACGAAAGGACTCGCAAGTCGAAGGGCAGGATGCTGTATACATACGACGCCTAGAGACAGCACGCAGCATCTTGGATCAGAAGGTCGCAAACCTCAGTGCTGGTGGATCAGTTCGAGCAAAGGTGGAGGCCAAGGAGAAGCCAAAGCATAAGCGCACATCGTCCAGGTTCGCCAATGCATCGCTGCGAGAGGTACTATACGATGCATCAGGTCTGTCTTGCTTCATGGAGTTCATGGATCAAGCTGATCTAATGCGTCTTGTGCAATTCTGGATAGTTGTCGACGGATTTCGAAATCCCCTTGAGGACGAAGTCGATGAAGAACCTGCTGAGCAAAGCGGCGCATTGTCGGCTTGGACCGAATCAGATCGTGCAGATATTGCGCAGATCCATGACGGATACCTCTCTAAAACAGAGCTCAAGATCTTGCCAGAAGCCAAAGAGGCGGTTCTGAAGTTCCTCAAAGCCGGACGAAAGGCAACGCCTCAGCAGTACCAAGATGCGCGACGAGCTCTGCTTCGAGCCCAGACCGATGCGTACGACCGACTGCAAGAGCCATACTTCAGGCGGTTCAAGCGGTCGAACCTCTACTACAAGTGGCTCGCAATGGATGAGGCTGCGAATCCTAGTAGACATGTTGCAACACAGTCGATTGCGCAGGCTCTGGATAATCCTTCTACCGCTGGTCCTGTAATGGCCAGATCGCAGTCATCGCAGAGGCCAATGCTGAAGCTACCAGCTGGCGATCTTCGCCGTGCCGTCGCCTCGTCTTCTGATCTGAAGAGCCAAAACATCATCAAGGACACTGAGCCGCCGCTCAGACGTTCTTTGGATGTGCAATCTCCCAACACTCTTCGCTCCCCACTGTTCGATGACGACTACGACACTGATACGATGGCGCAATCGACTGCGAGCTTGGATTCTAACTATGGTCTGAGTCATGCCAACGGCAACAACAGTCAAGTTGTTGATGCGATGCATGCTGCCTTGACCGATATCATGGACGAACCTGAGGGGTCCCTCTTTTTCGATCCATCTTCGAATTCGCCTCAAGATGTTGGCTCTCGAAAAGCATCGGTGGACATACCGGCAAGAGCTCTTTCACCACGCCCGGCGATGCTGAACAGGAAAGAGAGTGAGAAGCCAAGTATAGCATCACTAGGGCTCGTTGGTGCGCCTCGCACACGTGGTGTATTTAACGACGACCTCTTTGGTGACGAAGAGAAGTTTCTCGAGGATGAAGTGGAAGACCCGACCTCAAATGCTCATAAGACCGATGATGAAGATATCCACGAAGCCGCACCAGGAGATCTGGGCCTTGCAGAAGCCATCGATGCGCTAACGGCTGATATTGAGCGACTGGTAACGCAGGAGTCGATTGTAGACTCGCTAACAAGCAAAGCCGAGTTGACAAACAATGCTGCAGAGCTGAGAATATTGAGGAAGAGTAAAGCTAGTCTACAGAGAGAGATACAGAGGAAGGAGTTGCAGCGACAACAGTACATCGTACAAGAGAGCGACAACAGTCTATACGGACGCGCGACGATCTTCATACAATCCATCATGGTGGGTACGGAGGAAGATGGTAAGGAGTATGCTATGTGTAGGTTAATAACATTCGTCGTTCTTGATTTACTAAATCTGACATATACAGATGTGATCGAAGTCAAGCGCAAAGCAGGGGATCAGATGCCAGCTGCAACCTGGGTGATCTCCCGCCGTTACAGTGAGTTTCACGAACTACACAAGAACCTCCGAGCCAAGTTTCCTCAAGTGAGGAATCTCGAGTTTCCCCGCCGGCAAATGATGCTCAAGCTGCAGAAAGACTTCCTGCACAAGCGTCGCATTGGGCTCGAGAAGTATCTGCGAGAGCTTCTCCAGATCCCATCTGTATGCCGGTCTCGCGAACTTCGCTCCTTCCTCTCGGCTTCCGCTATCAATCCAGCCGACACGCTTAAGAACCCAGCTGAGACCAACGACTTTGTCTCACGTATTTACAGCTCAGTGGCTGACGGCATGGAAGAGTTCCTCGGCAACATACCGGTGCTAGATCAGCTGTCCGTTGCCGGCCAGAATCTCATCTCCGCGGCGACAACTCAACTCGCGGCTAACAATAACCCCAGCGATCCCAACGCGCCGCCGGGTTTTGAAGCAGGACTTGGTGTGGGCGACGCCGAGGCTGAAGCAGAACTACTCGCTTTTGAGAGCAAGGATTTTGAACCGCTAGTAAAGCCTATCTGCGATCTCTTCCTCGAAGTATTCAACCTGAACGCGCAAAACAACTGGCTCCGTGGCCGCGCCGTAGTCGTAGTCCTGCACCAGCTCCTCGGTGGCACTATCGAGCGCAAAGTGCGCGAGTCCTTTACCACATTCACAACTGGGAATGCCGTCGCAGGATACGTCGATAAACTCGCCGACACCATGTGGCCGGGTGGCCGCATGAAGCAGCCTGACCCCAATGCGCAGCCCAGGACACAGAAGGATAAGGACAAGAGCAGGCGAGAGGCGAAGGCGGTGCTCGAGACGCTTATACCTGAGTTGGCGAGCAGTGTTGTGGGGAGAGGTAACGCAGTTACGGCCGCGAGGAGGTTGGAGGGCATGATCAATAATGAGCGGTTGAACACACACTTGGTGTTCACGATTGTGGACGAGGTTATTGGGGTGCTGTTTCCTGATGCGTAGACGTAGATGTACCAATCTTGCAATGGACCAAATGTATTAAAGGACATGATCATACTAGTGTTTGATAGCATCAATAATAGCGTGATATGCTGTCCGGGCATGCGCTTGAGGTCATCGGTCCTACGCTCAGTCTGCCTTGTGTTCTAACGTTTCCTTCCATTCCACACGTTCACATATAAATCCGACCTATTCAAGGGAGCCGAACTCCCTGGCCACTGGACAGCCGAGTTGCTGAGTAGCCTTCTGATTAGGCCGATGGGGCTGTACATACTGCAGACGGCATGTCGCAGATTTCTGCGCTCAACCCCACCTGGCCCTGCTCTATGTCTTCACAGACCGAATGACGCAGCCAAACTGTTCCTACCGACCGCACAAGGGTCGATGGAACCAGCATGGACATCACCGTGAATCTTTCCGTCACGGTGTTTCAAGTCCTCATCCTTTTCACTTCCCGATTCAGCTGAATGAACGTAGTTCACATCAACCAAGAAGAACTCTGCGAAAGCGAATATTCTGTCAAAATGATGGAGCTGGTATGTTCTCGGTGGGGAAAGGCCGTACTAATATGGCTTGGGCCTGACGGATGGAGAGAAGCACTGGTGACCTCTTAAAATGGCCCTTCCCAAGCAGGTGTTCTGGTTGACTGTACTTGTTGAAAGTGTCCCGCAGCTTCCAATAATGATATAAGCATAAATAAATCTAGCCTTGCCTTGCTGTCACTATTTCATGATCTCCCGTACTGTCAGTGGCGATCGATTGTTTCCTACCAATCCGGCAACAGATTACGCGCACCCAGTATAATAGTCGGAGACAAAGTTCTAATTTTTGTCCGCAGAACCATCCATCATTGCAACCGTACGCGAGAAGTCAGGCAAGTAAGCCCGCAATTGCGGGCGATTCCTGTGCTGTAATCTTTCATGAACCCCATCACGTATCGAAAAGGCTTTCGTCAGGGAGGCATCTCAAAGCCACAGGGTTTTGATTGAAGGGAATCCAGGCACAATTTTGCTCGTAATTTTGGAAAACAACAACAGAAAGTTACCACAAGAATGCTATACAGCCAATACCACGTATGTTCACTGCTGCTTCCGCTTATCAAGTGCGGCAAGCGCTTCAGTCAGTTTCCCCCTCGAAGGCAGCTTTATTGCTCTTATTTCCAATACTACGCTTGGGGGTTGTGCAACACTCCTCAACAGCCTGCTTCAGATGTTGGAACAGCTGTAACACTTGCGGCATCAGTTGCAGTAGGTGTCGTTATCGCGGTAGGTTTAGCAGAAATCGCAGGCTCAGAAACAACATTGCACTCCGTTATGCTCAGGCTTGTTTATAGCCATCTGAACCATTCTCCGGGTCCTTGTCCGCCGCTTTGCCCTTGCAAATAGTGCCATCGTTACTCTTGCCAGATGGAGCCGATACTGGCTGTACCCATCTCGGTTTTGTGAGCGTATTAATCATATTCCGATTAGCCTCCTTGTCCTAACCTTTGACGAAATCGTCATGCATCCAGTGACTTGGCCCGGAAACGAGTTCGAATTGTGCCTCGCGATCTCAGCCATTTGGCGCCACACCGGACACATCATAGCCGATCGAGAATCGAACTCGCGGTATCATCTTCATGCCATGCCAAAAGGGCACTGCCCATCACTCTCACGAGACCATGCAACTTCTTTTGTAGCCTCATCGCAGCAGTCCTGGAGAAAGAAAGCCGTCTACAAGACCTTGTAACCTTGTCGCAGTGAGTGCAAGCAGTGCGGGAAGATTTGAGGATTGAACTGAGGTTGCATTGTGCGAAGCTACGAACAGTATGTATACATGGGTAGCTGTAAACAGCGCTAGTGCAGGATGGGGAGCCGCATCTCACCAAAGGTGAGGCGCGGGTTGCCCATGAGGCAAGAGAGACTCCAAATCGTGACAAACCTTTGGTAGGGAAGTCTGTACTCTTTTCCGTTCTCGTCGAAAGGCTTGTCTTCGCAAAGGTATGCGAGCTTGGTGCCGTACTCTACGTCAGTGGCGGTCGTGGCATGTGTAATACCTGCGAGGATGGCAAGGTCATACGAGTCGTGGATTTCGGCCGGGTCTTTGTCAAATTAATAGTAGGCTGTGAAACGCTTGGCCTTGACGGCAGTGTGTTTACTATCGCCAATTTAGTATAGTGTGGGTACCCCTAGGTCTGATAGAATAAATACTGGACTTGCGTGAGAGCCCACAACACTAACATTATGCAGAGAAATCTTTTAGATCGTTAGCGGTGGCGCACCTGGTTCTTAGCTCTTCTAATGTTGGCAAGTCTTTGGTCACAATGTCTGAGCCGAAGAAGCTGTGCATGTGCAAAGTGGCCAGGGACGACGATAGTGTCAAAATTCTTCATCATGAGTTGAGAAACATTGGTGTAGGTACATGTTTGCGCGTGGCCAGCGGCGGTAGCAGCGACAAGAATACCAACCTCAGACATGAATCGGAGAGGTCTAGATACCTAAATGAGTGGATGCAGGTGTAGCAAAGAAAAGATCGTGCGCGAGGCCCGCGAGCAAAACTGAGTCAGTAGAAGCGAATGTGTCGAAAGAGAAATTGATAGATGCTGAAGGCACAAATTCAATCGATGTGCCTAACATATCTGCCGTATTTGTAGACGTATACCTACCAAGGTATTGGGTGTGGAAAACTGTTTGATGTTTCATTGATGGTTGTTTCATTCATGGGTGCTTTTGTTAGCACGTCGGGAAACGGCAGTAGCAGCTTTACCCGCAGAAAAGGGTTGTAAGTTCCTGGTGCAGCTCAATGAAGTACCTTGACTTTCCCCGGCAGTTTGGGAAGAGATGCGAGTGAGGCTGCAAGCGCCGAAGAGAGAAGCTGCTGGTGTAGCGCCAGCCGAACGAAATGTTGAAAGCACGAAACCCGATTGCTGGGCAGTGCGCCATCTTACCTTTCTCCTCTTTGGTCTCTAGTCGAGTCCGTGTGAAGATTCCGACAGCAGCAACCAGCAGCTTCTATCATGTATCTACCAAGGCTGAAACGCTAAGGTCAAAACATCAGCTTAGCAGGATGTGCGACTCATACCCTCTATCACATGTGAGTCTTCGGGAGCAAGGAACAGTACAAGCTTTATTCCACCACCATTGTAAAGAGTATCGATGTGCACGATTATGTTTATGCTCACTACTGTGCCCAAGCCCTAGACTTGATTCGCACCACATGAACTGACGAGGTTATAACTCGGTTTTCAAAGGCTCTAGAATATTCCGGATAAGGAATGTTATTGGTTGTCAACTTTGGGTCTATTAAATGGTATTGTCGAATCTTTTCTAAACATTCTCTTTGCGCCAAGTGATGAGGAATTCGTTAAACTTTGTGACCTGTTTTGGGTTTGTTGCCCAGGTGGTGGCGAGCCGTACAGAAGCCTGTTCATCCTTCTTTTCTTCCCAGACGTAGAAGGTGAAGTGCTGCTGCAGCGCTGTGATGAGATCGAGTGGGAAAGTCGCAAATACTAAGTTCGTTTCCGTCACCGCGTCAAGTGAGAACTTTGCCTCAACAATACCGCTCGAGAGTGCTTGTGCATGCGCGTTGGCTTTTCGAGCGAGCTCGAAGTAAAGGTCTTCGTGAAACAGCTCAGCGAACTGGACACCCATTACCCGGCCTTTGGCAAGCAGCGAGCCATGTTGCTTCACAAAGAACTCGAACTCGCTTGCTAAAGCTTCATTCTTTACAACGACGGCTTCTCCAAGCAAAGTGCCGTTCTTCGTTCCACCAATCCAGAAAATGTCCGTTAGTCTTAGGATATCTTGTAGGGTCATGTCATTGGTAGCGGAAGCAAGTGCGGTTCCTAAACGGGCCCCGTCAAGAAACAGAATCAGCTGTCTCTCTTCGCAAAGCCTCTTTATAGCCATCAATTCCGCTTTCTTATAGATTGTGCCAGTCTCTGTCGCATTCGAGATGTAGACCAGTTTCGGTTTCGCCATGTGCGGGAAATGCCAATTATCACCCAAGGCGCGCTCAATCGATTGCGGCGTCAATTTTCCGTTGACAGGCGGCACCTGGATTATCTTGTGTCCACTTGCTTCGATCGCACCCGTCTCTCGTGTCACAATGTGCCCAGAGCTTGTCGCAATAACGGCTTCATGTGGCCGCAAGCATGCCGCGATGGAGATGGCATTGGCGGACGTTCCACTTGGAACGAAGAATACGCCTATGTTGTCTGCCCCGAGATGCCTTCGAATGCGCTGGCGGGCAAGCTCGCAAAAGGTATCCCGCCCATAGCCTGTATTTTGTATGTCGTTGCTGACGATAAGAGCCTCGAGGATTTTCGGATGGGCACCTTCGCTGTAGTCGTCCACAAAGCTGTATCTCAAAGTTGATGGAGGTCGAGTGTGCATGTTTTCAATGGCGGAGAGTCGAGTGAAGCGCGCTTCTATAAGTATCGGAGTCGCAGCTACGAAAGGGCTCTGCTTGACCACCTGTTTGATTTGTCGTATTCGCGTCAGGTCAAGTTGGTAGGCAGTGAAGAACCTTGCAGACGAGCTCGGTAACTATCGTGAGCAATCCAAAGATTCCCAGCGCAGAAATGAGGGTAAATGTTACGCAATCATTGAATCTGTCCGAGAATATGGTCAGAGCCGACGATAGGCGAGCCAATCAAGACGCAAGCAGCGAGCTTCAATACCCGCATGCAGCGTGCGAACGCGCTTGTATAGGTCGTGCATGCGTACCAGCACACCGCCTCCTACACGTCTGATTCCAAAGTTTATTGCAAAAAGGTTGTTGCAAAAAGGTTATTGCATGAGGTTCCAAGGTCACGGTCTTGCGACATGTTTGGACTTTGTGCTGGATCACATCGAACATCGGGTGTCATCGACTTCGCTGCTAATGTTCACTGGCCTATTCCTTTTGGAAACCGCGTGGCATGCTCTTCTGATTCGGAGTTAAAATGGGTTTGTCGGAATTCGTGGAGATGCGTGATGAACTTGGACCCCGCAAAGCCCATCGCACACCAGGATGCGATGTTGAGAGCACTGAATCCGTGTTTATTGCCATCAACGATCTGTTGTTAGTCTCTATAGAACTCGGTTCTACTAGTCTGATCTTTCCGTAGTCCTCAGAGACGTTTCCTCCACTGTGGTACAAGATTGTGTAAAAGACATCACGTCGCAGTCTTTTTCACACAGGAAGAAGTGACATTTAGGTATAATACACCACAAAAGATTATAGAAAAAAACCGCGAATTGCGTAATTTACCTAAGCTTGCTCTGCAAAAGCCTTGCTGCAGTGTTTTTATTCCAGGAAAATGTATGTTTTTAGGTTTAACAAAAACACTGCATCAGCACCACAGTGCTTCCCTGTTGTGCTTGTGGGACGCACCTGAAAGATTGCTATTGGTACGCTGCTCGTAGTGGCTCATAAACGATTTACCCCTGTATCCGTCAGTCCGGCACAAAGGGGGAATGCAAAGCTCTCTCGGCTACCGATTCAGCTGTGATCCCGTCGTGTTACATACCGAACTTTGCCTTGATAAAAGGATTCGTGTGTTGTGCTGAACATAAGAGCCGCAGATGCATATTGTTGCGGTATCTCTCTCATTGTGTCATGTCGCAAAAAGAACAAAATCCTGTTAAATTGGTACCTACAAACTTCAAGACTCGAAGAGCATTCAGTCCGAGTCGTTGCACAGATACACTGGTCGCAATCGCGAGTGTTCACTTAATCATCACCTAAAGCGCAATTGTTCTATTTGACAGTCGCATGCTCCTAACAGACTTTGATAGAGTCTAGGGAATTGTTCTAGTAAGGTAGACGACCCTAGTTTAAATAGTTGTAATCATTTTTGGAAACATGCACTACCTAAACCCTAGGGTTTTTGAAAGAAGTCGTCAGCCGCGAGGCCGGTCAGTCCGTAAGAGTCTAGATGCTGTTATAGCTAGGCTAACTCAGGTCTTAAAACCCAATATCTCTGATTCCACGCGCCGCTTCTTGGTTTTCTCCTTATCTATTATAACACATTCACTCAAAGAACTTCTCGATCGAAAGATCTTTAGCAATGATAGGCCTAAAAGGCACAGCGCAACATTTTGAGCTGGCTAAGGACTCAGGCTTGTCCCTCCCAGCTGCTCTCTCCAGTGACTGGCGGGTGTTTCCAAGACAAGAACGATTGTTCTATCTTGGGATAGTCTCGTACTGACAGTATCGGTGACATCGATCTCTTCACAGTACCTAGAGCTTGTATCTCGAGCTTAGGACTCGGGAAATAGCCACAGAGTGTCTTGGACACGAACCAGGTGTTCTCACCACAGGATACCGTAATATCAAAGATTGAGGTGTTGTCGACGGAGATGATATTGTTGTGCGTCATTGGTAGGATCGCGTGGCTTCTGCGTCTCTTGCTGTAGCCTAACTGAACAACAAATCTCTCATCTTGAAATTGGTTGAGATGAAATGTGAGATTGTGTCCGCTTGCCGATCGGCATGGCTGGATTCCACTTCGAGAGCACATTAGGGGTAGCAACTTTCTTAGGAAAGCTAGTCAAATCATATCCTATCGGAACTGAGATGAACATCGGTTGCTGAGTACGCCATGTGTCAAGTACGATCAATGGGCTGCATAATTCAATTCAGCCGTGCAACGTTTTTCTTTCTGGCACCAAGGGCGTCGAAGTGCAGCATTCCGAGCATGGCCTTACCAGTAAACCAGAGGTCCACTATGACACTCTCTTCAATATTTGTAATAGTGGAGCACTTTCGATATCTGAAGGCGGGGCTGTGGTTTCTACCCGGCGAACTGACTGCGGTCTCAAGAAATATAACAGCATCAATTCCATCAACAAGCCTTCGGCGAATAGAAGCACAGATTATTAGAATCTTTTTATATAGAGTTTATCTAGCTAGCCTATAATACAGTAGAAGAGAATAATATCTACAACCTAAAGACTTAGTATATAGCTGTAATCTAGAGCAATCTTTAAGACAAGATAGTCTTAGTTAATATCCTAGACAAATAGATCTTGTAGAAACTTATTAGTTGCGTCCTAAAGATATAAAAATACAGAATGCTAAAAAAGTTAAAAAGGTATAAGTATCTACTATAAGGTGTATAGAAGTACTAAGATAAACTACAAGACTAGATTTTAATTTCTATAGGTCTTGTATAAAAAGATACTATAAAACTATCTATTTATACTTTATAAAGGTACTTCTTCTTATACTTGTTAGACTTAGAGTAGAGTTACGCTAGGTAGAATATAAGGTTGTACTAAAGCAGATATTTATTAGATAGCTATTAAAGTTATAAAAGATAAGATTACAGTGTTATAAAAGATAGATATTAAATTAAAATATACAAAGGTATATAATAATAACTTTGTTAACTTTAGCTACTATAGCTAGAAGTAATAAAGTAACAAAATAGACTAAAAACCTACTACGTAAGCTAATGCTAGTTATAAGTCCTAAGACAGCAAAAAAAAAGCTAAATAGCAGACCTAAGAAGAGGTTAATAGATACTATACTAAAAATCTTTATAGTAAATATAGAATTAAAAGACACTACTTAAATAAATATAAATTAGTACTTATAAAATATCTTAACAATATCTTAGCCTAGACAGCTATAGTAGATAATTACTTAGAAAGACAAAATAGTAACTCTAAGGATTTAGAAAACTAAACACCTCTGCTTTAAAATATAGGCAGAGGTTAAGAAAGTAGAATAATAAAAGTAAAGAGACTTTCTAATAGTTTAGAAAAAATAGCTAGATAAAAAGCTTATATTATTATATACTATTATATATATAACTACTATAGTATATACTTTAATATATACTAAGTACTTAATATATAGTATTATATCTTTAGAGTTTATAGAATATAATTATCTATAGTACTCTCTAATTAAGAAGAGAAAGATAACTAGAGTTGCTAAAGAAATATTATAGATAACAAGAGCTACAAGGCTTAATATAGATATTAAAAAATATAGAGAGAATCTCTAGGCTTATATCTACTAAAAAAAAGAGAAATAAAACTTTATTCTAGGTTAGCTATAGATAGACTAAAACAACGTAAGAGTAACACTTAAAAAGAAGTTAATCTTTATTTGCTTATTATAGATATATATTAAGAGCAAAGAAAGAATACTCTAAAAAGAAAACTAATCTTTATATCTATAGAAAAATATACATAGTTAAAAAAGTGTTTAAAGAAATATAGGTTAAGACTTAAGATCTTTACAGCGTCTATAGTAGATGTAAATAAGGTACTAAAGAAAAAAGACTCTATTAACTTTTTCTAAGTCCTTCTAGATTACTTCTAAAGAGAATACTAAACCTTTCTAAGAGCTAAAGTAAAATAACTAGTACTATACTAAAGTAAAGATATTTACTACTCTATTAACTTAGTTTAAAAAGATAGTAAGCCTACTATAATATTTATTAAAGAGAGCTTTTAGTCTTTTAGTAAGAACTAACTAGCTACCTAGATAGAAGATTTATATAAGTAAGTAAGTTAAGCACTATAGCTCTTATCTTCTTTACTAAGAAATCTAAAAGAGAATTACACTTTTATATAGACTAGTAAGCACTTAATATAGTAATAAAGAAAGATAAGTACTTACTCTTGTTTATTTATAAGATACTATCTTAGATCTTAAAGTTAGATAGCTTATAAATATTAATATAATCTAAGCTTTCTATAAGATCTATATTACTAAAGAAGATAAATTAAAAAAAGTATTTAGAATATATTTTAGACTATATAAGTAGCTAGTAACTTTGTTTAGGTTAGCTAATACCTTAAGCATCTTCTAAAAGTATATTAACTAGATACTAAGAAATTACTTAGACAAGTACTACTCTAGTTACATAAATAATATGCTTATCTACTTAGATAGATTCTAAGAAGACTATAAAAGAAAGGTCTTTAAAGTTGTCTAGAAGCTAGAGAATGCAAGCCTATATCTTAATATTAGTAAGAGCAAGTTCTTAGTAAACTAAACTAAGTACTTTAGCTTTATTATTAAAGTAAAGAAGAAGATTAGTATAGACTAAGAGAAAATCTCTATAATCTAAGAATAAAAACTCTTTAATTTAGTAAAAAGAGTATATAGCTTTATTATATTTATAAACTTCTATAAATAGTTTATAAATAACTTTTTATAAATAGTAGAACTGTTTACTAAACTTGCTAGAAAGAATATAAGTTTAAAGTAGAGACTAGAGTAGCAGTACTTTTTAAAAAGCTAAAGGCTGCTTTTAAAGCTAAACTATCTTTTATAGACTTTAACTTAGAGCTTAAAATAGTATTTAAGTATAATACTTTAAAATAAGTAATTAAAGGTATACTCTCTTAATATAGTCTTAATAACTAATTATATATAGTAGTATACTTCTTTATAAAATAAAGCAAAGTACAAGTTAATTATACTATTTATAATAAGAAAACACTTACTATAATTAAGTACTTTAATAAGTAGTCTATAGAACTAAAGTAAGTTAAAGACTTTATAGTTATTACTTACTATAAGAATCTAAAGTACTTTTATATAACTTAATTACTTTCTAAATAATATATCTAGTAAGCAAGCTTACTAAGCTAGTTTAATCTTATCTTTATATACTAACTAAGAGTTATTAATAAAAAAGCAGACAGTTAGAACCTAGTCTAAGCTACTAAGCTAAACAAGTACTAAAAAAGTTAACAGTACTTATAGACTATAAGTATAGACTTAGAGCAGTACTATATTATTAGCTTAGCTAGCCTAATAATATCTTTCTTCTAAGAAAGTGCTTAACCTAGGTACTTAATACTAGGCCTTCTAGCAGCTAGCAGGTGTAGCTAAGCTATACTAGCTTAGAAGCGCCTTAGCTCTTTATATATAAACTACTTACGTAAGCAGGCTAGCTCTTAGCTAAACCTAGACTTATAAAAGCAGAGTAAAAGCTTAGAAGTAGTTATATAAGTCTACTATAACCTTAGGTTATTTAGTAGTAGCTTAAAAGTAGTTACTTGTCTCTTTATCTAGGCAAGCTTAGAAGCTACTATAGTAGTATATCTTTTTATTCTATCTAGAATTAAACTTATACTATTTAAGTAGTCTTTAAGTACTTTATTAGAACTTAGTTTAAGTTACTAAGCTAAATTAGTATTAAAAAAGTTAATAGTACTTATAGACTGTAAGTATAGGCTTAGAGTAGTACTATATTATTAGTCTAGCTAGAGCCTAGTACAGATATACTATTAAGAGAAGAAAAGTAAGTATCTATAGTTAAAGTAGACAAATAATAATAGATAAGAAAATTCTAACTTTTAAAAAGATTTACTTATTTTAAGTAATTAAAAAAGTAAAAAGAAGAAGAAGTAATATCTAAAGTCTTATTTATATAAGAATAAACCTAGTTCTTTAAGCTTACTTTATACTACCTAACAACTAGCTAACTTAGGTTTGTCTTTAAACTACTTCTTAGTATAATCTTTTCTAAGCTTCTAGGTATAAAAAGAAAAGTCTTTATAGAGTTTAGATAGATAGTTTTAAAGTATTCTTTTATACAAGATCTATAGAAATAAAGATCTTATCTTATAGTTTATCTTAGTACTTCTATATACTTTGTAGTAAATACCTATATAATTTAAACCTTTCTAGTATTTTGTATTGTTATATTATACTTTAAAACTTATCTTAGCTAGTAATAGGTTTATAATAATATTGCTATAGTTTATTTAGTTATTTACATAAGCACAGCTAGAGTATTATACTTAAACTATATAAGTCTTTAAGTTATTTATTATATAGTTAAGATTCTAAAAATCTTCTAATAACTAAAGCTTATAGGTTTAGAACTTTCTACAACTTACTACTTTAAGATTAACTTTAAAAAAGCTATATTAGATTTATAACAATATAAAATACTAAAAAGGTTTAAATTATATAGGTATCTACTATAAAGTGTATAAAAGTACTAAGATAAACTATAAGACTAGATCTCTGTTCTTATAGGTCTTGTATAAAAGGATACTTTAAAACAATCTATCTAAACTCTATAAAAGCTTCTTTTCTTATACCTAGAAGCTTAGAGAAGACTGTACTAAAGAGTAGTTAGAAGACAAATCTAAGTTAGGTAGTTGTTAAGTAGTATAAAGTAAGTTTAAAGAACTAAGCTTATTCTTATATTACTTTTTTCTTTATAAGTAGATTGTCTTTAATTCTGTAAAATTATAAGAAAAATTCTTATACTATAAAGGTTTAAACTTTAAGAAGGTATTAAATATATTTAATTCCTATCTGTTCTAAGACTCTAGTTTTTTTTTACTATTATTAACTTCTATTTAGGTTTTACTATACAAGCTATGTTAGCTACTTTGTACTTATCTATTCTAAGCAAGCTCTTTAGTAATAATAACTAAGCAAATTAGATTGTTACTAAGCTTATAGCTATTATAAGAGTCTATACTATAACAAAGTATCTTTTACTAAAGTTATAGTAACTATAGAAACGTGTTTAATCTACTTTTTAATTAGGTTAAATTGCTTACAGCATGCTTTTTAAGTAAACAACGCATACTCTGCTTGTTTCTATTCTCTAACAGACACTAATTCTTACTATAAGTACTTTAAACAACTCTATCTTATTACTACTAACTATTACTAGGCTTATTTTCTAGTTACTATGCTAATATCTGTCTCTTTTAGCACTTTTATAGTAGCCTATTAAGTTATCTGCCTTTATTTAATTTAGGCCTTTATATAGAGCTATAAAGTAAAGTATAACTTCTATAAAGTATTATTATTAAAGTATACTTATTCTATACTTTAAAATAAAAAGTGTTGTTTAGTTTAATCTTAGTACTTTCTTTTTATTAGTTCTTAAGCTAACTTTTAAATAGGTGCTAATTTATATTAGACCTAAGTATAATACTTTTTAAAGTAATCTTATTATACAAAAAAAAGCTATAGTAAAAGATAAAAAGTTAAAAAAGTTAGAAGCAATAGCTATAAAGGCTGTTTATAAGACTGCTTAGAATAACCTCTGTTAGTTAGCTTATACCTTAGCAAGTATTATATAAGTAGCAACTATACAGCTTAAAAAAGTATTAGCTGCTAATATATTACTCTATTAGTACTATATCTAGCCTGTTACTAATTAGGCCTTAGTAAAAGTAATAAGAGCATTTACTGCATAGGTAAAGTCCTTGCAGAATAAGGTAGCAGAGCTTAGGCAGGTAGTAGTATCTCTATAGGCTCTAGTAGTTAAGGCTCTATAATAAAGCACTAGAAGCAAGAGCTTAAAGAAGTTAGTACTTAAAAAGGTATTAGCTAATTTAGATACTCTCTTAATAGACGCTAAGAAGATAAGCAATATTAGTAAGGCTTTAGCTTAATTACTATATATATAGTAAAGTAGACGTTTTTCTTTATTACTTAGCTAAGTTAGTAGAGGTTTAAAGTAGTTTAAGTCTTCTTTGTCTTTTAAATTTATAACGTGCTTACTTAAACTATTACTAGCTATTTTCTTTCTAGAATTTAATCTAATTTAGTAACTACTTTAAAAGACTTAGTAATTATAGATACTTATTATAAAACGCTCTTAGCTTATAAAAAGTATTCTTAAAGTTTTCTACTAAGTACTAGGTAGAGTTAAGGTTATATTCTAGCTAACTTATATAGTACTTT
The DNA here is from genome assembly GCA_022560025.1 of Stagonosporopsis chrysanthemi. NCBI lineage: Eukaryota > Fungi > Ascomycota > Dothideomycetes > Pleosporales > Didymellaceae > Stagonosporopsis > Stagonosporopsis chrysanthemi. The sequence goes on from JAFISE010000191.1 coordinate 45,020, forward strand.
AAGTATTATCAGACTAGCTTACTTATAAGTATCTTTTATACTTTTTATTCTTTAACTCTTTAAATTAAGATACCTAAAGGTTTTAGAGCTTCTTGTCTAGGCAGAGAGTCTACTAGATCTTTATAGAGTATATCTAGAGTAAAGACATTATAAATTTATAAACTAGGAAGAAGTTTTAAATACTATAAATAACTAACTTGCTTAAGAACTTTAAATAGACTTTTCTATAGGTTAGATAGCTTTTAGCTAGGACACTTAATAGCTAAGTTCTTAGTTAACAAGTATACCTTATTACCTACTATCTAGTTAACTAGACTATAGTGCTTATCCTTAGTAGCTCTTATTTGCAGCTGTACCTTTTCTATATTCTCTTTAGCTACCTTCTAAGCTTAGTGTATATAAGTTGCTAGAGCAAGTATATCTTAGTAGTTTAAGTTATTACAAGGAGCTGTATCTATATTAAGTCTATTCTACTACTAGCTTTGTCTAAGTTTACTTCTAAATAATACTTAATAGAAAGTTATTCTAATACTAGAATAAAGTAAAGTAAGCTGTACACAGTTAATAAGCAGTAGCAATTTAAACTAGTTATTTTAATAGTATATTATAAATAGTTGTAGCTGCTAGTTAATATACTTGTTTATAATCTTTATTTAGCTGTTAGTTTTCTTATAGTAGGCAGTAGAAAGCTTAACTTTAACGCTAATAATCTAATAAAACTTAGACTAGAAACAGAATATAAACTAAAGTCTATAATTAAATACTATTACCTTAGAAGTATAACTAAAACAATAGACTTATTAGATAAATAAAAAAGCTATTTTTTATATAGTTATTATCTTGTAGTATAGAATAGTAATTGCTTGTTTTATTAAGTAGTTAATAATAACAAGTATCTAATTATATTTAGCTTTATCTTTTAGAAAATCTTTAAAATCTATATACAGGTACTTTATAGGTTAATTAAAGATAAGTAGTAAGTAAAAGTACTTATAAAGTTAAGTCTACTTTAGATACTTATAGTAATAAGAGATATAGTTTTATATATATTGTTTACAGCTAGTACCTATACCTTGCTAGTAATACTATTAAAATAGTAGTCAGTAGGTTTTCTTTATACTTAAGTAAGTAGTAGATACTTAGTTGTAAGCTTCTTAAATAAAGTAAGTACATAGTACTAAGTCTAAGACTACGTACAGACAATCTTAGTATAGAAGTAGACTATTATAAATCTAATAGCTAGAAGCTAGTAATTTATACTTTTTTATAAAGGCTTAGTAATTATATCTTAGCACAGCTTTAATTAGCTCTAATAAGTCTAACTATATCTTAGGTTGTAACGTGTAAATAGTAGAGACTAAGAAATATAAAAAGTAGACCTAGACAAGATTAGAGTTAATACAGCTATAAAGCTAATAAGGTCCTAGTATTACTTAAGAGTAGTTATCTTCTTAAGCTAACTTAAGGTTAGCTAGGTCTTACTTTTTTTTAGCTAAGAATATCTACTCTCTTATTATTTTTTTCTAGAGTGTACTTAATTTAGAAGTTAAACAGAGTAAGTGCCTCTGCCTACTTAGCTTGTTAGGTATTTAAGACTTTAGTAGTTATAAAATATTCTAAAGAATAGTAGTTAAAGTAGATATAGATCTAATTTAGTATAGATATTAGCTTAGGTCTCTATTTATTAAAAGCCTAGAGAATAGCAAAAAGCTCTTTATTGTAAATCTCTTAGTTAAGCTCTAAACCTAATAGAGAATAGCTATAGAATACTATAAAGTACTAGTAGTTGTCTGCGTGCTTCTAAGATATAACACTAGCTACTACTCTATCTAATATATTAGTCTTAAGCTTTGTTTTAAGGTCTAAGTTAAAGTAGTATAGAGTTAAGATAGCTAATAGGCTCTGTTTAAGCTTTTTAAAGCTAACCTAGTAGTCTAGAGTTTATTTAAAGGTATTTAATAGACTTTGTAATATAATTAAAGGTTTTACTACCTAAGAAAACTTAGGCATAAATTATTAATAAAAACTAGTAAAGCCTAAAAATAATTTTACACCTGTTATAGTTATAAGTAGCTTTTAGTCTGCTAAAACCTATACCTTCTTAGAATCTACCTTAATACCTTTATTTATAAAGATATACCTAAAGTACTAAGTATAAGTTATATAGAATTTACTTTTCTTAATATTAACCTGTAGACCTATAGAGTAAAGACGTTCTAGAACCTTTTTAATATGTATCTAGTAAGTCTAAGTGTCTTTAGAGTAGATAAAGATATTATCTAAGTAAGCAATATAGAAGTTATCTAAGTAGTTAATTAAAATATTGTTTATATAGTATTAGTACGTAGTAAAGCTATTATATAAACTAAATAGTAAGACCTTATACTTATATATACTATAATATATCTAGAACGTAGTATACTCTTTAAAAGCAAAATCTATATAGATTTAGTTAAAAGCTAATTAAATATTAAACTTTGTAAATATCTTTACCTTAAATAGTTAAGTAAGCAGCTTATCTATACAGAGTATTAGATAAAAGTCTTTATAACTTAAATTATTTAATTTATAATAGTCTATATAGATATATAAGCTTTTATTTAGTTTTTGTATATATAGTATAAGTAATATAAATAGGCTTTAGCTATATTTAATCTAACTATAGCGCAGCTGTTTTTATACAAACTTCTTAGTAGCTTTAAGTTCTTTTAGGTTTTGTTTATACAAAAAAAAGTAATAGTTTAGCAAGAGTTCTTTTAAAACAATCTTGTAGTTATAAAAGTAGTATTTTAAAAGACTTTTAGCTTCTACCTTACTAAATATATTAGTATACTAAGAGTATTAAGCTAGTAAGTATTTTTAGATTAGTTAGGTATTATTAAAGTTGTCTTAGTTATACTTTTCTTCTATACTATAATTTATCTTGTACAGATTAGTTATAAAGAACTTGTTTTGCAGTTTCTTTATTAAGAAGTAGAAAGTATTAGCTAAGAGCATAGTAATAGTATTAACCTAAGTTAAACTAGTTATAAGAGTATTTACTACTTTATTAAGTAGTACTAGAAGTTGCAAATAAAACTTAGGCAACTTTAATATACTTTTTATATATTAAACAGTTGTACTAGAGCTATATTATTACTAATACTCTTCTTATTTCTATAGAGTATTCTATTACTCTATATCTTATTAAGCTTTGCTTTTTCTAAGAAGTTGTTATAAAGTTATTAATAAAAGCAGTATAAGATTATATAATTAAAGGTATTTAGTAGGCTATATTAACAAAGACCTATCTATAATAAGTTATAGCTTAAAATACTTTAGCTACTTAATTCTAATAATATAGTTTTATAATCTAAGGTCTATAATAATAAAAAGGTAGTTATATACCTTTTAGCTATTAAGTATAAGGTATAACTATATATACTAGGTTACAAGAGAAGTAATTTAATTCTAGAAACCTTTAACCTAAACTAAGAAGAGTAGTTTTTAGATAAGTTTATAAAGTAAAGTAGAAATAAAATATATAATATTAGAGTTTAAAAACAAAAATCCTTAGGCACTAGTATTAACTAAGAAGCAGAGTTAAATACTAAGCTCTTAGTTACAAAGAATAGTAGAAGTAAAGAAATAAAGTCTACTAAACAAATAAAACAGTAAGAGATTAGATAGATTATATTAGTTTAGGCCTAAGTAGAATAATCTTCTTAGGCAGGACTATTTTCTATAAAGATTATATTAGTCTTATTAAAGTCTTCTTTAGTATTAATAAAGTCTTCTTGTTCTACCTTAATTTTGTGCACATAGAGTACTGTATAATCCTTAGTAAAGTATTCTAGCTTTCTATAGTTATAGCAAGCTCTTAGAGTTATATTCTACTTGCTAGTTAATTTCTCTACAGACCCTATATAATTTAATTATAGCACGTACAGCTTCTCTTGCTCTAACTCTATATACTTTTCTTACTGTAATAAATTATATAGACTCTGCTACAGCGTTAGATCTAGATGCAACTTAGCAGCAAGGTGCAACACAGCACTGTAAACAATCTACACTCTTTAGAATAGCTGTGCAGCGTTAGCATTAATAGAAAATAGATAGCACAGTAGTAAAGGTTAAAGTTAGTGTTTAGCAGCCCTGTAACTGTAAGCAAGCGCTACTAAGAAGCTGCTGCCTGCCTGCCTGCCTACAGCAGACTACTAACAACAGTAGACACTGCTTTAAACAACTTAGGCAGTATTAAGCAAATATAAAGACATAGACTTGTTTTAAGGTATATTTGTCTACTTTTCTAGGTACTACATAGCTATCTACAAGACGTACTAGCAGGGTGTATTGTTGTTGCAGCTGTTGTTGCACCTAAACAGCTACTACTAAGAGCTCTCTGTTGCAGCACAGAGCAAGCTTGTAGCTGCAGCTAGAGCCTTTACAGTATAGGCTGCCTAAGTAGAGGACGTTGTGTATCTACTATCTAAGGCATAGCTGCTAGCCCTCCTGCCTGTCTATAAAGACAGTTCTGCGTGCAAAGCAGAGCAGTGTAGGTATATTATGCGCAGTTAGCAGAATATACAGGACTACTGCAGAAAAGAGCACAGATAAAGCAACCTATGCAAGAAAAGGCAACTACACTAGGGCACCTAACTATTACCCTAGATATAGGAAGAAGGGGTGTAGTGCTAGAAGTTTTAGCCTACTAGTAAGCTAGGACAATTGTTTAAGGTTAGCTAGGTTGCATATAAGGCTGTGCAGGGTGCTAATAGAGAGAAAGGGGTTAGCTTGCAGCGTGCCTTTAAGACGTTCTTTACGCAGAGCAGCGCAGCAGTAGAGAAGACCTAGCAGGATACACACAACAAGATTAAGCTAGACAGTAACTGCTATATCTAGCGCAAGTAGCTAAAGAGAAGCAGCTAGGCCTGCTACCTAGGCTATTTTAACTGTGGCTAGCTGCTAGCCTAGCTGCAGCAGCCTAGCAAGGACAAGAGAGTGCTAGCTAAGGTGTACTAAGCAGTAGAGATAGTTATCTACAGGGCCTAGCTGTTATTGTTACTAGAGGTAGCTAGGTAGCCTGCTGTACAGTATATTAAGCGCTGCAAGGTAAAAGTGCTAGACAGCAAGTACCTGTTTAACGCGTGCTAGACAGGCAAGACTATAGCTAAGTACAGCTATGTCTAGCTGTCTATTGTCTACTATATCTAGCAAACATACAACCTAGTAGAGCCTGTATATAAAGCTAACCTTGCTGCTAAGGACGAGGGCAGCTTAGATAATAGGCAGTCTAGTATACAGGACAGGCCTGCAGCTAAGCAGGTAAGCAGGGGGAAGCTAGCGTATTGATTAACGTTAAAGCAGGTATGCTTGCTGTAGCTAATTAAGCAGATTGTGCGCCTACGCTGGCAGGGCAGCAGCACTAGAGAGGACAGCGACAGCAACGACAAGAGCGACAGCAACAACAAGAGCAACAGTAAGCTAGACAGTAAGGCAGAAGAGCAGCTAGAGAGCTAAGTCCTTGCCTTCTTGCTCTTGCTGCTTGACTACAATGTTAAGGACTAGTACTACCAAAGCGCTCTAGTAAGCGCTACAGCTATACTAGGCGTTAACTGTAACTGCAGCTAGAAGAGCCCCCTTGTGTACACAACGTCGCTGTCTACTATTATTACAGTAGCTAAGATGCTAGTGTTACACAGCGCAGTGTAAATGCGCAAGTACAAGGCAGCTAACTTTGTAGTAAAAGAGGGGTAGTTACAGGCAGATATAGAAGAGATAGCACTAAGCTATATTAAGCTAGTACAAGACATAGTTAACTACTTTATAATACTAAGCATGTACAAAGGGCTGCCTATACCTATAGACTAGGTGCTGTAGCTACAGGCGTTTAGCAAGAAGATTAGAAGCAAGGTTACTGCAGAGAGCACTATACAGTAGGTTAGAGACAAGATCCTAAACAGCTACACGCAGTACAGCATGCCTGCGCTGCGCTCTATAGTCTACAGCCTAGTAGAAACAACGCGTAGGGAGCTTAAGAGCGAGCTGCTGCTACTAGACGTTAACAAGCGCAGCTAGCTCGCTAAAGGCACTATGCTACTGCCTGCTATTACGTAGGACAAGATAGTAGACAACTCTACAGAGCTGCACTCTAGCTTTAACTTCTTCTAGAACAAGCGCAACATATTTAGCAGCGTTAACAGCAGCTGCTAGGTAAAGTAGCACATTATTATAGAGAGGAAGCTGCGTAAGGCGTTTGTTAATATTAAGGCGTTCTAGCGCAGTAGCAGCAGCAGCATGCAGTAGATTAAGAAGCAGGTGCAGCAGTATAACAAGGCGCTGCAGCTATTCTAAGAGTACCTGCTAGTGCTTGTTTATATAACAAGAGGTGCGCTAGCCTGTAGTACAGAGCTAGTAATAGTTACCTATACTAACCTGCCTAACTTAGAAAGCTGCAGGCTGTTTATTAAGGACAGCCTAATAGTGTACGTAACTATATACTATAAGAGTATTAGGTAGACTAGTAGTGCTAAGGTTATGTACTGCTACCTGCTGCAAGAGGTAGGCAAGCTGCTGTTCTACTACCTGTAGATAGTGCTCTCCTTCTAGCAGAAGCTAGAGCGCGCTTCTAGCAGACATTAAGCAGGCCTGCCTAGCGCCTTTATCTAGGAGCTTGTCTAGGAAGCAGCGTAGGCTAGCCTGCAGCAAGAGAAGAAGAAGCAAGAGAAGAAGAGGCAACTTAGCAACGACAAGGACAACAAGGACAACAATAGCAAGGGCAAGAGCAAGGGTAAGAGCAAGGCTGACTAGACTGCAACTGTCTCTTACTAGGCACGCAGCAGGCAAGGAGCAGGCTGCAGAGTACAGCGCTAGAGTACAGACTAGGTGCAGTAAGCAATTAAGTATATTATACTGTACTACTTCTTAACAAAGCTTAATATCTAGCTCTAGTAGCACAATACAAAGGCTACGTTCTGCAAGTACTTTAATAACAAGGACGTGCTAAAGGCACTTGCCTTTGCTAACAACAACAATAATAAGCTTAAAGACAATCCTATAGACTTTGTGTCTAGGCACTGCTCTAAGTTTGCTAGCTAGATCTACAGCAGGCCTATAGACAAGTTACTATTTAGCATTATAGTGCAGTAACAGGCCTTTTACTGCGTTAGCGTTGCCTAGCACTGCTTCCTGCAGTTTAGCTTAACAATAAAGACGCTACCTGCAAAGGAGACCTGTGCAGCTAGTGCGCAGTAAAAAGCTGTTAATAAGTAGTTCTAGCGCTAGAGGCAGATATAGAGAGTAGATATCTAGGCTATGCTTAAGCAGCTCTAGAGCAAGAGTGCAGTGTTTAGGAGTGTGCAGCAGCTTATAATCAAGGCTATTATATAGTAGAAGAGCCCTGTAGTAGCAGTAATACCTACAAGTACTAGTAAGAGTATAACCTTCTTGCTGCTAGCTATATACTCTACTAGTGTTATAATTGTAGTTGTGCCTATAGTTGTACTAAAGTAGAACATAATAGACTATAGTAAGAAGGTAGGTATTAACTGTATTATATAGGACAGCTAGCAGCTGCACAAGTAAGCTAACTTAGTGCTAGTAGTACCTAAGTCTATAGTTATGCTAGCGTTTAAGCAGTTTGTTAACTAGTAGCAGTCTATAAGTCGACTTAACTATATTGTTATTAACAAGTGCTACACTGTGCTTAACTCTGTCTAGGGCTAGCAGGCTAAGCTCTTTTAGCTGCAGGACTTAGTCAAGGCAGAGGCACAGCTTGTGTGCTTGACAGCGTCGCTAGAGCTAGCTAAGAAGAGCAAGTTTATCTAGCTAATAGCACTGCCGCTAAAGGAGCAGTGTAAGTAGTTCTGTGTGCCTACTAGCTAGCTAAACCTTGCGTACACAGTGCACTAGTACAATTAGCAGGCAGAGTATAAGGTAGACGTGCTAGCAGCGCTAGTAGAGAAGAAAAAGCAGTAGTACCTGCTGCCTAGCTAGATTGTAGTGTACGCAGACTCTAGGCTAAAGACAGAGGCGTACGCAGCAATGCTAGGGGCTGTCTGCTACTACTGCAGGGTAGGCATACTAAAAGAGAAGCTAGAGCTCCTGCATAAGCTTACTAAGAGCACAGGAGAGTGCGTGTTTATAGCAATAAACGCGCTAAGGCTAGGTATTAACAGTAATAAGATCTAGGCTATGCTGTTTGCTAGCTCGCAGAACACAAAGAAGATGCGCAATATAGTACAGGTAAGTAGGCACGCAGGCTGCAGAGAGCAGCTAAGTAATGTAGTCTTTATCTAAGGCGCTACGTACAGCCTGCAGAGCTAGTAGCTAAGGTTGTACTAAGCTAGAGAGACTAAGAGTTACGTCTACAAGCTTATTAAAGGCAATAGCTATATAAGAGTTGTTATAGACTGCAAGATAAACAGTAACTATACGCAATAAGGCTGTAAGCTAGGCAAAGAGCTGTGCAACTGTTGCTAGCAGCATAAAGCAGGCAGGTACAAAGGGGTTGTTACAGCTATAGACGCAGAGAGAGCTAAGTTTAAGGCACAGCTGTAAGCGCGCAGAGAGTTAAGTCAGTGTAAGAGAGAGTAGAAGGCACACAAGCAGCAGGAGGTAGAAAGGCTAGAAAAGATGCTAAAGTTATAGAAAGAGTACTGCTAGTAGTGTTAAGTAAAAGAGTACAGAGACGCAGACTAGCACTAGCTTGCTTACTATAATTAGCTGCAGGTAGAAGAAGTTAGAGAAGGAGTTAAGCTAACTGTACAGACTATTAAGGACTAGAAGCTATAGGCTGACTTTAGCTGCTGCTTTAAATGCAGCGTCCCCTAGCTAATCTGCAACAGCTTTAAGCTAGTTGCTAGCAGCTAGTAGAAGAACACAGCTATATGCTGCTAGTTTATAGGTGTGCTTGTTATATTAATTATATATGTGTAGACAGTATAGAAAGACGCGTTTTATAACTAGGTACAGTAATATATATAGGCAGAAGGCGTTATAGTAAGCAGCTAGGTAGCGTATGTAGAGGTACTTACATAGATAGAGTAGCAGGTACAGTAAGGCAGTATCTAGAGTAACAAAATAAGCAGAGTATTTATACTGTTTATATTGTACGTTAAAAGCAAGGTATAGAGACAGCAGTCTATAGTATATATTAAGGTTGCGTATTAAGACTGTATATATATATTTAAGATACAGAGGTTTGTATATATAACTATAAAACTCTAATTATTAAAAGTAACTATTAACAGTGTATTACAGGCTAAAGGTATTAGCAGAGTAACTAGATTGTTACGCATATTATGCAGATACAGTAAGTAAAGCAAGTATACTAGCAGATAATTTATAGAAGCTATATAGTAGAGTTAGGTTTAGGCCTAGACGCAAGTTAGAGTAGAGTTAGAGCAACTACTAAGAGTATATTACAGGCTAAAGCGCAGCAGTGTTAAGCTAGAGCAGGGGCAGAGAGAGTCTAATTTAAGGCACAATACACTAACCTAAGCTAGTCTTCTAACCTAAGTAAGCCTCTTAATCTAAAGAGTCTTCTAACCTAAGTAAGCTCCTAACTTAAGTAAGCTTCTAACCTAAGTAAGCCCTTAACCTAAGTAAGCTCTTTAATCTAAGAAGTCCCCTAACCTAAGTAAGCTTCTAACTTAAGTAAGTCTCTAACCTAAGTAAGTCTCCTAATCTAAGCTAGTCTTCTAACTTAAGTAAGCTCTTAACCTAAGTAAGTCTCTATCCCAGGGCAGTAACGAAACTCAGCCCTGAGTTGCGTTAGGGGATTTTTTTTCTTAGGGACAGGATATTTTAGTGCACGCGTATTTTAGAGCACGTAGGCCCAGTTGCGTTACGTTCAGAGGTTGGTGTCGTTAGGTTCCTATAGGCGGATTTGTTCCAAATTTAAGTATGTGAATTAGCAGGCCAAACTACACAACTTAGCAGATTTGCATCCCTATAGCTAGTGTAGTTGATAGCATTAGGGTTTCGTGTTCGTGGTTGAGGTCAGCCTTGCGACGCTGCGATACCCTAAACTGCTAGGCTTAGAGGTAGCCTGAGAACTAACTAGTTATTGCCAACGTTAACTACGCGTTAAGTTATGCGCAATATACAAGCAGGAACACGCGTGCACTACGCAACTTACAACGTAGAGTCTGTATTAGAACACAGATTATTTTCTAGATTTCTGCTTACCGCGTGTAGTTTATTGATTGTTGTCAAGACCATGGCAGAGAGCAGCGTTGCAGGGGAGCTCTTTGAGCATTTGGTCGCGTACGCGTTGGCAGTGTGCAAGGAGTGCCAACACGGCGTTTTGCCCAGCCAGATCAAGAGCCATGTGCAGCGCAGCCATCACGTCAAGCGCAGGGAAGCCGAGCTGATAGCAGACGAGGTCCGCAGCTGGGCCGGGTTGATTGAGTACGCCAGCGAGTTGGAGGTGCCCAGCCAGATCATCGAGCCGATCCACGAGCTGCCGGTGTACAAAGATGGGTTGATGTGTCGACTGGACCCTGACCGCTGCTGCCAGGTGTTCCGAAGCGAACGCGTGATGAAGAAGCATTGGCGAGACGCGCACGAATGGTCGCCAGCAGAGAAAGGCGGACGCCCAACCCGTGTGCAGCAGAAGCAGATACAACGCCGCATCAACAAGAACTGCAAGACAGTGCACTGCCAGCGGTTGATGGTGCAGGGCCAGGGGTCGCAGTACTTCGAGGTCCACCAGCCGGGCGACAACGGCCCAGAGGCAGTACCCATCGACGGCGACGCAGCGTGGGCGCAGGTGGGCAAGCAGA
>JAFISE010000192.1:0-55695 GCA_022560025.1 Stagonosporopsis chrysanthemi
CGCGCGACGGCCACACCGACGAGCGACGGCCCTATGCGCACGACCGGCGGCCAGGCGGCGGCGGTCCGGGGCCTGGCGGGCCCGGCGACTCGAGGGGGTTTGCGAGGGAGCGGCGCGACGGGCGCACAAGGTCGCGTAGTCCGGACCGGAGGGGAGAGAGGGACAGAGATAACAGGGCGAGGAACGACGATATCTACAGACGGCGGTAGGACTGCCTGAACTATTGAATTGAGTCGTGGTGAGTCAGAGTCGGGTTGTGGGACGGCCAGGACGGCCAGGACGCGGAGGTGTGGGAAGGTAGAGAAAGAGAGAGAGAGAGAGAGAGAGAGAGAGAGAAAGAGCAGGGTAAAGGGAGGGGGGTTACGAGGACATGCAACTACGGCGCGGCGCCTGGGGCATCTCTCATTACGGCAACGCGCGATACCCTCAGATTGGGCGTTCTTCTTCTTCATCTTCTTCTTCTTCATCTTCTTCTTCTTCATCTTCTTCTTCTTCATCTTCTTCTTCTTCATCTTCTTCTTCTTCATCTTCTTCTCTTACTTACTTACAACCCCATTTCCCCTCCGGCTTTCACAAGGCAGGGCTAGGCAGCATTCTCACGGCGTTTTTTTTTCTCTCTTCCCAATGGCGCCAACATATCACAACACAAACACAACACCGGCGGCATAGCGCTGCACCTTTGTAGCGCGTACGTAGGCTAGCCGTGTACGAATACTTGACGAAATATCTTCCCACCCCCTCCCCCCTCTCCGGGGTCTGGGCCTCTGGGCTGTGTACGTATATGTGTTTGCTTGTGTCTTTCGTGGGCTTGTCCTTGTCTGTAAATACACGAGCGGCCGCTGCTTCGCGGATCGCCGCTGCCGCTGCCGCTGGAGGTTGCAGTGCAGTACCGGGTACGGTCGTGCCAGGCACAGCTTGGCATGCTGTCTCGTTCACGCTACATGGAGATTGCGATTGGAGACTGCAGCCTCGCGAACAGCCCGCCGCCGCCGCTAGAGAAAGCAGTGCCTTCACCGGCCGGACTAACAGGTTAAGCGGCATTTTCTAAGCAGCTCGCTTGCGCTAGAGATTGCAGTGCGGACCGGTGCGGCGCAAGCTGAGTTCGTGCAGGGACAGCTTATGTTCCATCCCCACGCACCCTCGTCCGTGCTAGGGATTGCAGTGCTCGTGGCTTATGTACTGTGGATGCATGGTAGAAGAGCAAGCCACACTTCATCACCCTCTGCTCCTCGGTTGCGCTAGCCTTGGCGGCGGAGGTTTTGCGATCGGATTGTCAGCGCTACTGTAGAGGATGCACACCGTTATGCAACCACGTCTTGCACTGCAATCTCTAGCGCGGGTGAGGGGGCCTGGTCACGTGTGGGGAGTATTTCCTATACTATCTAGGCAAGAAGTCCCCGTCCGCGCTAGAGTTTGCAGTGCAAAGGGCTGGCAGCCTGGAGTAAAGGCTCGGGCCGGTCATGCATGTGCTTGTGCAAAAGCACCGGATCTATCCGTATCTCACCACTTCCCCTCCTCAATTACCTGCGCTAGTGCTTGCAGCGCACTGCCACAATCTTCAACAAAGAGCTCGTCAGTCACGAGCTCAGCTCTTCACCTCGAGCTGCCCCGTCCCCGACATGTCGTGACACCTGTCGTACTCAGCCATGAACTCCCGCACAATGAGCGGACCTCTTTCCCTCTGCATCGACAGAACATGGCCCCTTTGGTGATCTACTCAGACAGGGTCTTTGAAGTCTTGGAATGGAGACACGAGAAGATGACCCATTTTGCGTAAAGCCAACGTGCTATAGGTTGGAGATCAAGGCTATGGCACGTATGTTTAAGGCGAGGTTGGGCTTCAGGCCAACATAGGACTTTGTTGGTAGTGCTGATAAGCTTTACCGTTGGCTATGCCTACTGGTAGGCTGGTTGAAACAATAAGGGCTTTACAGCTTTCCCTGCATGGTGTGGAATAAGTGACTGAATACTGCACGTGTAGGAGAGTTGGTGTGGGGTTTTAAAATATGCTGACCGGCCCTGTTCAACATGATGATAAGTTAATGGTATTGTTCTTCCGCAGGCTGCCTTAATGCACTGCAGATCTGTGCGTGTTCGCGTGAACTCAGGGCCGATTGCACGCAAAAGTGTGAAGCGTGCAAGGCTGGAGGTGAAGGTGAAGCTGCTTCGTGTGGCTTTATTGGCAGCATTGCGTATGTGGACGCTTTGGCGAACGCAAGTCACAGCCGCGGGTCATTGGTGCTTGAAGTTTGCTTGTACAGGCTGACGACTGCAGTCTAGACGAATCTTGTAACGGCCATGGCTCCGGACAGTCCAACGTGGTACAGCCAGAAAGGCCACCTTCCCCTGTGTGAATAAAGCCGAGCGGCCGTACACCGTAGAGCTTCCATCCACTACCCGCTCGCCAATCCGCCACTCTACATTAACCCGCCCCTGCGCCCAGATCAAACCCAATACACCAAATCACCCTACCCACAAACCCCAAACTCTAACGCCGCCCTCTTCCAAACAACCACCCCCTCCTCCATCACCTCCCTCTCCTCCTCCTGCGCAAACACAATCGCTCCACCCCTCACGCCCCTCAAACCCCTCGAATACTCCACCAACACCCCATACAGCTGACTCAGCTGGCTAGCTACGCTGCCCGTGTACAGCGGCGGCGTCGAGGCAGATTCCACCGCGGGACCGAGCGGGAGGCGGTTTGTGAACGGCCACGCTTTTGGCACGTCGATGATGAGGCGCACGCGAGGGAGCATGGAGGTGCCCATGAAGCCTGCGAAAGGGCAGGGGGGAGGGCGTTGGGAGAGGAGGAGGTGGGTTGTTTGGATGAGCCATTTTCTGATTTCTCGGGGGTAGAGTGGGGGAATCGGCCGTGAAGGGGTTGGTATGGTGATTTGTTTGGAATGTGGAGGTCTCGGATTGTCAAGAGCGTGGGCGTTGAGCGTGTCGAGTAAGGCACAGAGTAAGGTTTGTGTACTTAGTGCACTGGTGTAAAGACAGTCTGCGGCGATGGAGAGTCTGGGGGATGTGGTGAGGATTCGAAGCAGCTTGGGTGCGAGGAAGGGGAGGGACTCTGAGTGAATGAGGCGGTTTGTTGAGATGATCTGAATGGGCAGAGTTCGGAGAGTGATGATGATGTGGAGTGGGGTATCGAATGCTGAGGCTGTCGTCTGTTTTTGTATTTGTAACCCGTTCTCCAGAGGCGACAGCTGGACGGTCTTGGTGGAGATGGTGAGGTTTTCGTAGACCATGAGGCGTAATTCCTTTGGTAGATCCAGGAACCGGAATGGTATTTGCTGAAGCATTGTTTCGGTGAGCTTCTTGATCGCAGATGGACTTGAAGTCACGAAACTGGGTCGCAACAAGGTTTATGGGATGTGCAACTTATGTGGTCAGCGAAAAACGGACTAACATCATGCGGCGCAGTCGTGTACGATAGCCGAGATTGAAGATGTGCTGCTTGGGCAAGGGATGACCTTATTCAGGTAAGGGCATTGCTCGCGGTCGTCCATTTAAAGGTAGATCATAGGAAGTAGTTGATGTTTCAAGCTACTGGAAGGACGAGGATTGTGCAGTCAGCCCTGTGTACATTCTTAAGGTCTTTTAAACTATTGATGATTTTAGAGAATACCAAGCATAGTTTCTTTTGCCTTTAATGCGAAACAATGGTCCGATCTGTGACACAGTGGCAGCAGAAGGGGTCTCCGGCGTTCACGAAAGCTGGAATACGGGTTCATTGAGCGTCTGGCGCATGAACCCCTGATAGTTGTGGTGGATCTCATTGTAGTCGTACGCTGTCTCAGCAGGAGTGGTGTGGAACAACGTCGCCGAAGTCTGCACCATACAAGCCACCTCGCCAACACCTTCTTGCTCAGGACCCACGGTTCCACATACCACCAAAGCTCTTGCTTCCATTCCTTGAGCCTGTCTTTGGTCTCACGGGTCTTTCCATCCGTTGTAGCCGCTTGCAGCTCACATCTGCTTTGACCAGTATAAAACTCTGATCGAAGACATGCCCATTTGCATTACCACATCGCTCCAGAGCTGGCGCCAGCGCCAGCTCAACTCGTCTAGCTTTCACACTACGACCGTCGCCATAGCCGCTGCGACCGCCCTCACTGTCATCACTGTCGTCGTACACGTCTTCCATCTCGCTGTCGTAGAAACCGTAACCCCAAAACTGATTCGGCTTACCGCCAGTAAATGTGACAAAGCGGTAGTCGGCCAGCTGCCGCTTCATCTTGAGATCGAGAGCAACGGATGCAGAGACAATGGTGCTCAGCTGCTCTTTGCTATCACGCAGAGATCGAGTCGAATACGGTCGCAACTTACGCCGCATACGGCCGCAGAGTCGTGAGATACTCTTCAAGACAGGTGCAGCATCGAATGTCGGGCGCCACTTGCCATCTTCTCGTGGTACAAGTAGATTGACCGTCATCGAACGCCACTGATGGTACTCCTCAGCCTGTGCTTCGTTTTTCACAGCTACGAACAGTCAGCTTTTGAAGTTTTGTATGAATGTTTGAGATCCAGACCTTTTCTTAGCGTATCATTGATGGGCCGAAGATTCTTGTCACCCAGCTTGCCCGCCCAAACGTAGCCACTGCCCTTCTGGAAATTGTTGAATATCTTCTTCTGCAGCGTCGACCAGATGTAGGCTTGCACAAGCAGTGGCCGATCATCTGGATGCTTGAGATACACAGCGTAGTTGTCCGTCAGTCCACCGAACAAGTCCTTCGCCGCGTGAAAGTGCGGTCGCTTGCTTCGGGAGCTAGTCGGTCCACTGAAGTAGTCTTCGCTCCACACTCGTATCTCGTATCGCAAAGCCTGGAGTTCTTCAATCAGGCTCTTCTCTTCTGACTTGAATACCGCCGAGCCGCGAGCTGGGATACCGTTAGGCCCCATGCTCTTCCGCTGTAGCTCCTTCCTCAGGGCATCCCTTTCTCTTGTGACTTGGTAGAAACGTTGCACGAGGTCTTCTTGGCTACTTCCAGGCCTCACCTCAGGACGAGATGGACTCTTTGGCGGCACCAGTGGGCTGCCATTTTTGCTGAATTGCACTGGACTCAGCTCAGACGAGCCCTCTGATGAGGTGTCCGCGCCGCGAGTAACCTTGACAGGCGGGGGCACATACTGTGTTCTCCGTTTCCGCCTTGGTATCAGCTCCTCCTCATCTGACCACTCTGCGTCTGCGTTTTCGAAGGGGTTGGGTTCCATGGTCGGCGACTGGAAAGAGGGGGGCGATTGTTCAGCAGGCAAGCCTTCAGCAGAGGGGCAGTGCAGTTTAAGCGATCGTAAGGTCGAAACGCGGACGTCTGTCAGCGTTGACTGTGTCAGCGCATTGTATATGAAGCCGCGCAGAGCATTTGCGCACCTGGAGATAGCGTCGTCATATCCACCCTTGTGCTCACATGTCCTATGTTCTATGTACGACTAAGAGCAATATGGTAGCGGTGAAGCTCCCTAGCACTCTCACGCCGTTACTGGGGTTCGAGATGTCAGCTCAGACGAGCTCTGCAGATAGGGAAGAGCTGCAAGCAGCCTTTGGGCGGGGCCCACGATGCGATCGACGGTTGGCGACGTGGGGATCGCGGGTTCGAGGAGCACTTCGACTAAACAATAACATAGTAGAAACAAGTTTGACCCAGCCTCATCACCCAGAGAAGCCATGGATGTGCTAGCTGCGGCGGTTATGCCTAGCCAGTCACATCAGCTTGAGGCGGGCGACGAGGTGTGCTGACGTGTGACAGGCGAGCGAGAGCTGCTGCAAGCTTGTGCCGACCATGCAGCCGGGCCTGTTTAGGAAAGGGCGCTCGGGTGTGCATCTTTAGCGTGCTCGTAGACCCGTGCCGCATTGGCCAAGGCTGTGACCATCACTTGTTTTGTTTCATGTCTGTGTGCCATCACGTTGCTTTCTCGCCGGCGCGCTGTCGTCTCGAGAGCTGCAGTTGCTATGCTTACCGTGTAATGTCTGTTGAATCCACGTACATATGCGCAAACGAATATTCAACACAACTTCTCACAAATGGACATGCTTGAAAACAGCAGTTCAGATTGTTTGATACCGAGAGGATGAGCGAGCGACATTTTGGAGACTCAGTTCTTGTCCGAGACGAATCAGCTCCCATGTTGTTGGCTGGTTGTATTCACTGCAGTCTCTTTTGCCCAGCCATGTGTACAGACTCGGGAACTTCCGCTCTACACGAGCACTTAAGCATTCAAGCTGATTACTGTCAGCACTGGGCGGAGTACGTACAAGACAACATGACTTACTTGATGTTGATGGTCTTGGCCTCGAGATAGTTCATGAGGCCCGCACGACCACCTTCTCGTCCCAGGCCGGATTGCTTAGCACCGCCAAAAGGCACGTTCGGACTGAATACCTGTGCGGTGTTGATGTTGACATTACCAGCATCGAGATGCTTGGCAATGCGCAACGCGCGTGGGACCGACGCTGTGAAGATGCAAGCTGCGAAGAGGTCAGATTTCTAGATTTTCGGGGGCGGTTGACATCAGGGACTTACACGAGAGACCGAAGCTAGTGTCGTTTGCCAGCTTGATTGCTTCTTCTTCGGTCTTAAAGGTGCGGATGGTAAGGACAGGACCAAAGATTTCTTCGCGGTAAATCTTCGCGTCGTCCTTCGGGTTCAGGAAGATGGTTGGTTGAACATACCATCCATTATCGCCATGCCTTGCACCTCCAGTCAGGAGCTCTGCTTCCTCCTTACCAATATCTAAGAAGCTCATGACACGCTCGAATTGTTTTCCATCTGCAAGAGGACCCAAAAACGTGTTGGGATCTGAAGGCTGTCCCATAGCTTGAGCAAGTTGCTCGAAGCGGCCCTTGAGTTCCTGGATGAATTTCTCTGCAATATCTTCATGAACGAAGGTGCGGGATGCGGCAATGCAGGCTTGACCAGAGTTGAACAAGAAGTTTTGGCTGTGATGCTGCAGCGCAACCTCGAAGTTGGCGTCTGCGAAGATTAAACTGGGGGACTTGCCACCGAGTTCAAGAGTGACGCGTTTCAGATTGCTTGGAGCGATGTTAGGAATAGCTTTCTAATCATCTGGGGAAACGTACCTCTTGGCAGCTAGTTCCTGGACTTTCTTTCCGGCAAAGGCAGATCCAGTAAAGGAAATCTTGTTGACGTCCATGTGAGACGCCAGTGCTGCACCAACCTTACCGTCGCCAGTGACAATATTTACAACGCCAGGCGGGAAGCCGGCCTCCTTGATAAGTTGTCCAAGCTGCAGCATCCCTATGGGACTCTTCTCAGAGCCCTTGTAGATAAAGGTGCATCCGGCAGCTAGAGCGGCGGCAACTTTGAAGGCAAAAAATATCCCCGAACCATTCCAAGCACCGATGCCAGCACATACACCGAGAGGGTCGTACTGAATGATCTACGAGATCGTTAAAAGAGTCCAGCGGTGCTTTCCTTTGGACCACCTACCTTATACATGCCTTGTTCGTCTTCAGTCCAAGCCTCTCCGGGGAGCTTGTCTGTCCAGCCAGCATAGTATCTGAAGACCTTTCCAAACAAGTCGTAGACGAACTTTGCAATGTTGATAGGCTGGCCCATGCTCTTAGTCTCCCAAAGTGCAAGCTCTTCCGCGTGTTGGTCGCTCAGATCAGCGAACTTCAGCATAGCTTTGCTGCGCTGTGCCGGTGTCCATTTTGACCACTCGCCTTTGAATGCAGTACGAGCGGCAGAGACGGCCTTGTCCACGTCTTCCTGTGATGCTACTTGGATACCATCCGCGACGAGGCTTTCATCATGCGGGTTGTAGATGCTCAGAGTTTCTCCAGATGTAGCATCGACGTACTGGTTGCATGTCAAAATAGCTTTATGAAGACTGATGGCCTGCTCACTTCGTTGTTGATGAATAGCTGCTTGTACACCATCGTGGTCGTTGTATGGCTTGATTGGTAAGATTGTCAATGCAGAATCAGCCCGTAAATACAGGATGATTCCCCAGTACTCACACCTCGTGTATCGCCGCGCATTTATATAGCCATCTTGATCTTACCTGTGGAGCCCATCGCGTCTGAATGCTGCACTGCCCCGCAGCTCCTGACAATTGTACATAGCCGGCCAACGTAGTTAGACCTTGTCAGCTTCTGAAGCTTACACCAATAAGACAATCTCATGACAAGAACCAAGAGATACATGCGTCTGATCGTCTCCACATCACACAAGTGTTGATGCGACATAAGCTGGCTTGACCTTGGCAGTCGTAGCACTGGGGTAAGCAGAACATGGGTCGCTGACGCGCGCGCATTTTAGGGTAAGACATGCTGGCGTCTCGCTCTCCTGATCCCCGTTTTGACCCTCTCAGATTTGGTCACCGCGTGAGATCCTATGCAAGTCGAAGTTTGTGGCCAGTGCTCAGTTATGAGGGTGTCATTGGGCCACCGGGAGATAGAACGCAGCGCTTTTATCTCCGACCCTCCGCACGCACAGAATCCGGGCGGATTTAATGCAAGCAAATTGCACTCGTTGCACTCGTTGCATAGCGAACTTTTGAGGGTAGTCTCCACTGGTATTCTGATGATCAAGGTTGTACACTAGTGGTGTACCCATCGCTCATCAGCCTCGCTTGATCATTGTCTACTGACGTAGGTGCTGCAGCATTAGATAACGCCAGGAGAGGTGTTAGTCAGCATATGTGAATGCTTGACGCTTGACTACGCACGGCAAGCTCCCCAAATAACGACGAAGGTAAAGGAGAGGTGCACAATGCTTCGGTGGAGCGACACTGAAGGTAAATACCGCAACTGACCTCGGGACTGAGCGAGAAGTGATCCACAGGAAAGATCGTGCCGGATGCAGCTCCGAGCTAGCGCCAAACTGGCAAGAGCCCCGCATGTGAATTTGAGCCTCTCCTTCGCTAACGTCTTTACCAGAGACAACCACAAGAGCTCTTTTTGCGAATGACACATGATAAGAGGAGGGCTAACAGCAAGGGATGGTTGAGTCAAAGCCTGGCTCCCAGGCGCACTCGCCGAATATGGCCGGAAAGGGCAATGGAGGGAGACAGCGCACGATACAAAGCTGCTTGACATGTCGGCGTCGCAAAGTCAAATGCGATCATGAACATCCCATCTGCGGAGCCTGCACGCGTGGTAACCATGTTTGCACCTGGTCGAATCATTTGCAAGGGCAGACATCCACCGGAAGAATTTCAAAGCCATCAACGCCAGGGACTGGCAGGATTGCGAAAAACAGCGACGTTCAATCACGCCTTGACCGTCTTGAACTTTTGTTGGAGAAGGCAGTCGCAGGGCAAAGCAGCAAACCATCTGTACCTGCTCGAGCAATTAGCGACAGCGAAATGAAGGACAGTGACGCTGCGTTAACGCCGTCATCGAACAGTCAGACCTCTCACGGTGCTGGCATGGCCGACGATGGCGACGGAACCCTTCTTCTGGATGGTGGACAGTCGAAATTCGTCTCTTCCTTGCACTATGCCCTACTTGCAGAAGAAGTGAGTGAGCTCATTGAGAACTTGCGGATTATGAAGGCTTACACAATACAGATTCAGGATATCAAAGCTTTGCTCGGTGACAAGACCGATGAAGAGCGAAAACAAGTACCTCAGAGCAGTCTTGTTGACCTACTTTCGTTAGGCAGGGCAGGCGCAGGATCTAACCTGGACCAACTGCTACCGCACACCCAAGAGCAGCGCGATACTCTCTTGGACGTGTATTTTACTAATATCGATCCCATAGTCAAAATCACACACAAGCCGACTGTCGTGCGCAGGTACTCGATGTACATGCACGATACCCATCCCCTGGCCTTTGCGATATGCTTTTCTGCTATCAACTCATTACCGCCCAACGTAGTACAGAGTCGGTTCAGTGAGACGAAGGAAGACCTCCTAGATCGCTTCCAGCTCGGCATCGAGATTTCTTTGGCTCGAGAGAACTACCTCACAACCTCAAGCCTGGAGATTTTCCAAGGGTTTGTGCTGTGGTTGACGTGTATTACGAAGGAAGAAGACATGGGTAAGCAGCTATAGCATGCATTCCTCGATATGTCCGGTCTGACCGCACCCAATAGATAAAGCGTGGGCGCTGCTCGGCATTGCAATGCGCATTGCACTGAATCAGGGCTTGCATCGCGATCCATCTTTGTTTCCGATTGGGTCTATGGATGCGCTCACGATAGAGCTTCGCCGTCGCATATGGCATCAACTAGGTCATCTGGAATTTCGTGCTGCTGAGTGCAAGGGGCAAGAGCCAAGTTTGTCTGAGGACTACTATACAACACTTCCCCCGCGTAATGTTGAAGACGAAGACCTGGTTGATGGAGCGAGCCCGGGACCAGCACCATATGATGAGGCACGGTTCACGTCGATCACCTTTCAGCTCGTTAGATATCAGGGTATGTCAGCACTGAGGCGGATCATTCGAAGCACATACCATCTGGAAAGGCGCATGCTGGACTCAGGACTCCATGGTACGTCAAGACCAGACCCTGCGCAGGAATTGCAGGATCTCTACGAACAAATAAAGAAGATGCTCGACGAAGTGCACGAGGAGTCCCACCGGAAGTATTTGCGCTTCTGCAATCCGGAGATACCTATGCATAGATTATGCATGGGCTTGGCCTCATTGCTTGAGTGGCGGTGCTACCTGCTCTTCTGGCTTCGCATGCCCAGAGCATACAGAGATGTGGTTTTTTCCAACGACATCCGTAAATCGTACGTCATTCATTGACAATCTGAGCAGTATTTACTGACACCCTATAGGATATTCGAGAAATCTGTCAACTGTATCGAGACGATCAATGGGGCATCGGTAGATGTTGACGCCGCTCGATTCCGATGGCACATCGGTAGGCATACCTCCCCTTTGACTCACTATCTCTGACATCGACAGGTGGTGTTGCTTCTTTCCAAGCCATCATGCACGTGCTTTCCGAATTACGCAACCCGATGTTTGACAGTCCCGACCGGCAGCGAGCGCTCAGGGCGCTGCAAATGTCACGCATATTGCGCGAGAACAATGGCGCCAAGGCGTGGCTCGCGGTCAAAGCCATGATCGACAAAGCAATACAAGAACACAGCATGTCGCAAAGAAACAAATCCCAGAGCTCAAGTGCTTACGCAAGTCCGAGCGCACCCGTTCCTACTGCAATCCAGCACGACGGCAATGTCCAGGTCTATCCAGGGCAGGGCCAGCTTCCAAGCTACGCGATTCAATCATCGTCGAGACCATACAGCCAGTCCGCAGCGACATCCCAGCCTGCGCAAAGCTACAACCAAGTGAGCTACGTTCAATCGATAGGATCGATGCAAGAGCAAGCCGCGCCAAGCTGGGAAGATATCAACCTTAGCAATATCAACAACATCGTCGATAGCCAGCCTACACCTGGTATAGTGCCAGAGTTTGATTTCGGCTTTTGGGGTGACCCCTTCACCTACGAAAACGAGCCCGCTACATTTCCCACAGAGGGCACTTACTTTTCTCCTTGGACCGGATAGCCAAGTGGAGTTGAATTTGTTACATATCGATACCCCTCCAATGAATCACGTCCAACGTGTGGTTTCACACTGCCTTGCTTTGGATGCCTTGCTTTGGATCACTAGAAAGCGTTTGGGTTCCAGGGCCAGGATTCTTCGTAACCTTTCTTGAGCTGATGGACATGGTCGCACGACCCCTGCCTGCCCTTGATATATATTACACCGGTGCCGGGCCGTCCCTCCCCATACCCAGAACCAATCAGTTCTCCGCCAGAATTAATGACAGCGATCACGGAACCAACAAAGACTTGCCTTAATCGCCTGGCCACCATACACCCGAAGCTTCTGCAGCAAACTGTGCCACAGATAGCGCGGCACACTGCAGCTGAGCTTCTGCAATGGTGGTAAGAGCATACTGAAGTAAGAACGATTACGCATTTCGACCTGCCTCATTCATGTCAGTAAATGAGATGGCTTATGCTCAAACACTGGCGAAATGGGCGGGGACCGGAGGAACCGTGGGGGCGAATCCTATAGAACGACGCACGGTGCGCAATGCGCAATACTGCCACCCTACAGCATGCGGGGTGTCGATATCGATATGACAACAACCCGGAAAGTATACGTCAGATAGATCTGATTGGACTTGACCCCCAGTCTTTCCAACACCCAACATGCACATGTGGCTGAGTGCGTGCACCACCTGGAGTCGCCAAGCACAAGACGCTGGTCCGCGACAGAAGTTGATATGATGCTGCCAACATCGACTTGTTCGTACAATTTAGATTGCACCTTTTATATCGAAATGGCCAAAGGCGACAACATCAGTCGTGGTAACCTCCAGCGTCATGGCATCTTCTTGTATCCAGCCGACAACGAGGCCCGATATGATTCGACGCAGTCAACCCGACCCGTGCTTCCCGATCACGTAGAATCCGTTCGTGAAGGTCTACTCGAAATGGAGAACATCATATTAGGTGGTTGGGAGCGTCGCTTTCGTAAAGAAGCCGGCAAGTATGCTGGGCTAGGTGTGGGAGACACTTGGTCTGCCGAGCCTTCAGGCTCAGAAATTATCCAAGGAGAGGAATACTGGATCGATAGGCGCAAGGGTGGCAAAGAATGGACTCGTGCGGACAAGAATCTTGAGAATTGCATGCGAATAGCAATACAGGCAAGAGAGTTGCTGGATGATCCAGAGGCAGGATGGAATTACTTCTGGAGGAGCCACTTCTTTCGTTTGTTCAGTGAGGAGATTTCTAGGCAACCACGTCTTAAGTAAGTCCTCCATGGATATGCAGCAATGTGGCCCCTTTTGAGCATAGACAAGGCAAAACTTTTATCTTCAGCAAAGTACTGACTTCGTATCAGCCCTATGCTCGACAAATGGTCTCTGTAAGTATCTGCACGTAGTTTAGTGCCTCACCTTATGGAAACTGAATCTATTACAGACACGGTGAAGTCACTTGGACCGGATTTCGTAACTGGAACATACCATGTGCTGAAGAGGGAGCCCTGGCTAGGACAGCGCCCAAACCCGACCTGACTTACGCCTTCCCTACTCAAGACTGGCAAACAAGAGCATCGAAAGGCTTTGCAAAGGATGAATTTCTCCAGACGTTCTCCCTCCCAGTGCTCGCAAGACTGATCGAAGACGATGTGGCATGCACACCGACCATTGCAATAGAGAAGTGGATCGAAGCGCCCGGGAAGATAAAACTAAGCGACGCCGACAGATCTTGCTTCCCTTGGGCCGTGGTTGAAATGAAGAAATATCCCACAAAAGACAAAGCATCTATAGAGAGATGTTACTGCCAAGCTGCAAATGCGTCTGCTGCTGCTTTCGATATGCATACTCAGCTATTCGAAAGAACTGACGACGGGCTCATGTCGCGACAGCCGCCCATCATAAGCTTCACGTGCGTTGGGCCAATTGTCAAGGTTTGGCTCACTTATGATGACGGGTCAAAGAAGGTAAGTGTTGGCCGGCCGCGAAAATGTTCAAAGCTGACCAGTCATAGTGCATGGTTTGCATATGGACCACGTCGGTACAGCTGACTTGGGGCGCGGCCTCTCTACAAGCAATTATTAAGAACATGCATGTCTGGGCTTCACGATTGTTAAAACCGAAGCTACAAAGTTGCGTTCACAGATTATCAGTGTCTCTACAGCAGACAAGTCGAGACCATTCCCCATCGCCTTCAGTCTCTGATGACTCTGATGACTCACGGGAAGCTGCAACAGAGACTTCGGACTCCCCCACAAACGAAACTGGGCTTGATTTTGACATGTCAGCAGAGACCGATGAATCAGAGCAGCCCCTGCAACGGGATATGAGCAACAGCGAGAGTGACTTTACGTCTAAGCATGATGATGAAGATGAATCGGAAGAGGCTATATATTCGGACATTTCCAGTGACGGTCTCCCAAAACTGCCAAAATACCGATATCGCTAGCACGAGGTCAAGTGTGTTTGTACGACAGGGCGATCAGATACTGTCGTGACACATAGCATCTGACAGGCTTCGCACTGACACGCTCCCACCACGAGCCTGTGGGACGCGGCCCACATGCTCTCCCCAGCTCGGAGCTGGTCACACTTTTCTCCGGTGCTCTCTAGTATATATAGGTTCCAGGTGATAGTTTCCATTCGACAGTGGTCCAATCCAACGATCGCCTGAACACGCTCCGAGAAGCTTCTCTTTTCTTCCACAGATACCTAGAGATAGTAGTCTCTAGACGTAGATTGCTTACAGCCAAGGGTGTTGATAGCGGCGACCTGAAGACAAATCTGGAGCATTTTTTGTACTTGAATTATTTCTCTAAGCTACTCTACTCCCTATTTCGCGCCTATGTTACACACAGTCTTTCCTCCTTTCATTCCCAGCTTTTCCGAGTCTCAGACTGCTAAGTTGGGCTGTGGTAATTGAGTCGCCTTTCGAGAGGTCCGAGGTCTACTGCATCTCAGCCTCAAGTCTACTGAGCCTTTGGTGGCACACGACAGCCTTGTCTTCATAAACGTTTAAAGCAGTTTCAAGAGTGAATTCCGGAAATAGATTCAGCTCGCGCAACTCGGACATAGCAGCCGCCTTACTAGTACTCAGCTGTAGTCCTATGCTGATTACTTCGTGTCGCAGCGCCGAAGGTCTACATCATCGCGCCAATCCAGTGCTTGAATGTGCGTACTTTTTGGCCCCTTTTTGGCCGCGACACTTCGACAAACAGACGACCCAGTAAGAAAATTCAAGTCTGCTCGTTGGGAGCACACTATCTACCGGCTCTGGATTATCGGCGCCATGAGATCGATTTTGGGCCTCTAGCACAAAGCATCTGTATACCCCGAAGTTGCAGTCCGTGCAAGCTGCGCAGGCTCGACAGAATGGCGTAAGACGTTGTGTACTACAATTTTGGTACCATGGGACTTGGCTTCGAGCACCAGTTCTGGAATACAGGCTGTTAATTGGTGTGGACATGGTGAACGGAAGTTGCACAGGAGGCCGAGTAGTGCAGACAGGTCAGTGAGTTTAAGTTAAGTCTGTTCTCGTTATTTTGTGAAACGAGGGGGTTGATGGGGACGGTTGATGTGGACGGTTGATAGGGATTGAATTATTTAAGATGCCTGCTGGATTCTCAGATTTGATTGGGATGCTGGCTTGTACCAGCGCTCCCATTATTGTTGCACTTATGAACAGACCGTGGATATGAACAACATTTTTGGATAGAGTGTTTGAATGGGCGTCACCTTTGGCGAAAAGGAATAGGCAGATCGCGACCTGATTTGGTAGTAGGTGCGAGAGCTTGGCCGATCAGAGATTCACAGCTATTGAACGTTCTAGATATCATTCTGCAGGTTGCTTTGACGTCTTCTTCAAGGTATCCTTCTATGATATGACGTTCTGGGGTCCAAGTAGTTGCGTTGTTTACGAACTCGATATCTTGCTCAGGCTTTGATGCAGGTGATACTCTGATGTCTGGAATATTGCTATGAAAAGCAGGAGCGTGTTTCTGGTACAAAAGATCTTCTCGCGGTTTCCGTTGTAGCTGAAAAGTCGGCGTAAATGAGCGACTATTCCATTGATAAGACCCTACTTACGCAGCTCGAGCCAGCTTTACAATCCTTTTCAGGGTTGATGCTGCTGCCATGATCGGTTCTGATTTGTGGACTCACCCTATCTCGGAAGTAACTGACGTATGTACGAACGTTGTGGCTGACTCCTTTCGTAGCTGATGGATTCAAAGGTCGTAAAGTTGATGCCAAAACAAACATCTTCTTTTATATCTTGTCATATCAACATGTAACTTCAAGCGGTTTGCTTGATTCTTACCCTATTGAAAATCCATTTCTGCAATTTCAACCATGAAATTATCTCCACTTCTCATTTATACCGAAGGCCATTTATAGGACATCCAAGTCTCCAAGGTGCGGTTCCAGTCTCCACTTCCCAACTGGATATGGACAAACAGATCCATGTACTGCTTCCACACCGCATCTCGTCCAACCATATAGCCTAGCTCTTCGAACGTAAAGGTTGCGTTCGGGTTGACAATGCAAAGTACTTCGGGGTGCAAGCGGACCTGCAGTTCAACCTCGATGAGATCGCTGATCATGGCATCGGCATCTTCATCCATGACTGCCTTGTAGACGGCATTATTATCCTGAACCAATACGATAGAAGCCGTCTTCAAGTTCGCCCGGTCAAATGCCTCGTTTGTACCCCCAGGATTGACAGCAACTTTGACACCAGCAGTATCAATATCTGCTAGAGACGAGAACTTGGCAAGATCTGCGCACCGCACGCAGGCTGCCTTGCCGACGCGCTGAATCGCAGTGGAAAAGAAAGCCTTTTGCGCACGGGCTAGGGTGATGCTGACGCCACTCATAGCAACATCGAATTTCTGTGCTGCAATATCCGCCGTGAGATTCGCCCAAACGGTGGGAACGAACTCGACTGGGCGTGAGAGACCAAGGGAGTTGGACAGTGTCTGGGCCAAGTCGATGTCGGCCCCAATATAAGTAGTGTTGATAGCTGGAGTAGCAGGTAGAGCTGTTCGGTTGGTTACTTTGTACGAGAACGGTTTATAATCCCCAGTCGTGCCGACTTTTAGGTAGCCGCGGGCCTGGATTTTGTCAAGAATGGAGGTGATGTTGCTGTACGAGGTTGGCACCGAATAGCTGCGAAAGATCAGCTGTCTGGGTTGTAAAAATAGTTACGGACGTTCGGACTTGGGAGAGTACTGAGAGCGATGCTCATCTTTTCCTTCTGACGCAATGGCAAATGGGCTGGCCAGCAAATAGGTGGCCACGAGTACTGATATGTGGCTTCTCATTGTGGCAAGTGTTCTTGGCAGCTTCTGACAACCTCGAGACTAACATTGTCCACATTATAAGTAGCTTCAATACACTTGTACGGACCGCAGATCTCCGCTATCGCTCCAGTTGAAGATCGTATCGGCCCGTTTGGCAGCGTCGCCGAGGTTGCGCCGCTGGCACCTGGCGTGCTTTAAAAGCTCTTCTCGAGTGATACTGGACGATGCAAGGCACAGCTGAAAACCCCAACGATTTCGTATCATCAAGTATGACTCAGACAAAGGTTCCGGAGCTGCTTTTACACCAAGATCTGTTTTTGACGAATATTCGGAGCTTCAAACAAGGGCCAGCCAGGAAACCAATTGCAAGACGCCACGAAGAAGCTCATCTCTTTCGAGCGATTGTTCTTGGGAACAAAAGACCCCTGAGTTGGCTACAACACCCACAGCAGATTCATTAAATGTGTTTGCGCAGAGGCGTAGTGCTCACTGCTCTGTATACTTTGTACTACTGAAGTTGCAACGGACACAGCCGATACCTTATCTCACCAACGAGACCAACGTCCACCAAAATACCCACACTCCACCTGCTATTCTCACAGACGGAAATAAGGACAAAAACATACAACAGCGGGTATTCGCTAGTGGTCACCCACCTAACTACTAATCCGCCGGTACGTTGCTTAAATAGGGCTGAGCGAACGGGAAGCCTTGTTTTCAACGTCCTATGATCGTATGTATCAGTTCTGTGCACAGTGTGTTATATGATTCTGTTATCCGCTCTATTAGCTCCAGGGGTGGCTGTACGGCCCCCAGAAAAACCATCAGAATTCGTTGTATAGTCTATATGCCGCCGTAACACATACTCCTCCTTACCAGTAAAACACCTCATGCTTCGGGTTCATCTCAACCTGCAGTTTTATTGTTGATACTGCTTGAGCCGGTTGTAGGTTGGTCGATGCTGCCCTTTTGCATGCAGGTGCTGACAATTCTCTAGTGTTCACTCTAAATCCTGCTTTTGTCGCTTGGATTCCATGGATATTTTGTCCCTTGAAGTTGATCCAGCGTCAATTAGTGTCGCACATTCATGTTTTCGGTCCTGCGGTTTAACACTATACACATACTTGCTTCCCGAAGCCCTGCCATCTTCAGCAATGCAATTTCCCAGATCAACTTGGCTTTCATGAGGAAGGGCACAACAAATGCGAGGATTGGAGATGTGGCTGAAGCCCGTTGGCTTTTTATCTCCTCAAACACCCATGGTCTCCGATTTCCCTTATTTGATGGAAGGAATACCTACCGTGGTACCCAACCGCCAAGCTATATTAGCCTGACTGGCCGATACTTCTTGAGTGCATGCACACCCTTCGTCGCACGTCGCCTCATTTCACCAAATTTACAATCGACTTCACTCTCAACATGCCCCGAAGACCGTTCGAAGCACCTACAAATATTCGCTTTGCGACATACTGCCTGCTATCGCTGGTATCAGTTGCGATCTTCCAATTCACCCCTTTTGATGATGCCAACTGTGCGATGCAGCAACTTTGGCTCGCTAGTCCCTGCATCGCGATGGTCGTCGTCTATATGATCAACAAGATCGTCATCAAGCGCTCCACGGCATCCAAGAACTCATGTCTACATCCGGTTTATACTGCACCAATCTCAGCTGTGCTTGTTCTCCTTGGTCAGCTAGCAAACTGGACTCGAGCCTATCTTACGATCCCTCCCACTGACATCGAACGCGGTACAAATATTCAAGCATGTGCCATTCACTTCGCAATGTCATTCTACGTACTCTCCGAGTGCGAGTTCTATCGTCTGTACTGGACAACACACCGACATGACCAACCTCTCAACTTTCGCTCGCTATTCGAGGCCTTCTGCGCGGCTGATAAAGATCTGCCTTTGAGCAAAGCAGGGACTGCTTTAGCTACCATTTCGCGTTGCCGCCTCTCGAGTTGCCACCACGCCACGGCTGGCTTTCCCGTGACACCTTCATGAGGCACATCGCCGATTTGTTTGTTTTTTCTGTACCCTTCCATATGATTGGTATGGCATGCCTCGGCTACCCTGTCAAGCGCCTCGCGAATCCTGACCTCGATGGCGACGAATTTCCGTTAACTTTTGTAATGATGTGGGTGCTCTTCACTCCAGCGAACTCATTCTCCTTTGTGCTGGGAGGAAAACTCCTACGTCCCATACGATTGTTCAACAGGATACTATTTTGGTCAATCGTTGACTGCATAGGAAAAGTCTGGAAGCGGCGGAAGACCGCAACTCTGCGTTGATCAACGCGAAAGCATGTGTCACACTCAGACAATTCACTGATCTGCTACACACGATTATCAACGCCATATCAAGTCTACGAGTACGTTCCATGCAAATTGAAGCAAGCTCCCGCCGTCATCGCTTGCACTCTGCTGGTATCCGTTGCTGCGATTTAAAACTATCACGCCCTCCAAGCTCACAGCTCAAGTCAGGGTCGAACTCAGGTTTTTGCGCCCCCAGTTATCACAATGCTAATCGAACAAGAAATCTACCCCATTTCTGGAACAAGGGTTTCCTCGTGCTGGACTCCTACGACGGTTTACAAGCCTTCGAAGATGTGCGTGGTTCCATCGAGCACCTGGCGTTTGCGATCGCCATACTCATGAGCAATACAAGCACAAGCTGCTTGTTATCTGACTCCGACTTAATGCAGACGACAACAGCGTCGAACAATCAAACAGCAGGCTTTTTCGATGGTCAGCCGGGGTGCCCTTACTTTCATCAAGCACGGGGAGCCATGTAGATGCCGTACAGGTGAACGGGACCGGAAGCGCGCAAAACCAGATGTGGCCCCGGCGGAGATCGACCTACTGTACGAGCCACGTAAACAACCATAACAGAATCAATATGAGATCGGACACCTGAACACGGAACTTGAAGAGCGCTTTTGAAGAAGCAGAAGAAGAGGCAGACTCCCCGTCAACAAGAAACGAGCACAGTTCCTCGTCATGAGACTCAGACTATGAGAAGCTATCAAAAAGACCATTGGAAGCTCTGATGATGCTAAGCTGCGCTCACCCGAGACCGCAAAGGGTTGGCGTCCAGTCTGGCTACCATTAAAGCGCTGAATAGTGCCCGGCATATGTTCAATGGTGGTGATGTCGCTTACTTTGGCCTTATGTAGGTTCTGGTTGTTAGTAGGGTTTCCTTACAATGTTAATGGTCGCATTCTTCCTTTCTCTTTTGGCTTGCCTTATGCTCCTTTACATCATCGTCTACCATCAACCAACGCGATTCACATGCAACATTACGGCCAGCTCTGCATGAAAAGGCTTCAGGGTCCTCTCCACTGCTCAGACACTTATCCCTTTGCTCGACCAGTCAGGCTTATAAAGGGCTTTTGCGTGTTCCCAGTACTCTGGATAGTAACCCGACATCTCCCAGTCCAAGATGGCGACGACTTTGCTGCCCTGTACCATGATGTTTCCGGGACTGATGTCGCTGTGTGTCAGTACGATCTCGTGACTCCTTAGGCGCTCGACCGTATCACAGATTATATCAACCCCGCCGCCGCTCGACATTTCCTTGAGTGCTGTGATGATGCCTTGGTTGAATGCAGTCTCATTCTCATACGGCCCGTATGCACCTGGATCGTCTGTAAACAGCTGATCTTCGCATGCAGTGCCATTGACTGAGCTGATGAGCGTTCCTTTGATCTCGCGAAGCTGTGCAAAATAGTACCGAAGTTGATCAATGGTTTCTTGTTTTTGCCCGTAATCAAACCCGTCCCTTACGTCCGTCAGGCAGTCGCCATCGACAAACTCCGTCACGATGAGAGGATAACGTGTCGCTTGGTTGATGTAAGCGTTGTGAACTTTGGGTACTGGGATAGTCGTTTTCTCACGGACCGGTTTCATTGCTTCGGCTTCAGCTAGCCGTACCTAACTGTCAGTACGGTCTTGACAACAGTCTGTGCATCGACCTTATAGATTGGGATAAACCGATCGAATTTTGTAGCTTGAGCCAGTCTTCTGGCGTGATCACTCTTCCGTCCATATCCTGATAACAACCTGGTTACGCGTCAGTGAAACGAAAGATGTCTTTGCAAGGCTTCCTGATACACACTAGCTTGCTTTTTGCAGCGCACCGTCCGTGCCAGAGTGGTGTTCTTGGGCAAAAGCACGGTCTGCTTACTAATCATACCTGGAAGAGCAACGCGACTTTACTCACAAAGCGTCAGTGAGAACAAGTGCTCACTAGAGGATAAGTGAAAATGAAACCCCTCTTCGCAAGGAAGCAATCTAGTGAAATACTGTCCCAGGCTGACACAATGAAACAACTTGTCAATGTGCCAAGAGGTCCCCAAGCTGCGTTTGATATGTAAGCAGGCTGAGGCAATCCTAAAAATAAAAAGACAACCTTTGGGGTACCCATATCACAAATCTGAATAAGTCTGTTCACTTGCTCTACTTGCAATCCCCAAGCCTCACTCCTTTCTCGAACTCCTCTACCTCGGCAACCCGCTCAGCCGCCTCCTTACCAGCAAACTGCTCGTAGACCCAAAGACTTGTGTCGATCCCCGAGGTGATATCACCCGCGTTGACAATCTTGACACCCAGATGCGTCGTCCCAGCATGAACCCATCGCTTCCTTACAAAGTTTGTTTTGGAGTCTCCCCTGGCAGCTTCGTCTGCGACCTGCTTCAGTAGATCGAGGTCCATGTGGTGCGAGGTGACCGTCCGACCAGCAAGGATGTCAGACGATGCGAGCAGGATGGCCCCGGTGCACACAGATTGAAGGAATCGTTTAGTGTCCGGTTGGCGAGGATGGAGGGAAGCAAGTTTTTTCATGAGTTAAGAGAGCTATTTGCCTTCTTGGGATGCGATCACGGACTTGATTACTTCGCCGTGTGCGCCGGGGACGACGAGTATGTCGTAGTCTGAGATATTCTTCGAGACATCCTGGAACGTAGTATTCGGGGTGCACCTGAGGGCTTTTGTCTGGACTTTGATGGTGTCGTGATGTGCGAATGTGGTGACTTCGAAGATTGGGTTGTCTGGATTCGGGCTTGCACTGTATATTTCAATTGGACCGCTGAAATCCATGAGATCACCTCCGTTGAAAAGATAGACAGCGATCTTGAAAGGAGTCATGCTGATGTTCTATATCGAAGGACTCCAGGCTTTTGGAGTGCGCGTCTGAAGATTCCTTGTTGTACGACATTATTTCAAAATATGGTCGTAGCTGTGTAAACTCTGCAAACCGGATCGGGACAATGCTTTAACTCCGGTTCCGTGATCACATTCTGCGATCCGTTCAGTTGAGAAGGAAATAGCGATTAAGAGAGAATTTGAGGAATTACCCCTGTGCTTTGCGCAGTAATAGGAGCCTAGTTGTCCAATAGGTCATGATCAATACGAGAAAGGAACCAATTGTGACAACCCACTATAAAGCCTGCGATGATCCTAGCTCGACTCCTATGGAAACCTGCTCGAGCAACTCCTTTACTTGGCAGCAACATTTCAAAGGTGTTGCCGCAGGCGGTCGGGGCTCCGTGTATCGCGTCATAGGCGAGGGCATTATTCACGTCCTGGAAATCTCCCGCGACTCGGCTCAGATCTACCGTCCAATGACAGGATACAACTGGGAAGAGAGTCTTTCGTATGCCACGCCACACGTGCATACCTGGATGTTGGTACTGGTCTTTCGTGCTCTGAAGATCCAGGACAACAGTCAATCGAGACTTGCAGTGACTGGGAAGAACTCAACACGGATGGAACGTGGATACTCCTGCACTGCACGGGGAACAAGCGCACCGGGAAAGTACTAAACTCTAGTCCCAAGTAGTCTCCGTCTGTTCGTGCAGAGAGGTGTGCCCTCGAGGGCGTTCACTCTTGCATAGAGCAGCATCAACGCACATCTCTCCAAGACAAAGACACACGCTAGAAATTAGAGCAAGGCCTAGGTGGTAAGACGAGATGAAGTACAGCTTGACATCAGGTGGGGCTTGATTTAGTGCCGTTGGGCCGAGAGATGTATGTCGCAGTATAGACAGCCCGTGATGGCGCATGAGAGAAGAAAGTGGCTTGGCTCCAACAGTCTTTTTTCAGTGAGCGAGATTCATGTCTGATGTGTAGAGACGGAGGTTGGACAGATGAAGATGTACACGGCCCCAGACCCAACCCTTGTCATCTCGCTAGCGCGCACGCGTCACTGCGGACCTCCGACATACCTCTGGACACCTCACCACTCCTGACTCCATACCTCGCAATGCCAATCGCGCGCTTCGTACACTGAGAATGCCTGCTCGATCACCCAGGCGCAGCACAAATGACCTGCTCAACCGGCCTGGTTTTCTGGGAGCCGCTGCACGCTTCTGGCAGGTGTGTACAAACACAAACAACCAGCTCGCGTGCCACACTTGCTGACCGCAGCATAGCGCTCCTATGCCTCAGACTATGTCGGCCTGGCGCTACTAATCAGCAGCTATATATTCGTACGCTGCCTGCCATCGAAAGAGCCTGCCTACAATAAGCTAACAGCGCAGCTCCAGATCCAATTCCTCGCCGAGCCCTTCCACCGCATGTTCTACCTCTCTGACCTGCGCATCGCCTACCCGCACGCCCTGCACGAGCGCGTAAACGTCTCCTGGCTCTTTATATACGCCGGCGCCGTTCCCCTCGGCACTCTCGTTCTCTGGGCCCTTGTTGCGCGCCCCGGCACGCACAAGGCGCACGTTACGCTGCTTGGCTGGCTGGTTAGCATGATCCTGACGCTGTTCCTCACGGACGTAGTCAAGAACGCAGTCGGTCGGCCGCGGCCAGACCTCCTCTCGCGCTGCAAACCCGCCCCCGGCACCCCGAGCGACGTACTGGTCACGTTCGAAGTATGCACCGAGACAGACCACCATGTGCTGCATGATGGGTGGCGGAGTTTTCCTTCGGGGCACAGCAGTTTCTCCTTCAGCGGGCTGGGGTACTTGAGTCTGTTTATCGCGGGCCAGTGCCATGTGTACCGCCCACGCGCGGATCTGGCGCGTGTGCTGCTGGCGCTTACGCCGCTGTTGGGCGCCGCGTTGATTGCGATTAGTCGGTGTGAGGATTACAGACACGATGTGTACGATGTCAGTGTCGGTTCGTTGCTGGGCATGGCCGTCGCGCATTACACATATAGGAGGTACTATCCCGCGCTGAGGAGTCGGGATTGTGCTACGCCGTACCCGAATCCGGCAGATGAGAAGGGGTTTGGCAAGGTCAAGGATGAGGAGAGCATTAGGGGCGCTCAGGAGTTTGAGCTGGATGAGTTCGACGAGGAAGATGATGAGCGGGAGAGTAGACCCCTCAATGGGCGGAGATAGGATCGACCGATTTGTTCTACTCAAATAAGATCTGCTGTATCTGAATAACCTCTTCAGGGGTATATCTCGCTTCCAAGACGCCTGCACCCGCTAGAAATGCTGCAAACCCCCACGCTACCACCGCATTAAGTCGCCTGCCAGCTCTTCCTCCCCGTAATCCACTTGAAACTCGCACACCACCCCTCAGCCTCTCCCCTCTCCGACCTCTCCACCCATTCCACCACCTCGCCCTGGGCTCTCGCTATATCCGTCCTCACCTCCTCTGCAGTCCACACCCTCTCCCGGTCTCCAAACTTTGTCAGCAACCGCAGCAAGCTCGCCTCAAACCCTTCCATCACCACAACCACCAGCAGTTTCCCTATGCGCCTCTGCTCCTCCTCGTCCGCCCACTGCCCAACCGGCACATTGACCTGCGTCGTCTGGATATCCGTGAACCCGGCCTCCTCGAGGTACGAGGGGTGCATGTAGAACAGGCCTAGGGGCCTGCCGGATTTATACGACGCCTCCATCATGCTGGCGTAGAGTTTGCGCAAGGTTGGGAAAGGGAATGTGGACGGGTCGGAGGACGTGACCGTGTCCACAGGCACAGCGCCCATGTCAAAGTCGGCGACTTCGATTTGACCCCCAGGGGAAAGGCTCTTGTGGATCTCGGCGTACACTTCTTCCCAGTGCGAGAAGGCGCCTTTCATGTTGCGCAGGTGGATAAAGTCGTAGGGTTCGCTGAAGTGCCAGCCCGGGTCGGGTCGGGGGGTGAGCTTGTGGAGGTCGATGACCAAGGACTCGACAGAGGTTTCGGGGTAGGAAGGTGATGGTCGCGAAGTCGCGAAGTCGCCTCTGTCGGGGGACTTGGGCGGGGAGTGGATGGGCTCGCGGTGCATCATGGTGCGGTAGAAGTCGAAGTTTGAAATTGTGCTCAGCTCGTCCATGCGCGGGTCTACGCCCCACACGTCGAGGTCGTCCAGCTCCCAGGTCACGTTTGCGGCGCCCATGGTCGCTTCTGTGGTGTCGAGGTCCCATTGTGTCATGTCGATGCCAACGACTTCTGCTCGCGGGTGAGTCTGCGCCATGGCGACCGCCCAGTGACCAGGTCCGGTGCCAAGGTCGAGGATTCTTCTGGTGGAGGGCGGAAGTCTCGTGGTGGTTAGCCGACCTTGTAGGGCGTGCACGAAGACTTGGTGCTGGAAGAAGAGACGATCTTGCTCTTTGAGATCGCCACCGAAAGCACATGGATTAAAGTAAGTGTCGTTTCCGTAAGTGCGGCCATTTTCGTGCACATATTCGAGATCCTCCGAGGTTACGGTTCGTACAGAGCGCCTGCGTGGTGCGGTTAGTGGTACTCTTGCTCCTTCCAGCACCCAACCAAATGCTCACAGTCAAACACTAGACACTTGACTTGTAGCCAAGTTTACGAGCATGAGACTAGCACAGTGTGATAATGGATTGAACATACACAGATTCGACCGAGGTGGAGCTCCCTGAATCAGCTCGCGGGCGTTTGGGTGCGGCCGTGTCATGTCCAACCGGAGTGTCGGGATGTGGCGCTTCCTCGTCCATGGAACCGGGCCAGTTTAGTCCTCCACCTGTGGACCGAGGGGTGGCGAACGTTGAAGACGACAAGATCCCTGAACTGCGGTTTGAGTTCTATTTGAGTGTACCGGTTGCGCAATTTGAGAGGAGGGGCGTCGGCCTGAAGGTTGCAGACCCTCGACGGTAGCGGCTCGACCGACTAGCGCATGGTCTTGTAGAACTTGCGGAGCCTACAGCAAAGTCAAGGTTAGTCTACACCAGGGCGAGCCGCTCCGAAATCTGATCGGTACAAGCAATCGCCGAAGATTGTCTTGACTAGTGTCCCAGATGTCTCTGCTGACCTCCTGAGTACATACTTATGTACCTTGCCCTGAAGGGATGCAGCTGCGAGCAAGGTGCATCCATGCCAGCAGCGTACAGCGCGCTAGATATGCACTGATTCTCGGACGGAAACCATTTCTTGACAGAGATAACCTGCCAGACAGATTGGACATACGGTAGCTGTAGCGGGTTAAACCGAGCATTGTTGTTAAGTTAGCTCCAGGCAATGGTGGTTGCACGAAGCCAGCAGGGACATTGCAGATCATGTGGGTTATTGCAGACATTGCTGGGATGTCGAGACGGAGTTACATCTCGTATTTGACAAGCTGTTGGCGCTGCGTATGCAGGCTGGGCCGCCCTCAGGTTTCTCTTATGTAGAAGGAGGGGTACACAAGGTGACCTAGACCATGGTCGGTATGGTCTCAGTAACATGCATCTGTTTCTTCGTCAAGACCCTGTAAGATCATTTGGTGGTCTGCTGAGCGTTTGCTGCTGTGGGTGGAGTTTGAGATGCAGCCTCCTCCCAAACATGACAGAATGCGGAGGGGCAGGCGTGTAAGGCGCCAGAAGAGGCAGCTTGGACTGAAGTGGGGTTCATGCAGATCATCGCCTGACACCTAGAAGAAGGCAGCATGGAACGCTTAGATCGGAGATTGGCAACGAAACCAAGTTCTGTGTATTCTGAAGCTCAGCAGAATGCATGCCACAAGGTTCGCCTTCGCTATTTCGAGGCTTTGGCGCAATTCAGGTTCGCGTGGCTAGCTTCGGAAATTATAGCGCGTACGGTCTCAGCGTAGACCCAACGCAAGGGTAAGGAGGCGCTGCACGCCCGTACTGCTGGGCGAAGCTGTGACGCGGATATTGGGTGATCGGGCCAGAGTGCACCACCAGCCTGTCACTGGCATCGCTGCCGCTGCCAAAACAGTGCTGGGAAGATGAGGATGCCGTTCCGGTGAAGCCGGACCAACGGGCTGGGAGAAGTCATGACTCAAGCAGAGATCTGGGCGCAGTGCACTATTTGTCATACGAAATTTATGAGGGCCATCTTAGAACGAACGGTCTTTGTGGCTAATATATTATAAGGAGAAGCAAACGCCGAGCACGGAACTTCGATTGATACGCTTGGAGGGCAGCAATGCATGAAGAGCACATCAACACATTCGTTGCTGCGTTGGTCAAATGTTTTGCTTGCATTTGTATGATGTGAGCGCAAAGTGGCTAGCCCGCTTGCCGTGGCAGAGTGCTCGTACTCATTCACTAATGCACCTTTTACAATCATTGAGGGGCATCTCCCAAACTTTTGGACCACGCGGTCGGTCCGAACTTTCGAATTCTTGCCGTGGTGTCTTTGCTTGTGTGACTTACTCATCAACCTCCTGGCCCTCGAACTTGGGCAGACGCGCAGCCACATCAGACCACTGCTCCTTACCATTGACGAGATTGGTAATGGCAGCGGTGATCTCGTCGAGACCGGCGCGGACCTGCTCTGTCGAATCACGGTCACGCAGGGTGAATGTGTTGTCCTTGACGGACTGGAAATCAATGGTGATACCAAGAGGGGTACCAAGCTCATCGTTACGCTGCATGCTGTTAGTACACTGCAGGCTATGGGGAAATAACGTCAATGACGTACCGAGTAGCGTTTGCCGATGGAAGCACCAGAGTCGTCGACACGAGTGGAAACACCAGCTTCTTGCAGCTTGTCGGTCAATGTGCGTACGAAAGGCTTAAAGTCGCTGTGGGAGCTCAGAGGAACGATGAGTGCTTTTGTGGGAGCAACGGCAGGAGGGAAGGACAAGACACCGCGTGCATCGTCTTGCTCGCGAGTCCAATAGATGTGCTCGCAGAGAGCATACACGATACGACCGATACCGAATGATGGCTCGATGACGTTGGGTGTATACTCTCGGACGTTCTCAACTCTTGTGCGCTTCTCGATAGTGATAAGCTCCTTGGGAACCTCGACCTTGCCGTCACCAACACCGGGCACATCTATGACGATCTTGCCTTCGTTCTCGAGATCCAGAGACAGCTTCTCACGCAGGTCTTGTGTAAGTGCCTCAATAGCGTTCTCGACGGTCTTGCCGTCCTTCTTGAACTTGGGGCCAAACTTCTTCTTTTCGATGTCGCATACCCACTCCTCAACTCTGAGAGGCTCCTTCCTGGGCTCACGGACGACCAGCGGAGCACCGGTCTTCTTCATGTGAACAGTCAAGTCGTAGGCACTGCGGTCGGCACAACCAACGCACTCGATCCAGCCGTAAGAGGTAAGCAACTCGGCGTCCCAGCAGTCTGCGGCGTAGTGGGCCATTTCATTGGCCATGTGCTGCCTGAAGCGGATCTTCTTGGGGTCGGCACCAATTTTGAGCAAGAACTGCTGGATGCGGGCCAGGAAGTAACCAAGTGTCTCGTTGTCTACAAGGCCAGTCTTGACAGCCTCACCAATCTTGGTGGTCTTCACGTTGGTCTTGCCAGAGAGCTGGACATCGCGGTCGAGAAGCTCGAGCTCGACATCTGCAACCTCTTGGAAGCGATGGTGTTTCTTGCCACCCTCAGGGTCAACAAAATGCTCGATCTCGGCCATCAAAAATTCTCGTACGCGCAAGAGACCAGCTCGAGGGGAGATCTCGTTACGGAATGACTTGCCAATGGAGGCAGAGGCGAAGGGCATCTGCTGCTGGTTGAACTCGAGCAGCTTGGCAAAGTTCAGGAATTGGCCCTGGGCAGTCTCGGGGCGCAGGTAGCCAGGCATGTTCGAAGAGGGACCGATCGAAGTCTGAAACATGAGGTTGAAGGCAACAGGGGGCAGAAGCTCGCCGTTGGTGGCAGGGTTCTTGATGTCGTACTTCTTCATGAGCAGACCAAGCTCCTCGCCATTGTAGTTGTCGATCTTGGCCAACACTTCCTCGAACTCGGTGACGAGCGCATCATCGAGCTTGACAACAGCGATGTTCTTGACCTTCTTCTTCTTCTTCTTGGGGTCCTCCTCCTCGGCCTCGACCTTCTCACCACGAGCCTCCTTGTTGCCCTTCAGTCTGGCCTCCAATACCTCCTCGACAAGGTGGTCTGCGCGGAAGATCTCACCGGTCTTAGGGTCCTTGCACATCCAGTCGGCAAACTTGTCGACGTGACCGGAGGTCTTGAGGACTTCGTGGGGCGTCAGCATGGTGGTGTCAACTGCAATCGGTCAGTGTCGTCCAACCTCCAAGGTCTCGTGCGCATTACCCTCCAGCATGTTCTCGCGCAGCACAAAGTGCTTTCGCCATATGTCGACGATGTTGTTTGTGAGGGCGGTACCGGGCGGGCCATAGTCGTAAAGACCGGAAACACCGCCGTAGATGTCGAAGGCTGGTGTGTAAAAGAGCCGTCGCTGGCACGGTCAGTATGACTCGACGCGGCGCACCAGATGGCAGAGGTTGCGCATGCGTACCTTCATGACAGAGTCGAGCGAAGCCCTGTCGAAGGGCTTGCCCTTAAAGGTGGTCATTTCGCTCGGCATCTTGACCTGCTGCTTCCGCTTGGGGACGACGAACTTGAAGTGGGGAGGTGTGACAGAGAAGCTACGCGCGGGCTTAGGATAGACCACGAATGGCGGGGTACTAAAAACTGCGGGCCTGCAGTGCAGTGAAGTATTAGCGCGTATCAGCCGCGACACGCACTGCATACACTTGGAAAGTCTCTCGTTGCAGAGAGAAGCAATGGGCTTGAACGAGTGTCTAGTTAATATACAATGCACATATGATTCATCAAACGTGACTCTTCCAATCGAATGCGCCTATTGCCTCGGCGGTCTGATCAACGAGGGCGGAACGGAGCGCGGTCAAAACTTTCGCCGACCAAAAAGTTTGGAAGTCGCGACCTCTAACAGGCAACTTTCAGCACAACACGGCAACTTTGAGTTAGCAAGCTGTAGATGTAGGAAGCCCGTCGCACATACCCAAAGAAAACACTGACAAATTTCAAGAGGTGTAGCTTCACCCGTCATGGCATTCTCCAAATCCCCGTCCGTAGCTACAGGCTTCAAGCCTAGGAACAAACTTCGCCGACAGGCCGCCTTTCTCTCCATAAAGAAAGCCAGAGAAGCAGAGAAGCGCGACCTGCGACACCGCCGTAAACGAGAGGAAGCAAAGGACACCACTCTGCGTGAGGAGCGCCTCAAGAACAATGTCCCCCAGACCATCGACAACAAGCGAGTATGGGACGAGCCTGTAGGAGACGATGAGGACGTTCTGGGTTGGGCGGTAGACGTGGAGCGACTTGCAAAGAAGAGGAAGCTGGATGCCGAGGCAGCAGCACAGGATGAAGAGGAGGGCACATTAGCCAAGCTCAGGAAGAGAGAACAAGAGCAACAAGCAGACTTGGACGAGGAAGAAAAGGACTCAGACGCAGACTCAATGCTCGACTCCTCCTCCAACTCGGACAGCGCCTTCGACTCCGACGACTCGGAACTGTCCAAGGCGAAAAAGAACACCCGCGCACCCTCCCCCGACCCTTCGATAGCAACCACCACCGCCACAAACATGGAGCTATCCCCGGAGTTCCTCAAGCAGAAATTCCCCCAACTCTTCGACCACCAGCCCGAACCCAAGATCCTCGTTACCACATCCATAAACTCTACGCTCCACACTGAAGCCGACACCCTGACCTCCTTCTTCCCCAACAGCACGTACATCCGCCGCTCGGCACACGCACACGCACACAAATACTCTGTGCGCGAAATCGCCCAATTCGCAGCGGCGCGCGACTACACCGCCGTGGTGGTGCTGATGCAAGCGCACCACGAGAAGAAGCCGGACGGCCTGGACATCATCCACCTGCCGTCGGGACCGCACTTCCACTTCAGCGTGACCAACTGGGTGGAGGGGAAAAAACTGCCGCGCCATGCAAATGACACGGGACACTACCCTGAACTCATCCTTAACAACTTCAAGACCCCACTGGGTATTCTGACCGCCCATCTGTTCAAGGGCATGTTTCCTGCCGCGCCGGAGTTGGAGGGCAGGCAGGTGCTTACGCTGCACAACCAGCGTGATTACATATTCGTGAGAAGGCATCGCTATGTATTCCGCGACAAGAGGGAGTCGGAGAAGCCGGTGCTGGGGGGTGACGGGAAGCCGCTCAAGGGCGTGGAGGATGTGAGGGTGGGTATGCAGGAGATTGGGTAAATTACTGTTCCCCGAAGATCGAGTGAGGATTTACTGACCTGGTGCTAGGCCGCGTATGACGCTCAAGCTGAGGAGGATAGATCGCGGGATCCAGTTCAAGAGTGGGCAGGAGTGGCAGTGGAAGGGCCGCATGGAGAAGACAAGGACGCGCTTCAATATGTAGAAGATGCAACACCGTCACACATGTGTGCAAGAATACGAACGAGAGATGTCGAACGTTCGAGCATTTGGCTCAG
This sequence comes from Stagonosporopsis chrysanthemi, assembly GCA_022560025.1. Taxonomy (NCBI): domain Eukaryota; kingdom Fungi; phylum Ascomycota; class Dothideomycetes; order Pleosporales; family Didymellaceae; genus Stagonosporopsis; species Stagonosporopsis chrysanthemi. Next base: position 31,371 of record JAFISE010000192.1, read on the forward strand.
GGCCGTATTGCTATTGTGCGATGAACCGTGAAGGTCTGATTAACTATGCAAACTCAGACGCTGCTATCCCACAGTGCCCCCCCCCCCCCACCCCCCGAATCCAGCCGACCCGTTCCCAACGCCGTAACGGATGTGAGAACGCCAGAACATGATGCACATTGAACAACAATCAAAAACCGTCAAACCAGCCTCCAAGAATAATCGATGACTCGGACATACAGCTGCGCTGAAAGTCCTCCCTGAGTCCGCCTTGGCCTCCACATTCAGGGGTGGTACTGCTATGGAAGCCGCATAGGTCGCTCTAAGAGTGCCTTCGGGCTGATGGGTTGAGATACTTCGGAAGTGCAAGGCGGAGGTAGAGGAGGCCAAGCAGACGAAGATGTTGACCAGGAAGCATGCGCAGAATATCGCGAACGTGCGTAGACCGGGACTCGTCGCGCCTCATTGGGAAAATACGCTCGCCGTGGTGGAGAAAAGGGAATATACTGGTTCGGCACTATACAGTTCTTCAGTATGGAGCTCAGCTTTGGTGTAACTACTTGTTACCACCATAGCCTCCATAATTACCACCGGGTGTCATGTGGCCTGTTGGTCCTGGTGTGGTCGCAAGCCCAGCTGGGTGGTTTGTTGGTGTGCTTGGTCCGTCTCCGTGCCTTGCACTGCCTGGATGAAACATCATGCCGCCGTTGAGGCCTTGGAACCCAGTCAGACTCTGCTGACCCTGTGCCGCAAGTACAGCTGCTTGTGCCGTGGCGCTGGCTGGTGGCCCAACGCCTGTGAGTCCCCACATCTGCCCGTTCATCTCATCAGGAATCGTTCCATCGAAGATTTTCCTCTTCAATTCCCAAAATACAGTGCCCGTAAGCCAAGCATCAGAGCCTGCAGTGTGAGAAGTGCCGATGCGTTGACAACCTAGCTCATCAGCAAGATCCTGTAGACCTGATTTTGTGCCCAAGTTGTTTAGGATGGTGGTCACATTGGCATTCGTTATCCCTCGGCGGAGGAGGCTGTTTGCGTGCCGCCAAAGGTACTTGACATCGAGCAGGCGTGGGAAGAAGACCTCGACAAGCTTGCGGTAGGAGTCTTCGTCCTCCGGTAGTGGCTTGGAGCTGAGCATCTTCACCAAGTACGCAAAATCGTAGCCAGAATGGAATGATATCCAGTTTACATCCTCTGAGAGCGTCATGCCGGATGTAATCAGCAATGAGCCAAACTCTTGCGGGTCTATGCCTTGTGAGGCGTGCTTCTCAAAGTCTGCACCAGATTTCTTAAGCATCTGGATGGATTCCTCGTTGTACATATCGTCTTCGAGGGAGAACTGGAAGTTGAAGCTCCATGTGCACGGACACATTACTATGTTGTTCGCATATCGCTGCAGCGATTTGGGTTGGTATTGCAGTGTAGACGGGTCGAGCTGTCCGGGAGGAATCTCGCCTTGAATTGAGAATAATGTGACGCCAAGCTGGATGATCTTAAGGAGGTCGACGTTGCAGCGCACTGTTTGGTAGTGGTATGAGGCTTTCGAGTTAAAGTCGCCGATCGGTCGCGCAACTACACCGGGAAATTCTGTGTCCTGGTCGCCATTGTAAGCTTCATCGTATGCAAGGTATTTGGAGAGCAGAAGAGAGCCTCAACCTGATGGCCCAAACCCACTCCACCATTGACGGCGCACTTCACCACGCACGTCAGACACAAGTTGAGCGCTGAAGAAACAACCCCCAAACTGTACAAATCGCACTTACCATGCTGATGTATGGGTACTGGTCGATGAGGGAGCGTAGCAGGTCCATCTCTTGGTGAAGGTTCGACCTCCACACGTCGCGTATCCTCTGGCCAGCAAGACCCTTTGCACCGTCTTGCCCACGAACAGCATCCTGCTGCAGTTGAGCTCCATGAGCGAAACGCATACGCGCCTCATGTCCGTCCAAGCCTGTCCCTCCACTGGCCCCACCTAGACTAGCCGCGGCTCCTAACCCTGCGCCACCGAGAGCGCCAGCGATTCCGGCGTTGTTTGACTGAAAGGCATGTTGATTCTGACCGAAGAGGTTGATGTTGTGGGCCTGGTTTCCTCCGCCAAAGCTGGGATGTGGCATATTTTGCTGTTGCTGGTGCTGCTGTTGCAGCTGCGGTTGTTGGTGAATTGGCGCAGAAAGATGCGCAAAAGGATTCGAGAGATTGTGCCCCGGAAATCGGCCGCCGTTGCGTGCCATTGTGGGATACGGGTGTGCTACCGCTGGGTAGCTCGTGTGCGATGCTGCTGCAGGGCTGCGGGCATGCGGTAGCCTGGGTCGAGAGTGCAGATAATTTCCGAGAGTTGTTCGCGTGAGTCGGGTGCGCTTCGTTAGCAGGAAGCGCAAGGTGTCGGAATCTTGGATTGTGGTTATCGAGTCGAAATGTGGTGGAATGCGGGAGGGACGCTGCCGACGAAAGTGAGTGGTGGCCGCGCTTGCGAGTCCAAGCTCTGCCGCCAAGACATGTGGAGTGGGCAGCGCGACGTCGAGCAGCTCCGCGACGACAGTCATTGAATTCACGCTGCGTCTCGATATACCCACACAATGAGGCCTTCATAGTGAGTTCTGCATATGTGACGCCGCAATTGGCGCTCCTGCCCGTCTTCGCGCCCACCGCTGACCTCCGCAGCTCCGTCATGGCAAAGCCCAGCATCACCGGCTTCGACCCTCAGAAGTTCGCCGCCGCCTCCAAGAGCGGCACCAAGGGCGATCCGTGGGCACGATAGTACGCATTATACCTGCTCTGAAATGCTCCTGAGCGGCATACTCACGATCGAACAGCGAGCAATGGCGATACACAGGACCCTTCTCCAGGTTCAACCGCTTCAAGGGCTCTTTCCCCGGTCTCGGCATCGCGACAGTAGCGTTTGCCGGATACCTTGTCGTCGAGAAGCTTTTCTTTCCTGAAGAGCACGGCCACCACAGCTCGGATGGTCACTGAGTGGGGTACATGCATAGGCAGAATAGCAGAGAAAGAGCTGGAGAAGAGATGATCTTGAGGACCTGGGCGTACTGGTTGACTCGATTTCCCTCGCTGTGAGGGCTGTAAATACGGAATATCACACAGCATGACCAAAGCAAGTCTCATTTGTCAGCGCACCTGGATCCTACGTGATTTGCTGCGTCCTTGGAGGCAATAGTACTGGTCGAATTTATGCCTGTGAACAAGGTCTGCCAGCGTGCATTGAGCAACATCTCGGCTTAGCAGAGACTGCGCACTTCAGAAGGAAAGGCTCGCAACGGTGGTCAGTAGTGCTGTTGAAAGACGGTAAGCCAAGCGCGATCTTGCTTAAGTCACTTCGTCACCACATTTGAGCTTGTTCTTATACGAGTTCATCGGCTGACTTGTGCTGTGGGCTCGTCGCAATGGCCGATGCATTGTACTTGTGACCATTGAAGAATCAAGGCACGTCGTCCAGAGAGCGTTCGGATAGAGGTTGCATCTTGACAGACAAACGGTCCGATCACATTCGCGAAGGGCTCCTGGCTGTCAGCTTTGACTATTCAGCATCCGTTGAAGGGCCGCATTGCACGCTATGGTAGATCATCGTATGTTACAGTTTCGACGGTCTGGCTTCTGTGGTGTTTTCCAGTCGCCAGGTAAGAGGCCGCAGCACAGAAGAGCAAGACCTGCATTGTGAAATCTGACTCAAGAAAACGTCCAAAGTCAATGAAATACGACAAGACATCAGGTGTTACTGTATCAAACAATCATGTAGCCATAGGCGCACGCAACTCGCGTGACTCGCCCATTCTCAATAGACCACACAATGACTTAGCCATATCTTAGAACATGCGCAAATTACCAATTATGCTCAGCACAACTCCATACACGCAACACGTGCGTAGGATTGCCCACGCGAGCAAGACCGCACGAGTACTCCCCACCATCCTAATCACGGACAGCGCGCATATCAGCATCTGCGACCCTCTCCCCACAGGCGGCTCAAGCGTACCTCACACACGATCCCAAAAGACACGAGCTCCGCGACCGCCATCCAGACCGTGGGACCATGTAGCGAATTCTACTCGACCAGCTTCGTCCATACGCTCTTGGTCCAGCACTGTGTCTGACCCGCGCAGAACCCACGCAAACGGTCTCTCCATGTCCACTTCAGCCCAGCACCGCGCAGTACTGCGCAGCGACCTGTCATCTTTGTGATGCGTGCTGCATTCTTGCCTGCACCCACGGCTTGTCGCCCTGTTGGTGGCTAGCGATCGGCCGCTGCAGGATCGCCATCCTGGTTCGCCGGCCCGCGTGCCTGCCCGCTGTTGATGCTCGAAGCGTGCACTCTCCCGCGATGCCATGGGAGGCCCAACGTGCGCTGTGGGTGGGAGCGTGCCGTGAGCCGTTGATCCTGCACGAACCAGCTTCCTATTGAGGGTTCGCCGGGTGGTGCCGTGCTGTGTGGCTGGAGAGACTGAAATTGTGGGTTTCGGTCAGCGGCGAGGCCGTGAAGACTGGTGAGGTTGTGGAGATGAGGGTGCGAAGGGGAAGGTGCGTTGAAAGCAGGATTGAGATCTGATCGTAAGGCTTGTTATGGCGACTGAGATGCTGGTTTCAGATATGGTGTCATGTTGCGAGAAATGTCAGCGAATTATAGATCAATAGTGCAGATGGATACTACTACGCCATCGTAATCGACTGAAGATTTTGACCTGAGGTGGCGAGGTATACTGCCTCTTCGAAATGAGGCGATGCACAGTTCCATGCCTTTTAGGTAGGCCTGGTGCTGCTCAGTTTTCCAAAGGGTCTCCACACTACGTACAGGGAGGTGATCTCGAGGGTTGACAACATGGCCCTGTCTGCGTCAGAAGACGGCAGTCAGGGTCTGATCTGGCGGTGAACCTTGGTTACGGAGCGGCTGAGACCCTGGATGCGGGCTACGCCAGGTTCTTTTTCCTATCTTGTAGACTACTATTTTTTCCATTTGTTCGTGGACCTCAGCATGCTGCATGAAGAGCAGCTGCATATGTTAGCTTTAGTTGGATTGCTCCCAAACTCTCCTTGGCCTGGTACTCGGGATCACCAAAGCTTCCCCCTTCAACGACTTTGACTTTACTCGCCGATACTGGACCTGCAGCTGCAGCGGAGGGGGTCTCCGAAAGATATGCATGCAGCTCAAGCTCGATGCAAAAACATCGCTTCGACGGAAATCTATAGATTGTTGTACAATGTATGGTGTGGTGTTCAGCTTCCGCAGGCATGGGCCCTCGGTTCGCATCCAAATAGTTTAGTTTCCGTGCTGGTTCGCGATCTGGTTCGCGATCTGGTTCGCCTAGAACGGACTATCGAAACTCTGAACCTGGAGGTAACGGGTTTGAAAACTTCGCTGTAGCTTCATCCCTGCCGTCGCCAATCACTCGTATGCGGAAGAAAAGAGTATTTACGCCATCCTCATAGTCTCGAGAGATGCAGTTTCATAACGCCGGGCAGGTAAGCGTACCGTTGAATCAACAGAGACAGTCACAGACTAAGCAGATCTCCACGCACAATTTCTGTTGTGGAGATGTGCAGAGTTCGTTACCCACTTGAAAGCCGGAGCGGGCCTCCGACAACGGTTGGGACAAGTAATGGCTATTGATGGTGTGGATCAACGCATCTTTACCTTGAAACATCCGCGCAAGCGGCCTGTGGCCTGCAAATTTACGTCTTACATGCGTGAAAGACTGAGGCGGCCAAAGCAAATCCGATAGTATTATCTTTTTCTACCCTTCAAGCCATCACAGTCGATTGAAGCTGGCTACTCGTCATATGAACAAACAGAGAACCGTCGCTCGAATGCTTTAGCTTTGACCGACTGTAATTTGCGAATGCGGATCCGGATAGAGTTTCGGTGGCGCGGGGCTCAACAGGACTGTGGAGAACGAGCGGAGAAGAGCGCCTAAGAAGTTTAAGGTGTTGACTGCAAGTTGACAAGGTGGAAGAGGAGCTGCTCACGCTCAAGAGGCTTCAGCCGCATATGCACTATTTGCAGACAGCAGCTAATCACTGCATGGCCCATGACTTGTCCATACGCAGGGCTTTCACGGACATTTTTTTTTGAAGGCGGTTCGCACTGTGCGGTTGCATGTGGACCTGCAGCCCGGTGGAGCTGTGGACGAGTTACAATATAGTGCTAGTTTGAGTCTGAGGTCTCCAGTCTGGACGCGGATTGAGCTCGGAAGGTTCTCGTTCGAACAGTCGTCTGCATTAGGACTTCTTTGACTTGTGCTAAGCAAGGGCGGGGCAACGTAAAGTGTAGCCGAAGATCCAGCGTATCGGTTTACGGTTTACAATCAGGCGCTTCTGGTAGCGACGGCCCGGACAGGTACATGCAGGTACGAGCGTCAACAGTGTTGTACCGGTGGTCTACTCCTGATAGGAGACTCAAACCAAGTCAGGGAACCAAACTTTGAGTGCTGTGAAATGCTAAGGCCGTCGTCTGGAATCAGTCAGGGCGTTTGTGAAGCATCACTAATAGGCATAGCCCCGTCGTACTCGTGTTCATCGCATGGCGAAGGGCCAGCACGGAGCTGAGCAGTAGCTGGCTACGGCGGGATGATTCGTCGTAACTGTTCCGCATGAGTTTACGCAAGCACATGGACAGCCACGTAACCGGATAGCCGAGTGCTGTCTCCACGAGTGTGGGTTGCTGAGGTCTTTCTGTACCGGAGGGCCCGTTGGGATATGTCGTATTGGCATTAGCGCGCTTTCGTTTTAGCAGCAGACGTCATTCAGGTACGAGAAGTGCGACGCCGTCATGGGTGGCTGATGCAGCCTGCAGACGGCTTTATCAAGACGTGGGGCTCCAGCGAAGTGGGATGTATGGAACAAGTGGTGCTCGATGCAGTCAGCGCCTCTTCTGCAAAGACCAGGAGAAGCTCATGCGTGGTTGTAACCTATGCAGTACTGCTCCCATGTCCCTGCAGTATAGCGAGGCGACGAAAACCAGAATGCTGGCTTAACGACTGACGTTCGGTCTGATTACACGTGCTTCTTGCACACGAGGATCAGCTGCTTCGTTGGTGCGTTCTCCACTCCACGCGTCTTTGGATCGTCAGCCCTCTGAACAGGCCCGCGGCAAGGCTATGATGAGTGGAGCATGTCGTGTGCTCTTTCGTCAACAGCATCTGAACGATCTGAGAGCCGCTGATGCGAGGCGACCATGCGGGATGATCCTCTCATAACCATCTGTTGCAGTGCAGTGACACCTGGGTGCACAGATGAGCTGTCGTCGACATCGTACTACGCTGGCTCGTTTCACTGAACGCCTCCTCTCATGATGGTGGTCCTTGTTCAGCATTGTTGCCGATGAATCAGCCTACGCACGGCACAGTATCCTGAGCAATCATGAACATCCGGTCTCGTCTATGCTCACAATCAATGACGAGAAGGACAGGCGAGCTCACCGCAGTGTAAGCGCTCGTCCCACGATGAGGCACGACCAGCTCGTTATCGCTGTCACACAGCGATTGACGGTGTTCAAACCGCATCGACCGCGTCTCACTGCATATACTCTGCGCAAACTGGACTGCAACGTCGCTAGTTCTCGTGAGCATGACGAATTCGAAGCATATTTTCGCAGTCTGTGCCCCCTCGCGGCGCGCTGTGCTGTGCTGTGCTGTGCTGTGCTGTGCTGTGCTGCTGTGCGTGCCAGTCAGTGCTTTGCAGCGTTGGTCGGCAGATGAAGACCGAGATTGGCAGGCTGCGAAAGTCCAACGGCTCTGACAGCGGCGGCTTGGTTGACCTTTGAAACACGTTTGAAGGTCACCCAGCGTTTGAGACGGCACTTCAGGCCCATGGCCCTTTTGAAGTCTCAACAACGACGGTTCACAACTCAGTTGGCCCACAGCATAGATTGATGTGGGAGCAAGGCGGGGCAACATGGCTCATCGACACGTTGTCGCCGAGTGTAGGGCCCTCTTCGGTTGTTTCATCTGACCTTTCCGCGATGTGAAGATCGTTGCGGCTGGAACGGTACCCTACGCTCAAAGAAGATGGCCCCTCAGCGTGCCATTTGATCGTCACGGCAATTGCATCGTCGAGCCGTGGTGAGCGGGCTTCAACACAGAGGTGGTGCACATCGCCCTCTCTTATGGCGGCCTTAGCCACGGAATCCGCGGTCTTCAGGCTTGCTTTGGTAAGGGAACGGAGCTGGCCTCGAGACGGCAACTCGAGGCTGCGGACTGATGCGTTGATCAGGCCGACCCTGGCCTACGTCAAGGCTCCCTGCAGGTACGTGGGTTTGTGCGCTGAAATGAGAACGCGAACCCGCACCAGGCTAGAAAGACACAACAAAAACACCAACACAACAACGCGATATTCGCCGCACGTACTCGCTGTTGGAGTGTTGCATTTGCCGGTCTGCATGTTGCACGCATTGCACGATCGACGCTACAGCGGGGCTGGTGCACAGCATCAATAGCTCATACTGTTAACTCCAGGGCCATTGGAAGAGGATCATGCTGTCGAATCCTCTGCGGTAGCACAACAACATCGGCCGGCATTGACCAGACTGGAGCTCGGCGTCTCTTCTAAGCGGGCCTCGGGGTGGTCCCTGCGATCGCGCTGCCGCGCTATTTACCCGTTTTATTTACAAGTCAAACCAATCACCGGCTTCAAATTTCTCCCCTGCAATGTTATGCTGCGTGCCAGCCAACCTGTCGGGCCGCGAGCTCTCCAGCTCTAGGTTCCCCCGTCTTTGATACCCCTGTGTCTGTTGGCTTCAGCCACTAACAGCTGTCTAGACGCCGCTTTTACGCAGTTCACATCCATGGCCTTCTTGCCTGCAGTATCCCCTGTCCCTGCCTGGCCTGAACATGTCACTAAGCACCTCGGCGTAGTGCACTGAGCACTATCCATCTTTCTCCACATGCTCTCCGCTGTTGTGTACGCCCGCTATGTACTTACATACTCAGGTTATCCCTACCTTTGCTAGTGGTTCACCGGCCCCAAAAGCCTCAGGCGCAGTGTCAATATTGGGGAACTCACTTTGACTTCCAGTTCACCTCTTGGTATTGACTACGGAAAACATCATATTACCTGTTTGGTCTGCACCACATCCGTCGAGTCTTGACATCCCTTTCACGGCCTAATTTCAATTACTACGGCAAACAGCACGCCGGTCGAGGGATTCTCAACATAGCAGCGTACCCTCGTCTTAAAACTTGATTACGAGCGCCCACCCGAGCCGTGAGCCGTACCCTTCGACAGTGCGTCGCCTGGCTCCGCGATCAGATCTTTGTGCTGTTCACTGCCTCCTGTTGCAGTGGAATCAGCCGGCTTAAGAGGTGCGCATATGTCTATTTCAAGTTCATCCGGTGCGGACTAGGTCTACTTGCCAATCCTTCCAGCTTGTCGACCTGCCCATCGTGAGCTTCGATTTACTCTCCTATTGAATTTGTCGACTTCCTTTCAAGCTTTACCATTGATGTCTACTAGTATAGACCACTAATACATAAAGCAGACCACTGCTGGTATACGTGCCTCTCCTACACTTAACCGGCCAGCCGCCTGAGGCAGGCGTCCCTGGGTCATCTGGCTCACGTGTGGTTCGCTGGCATTGGCTGCATCCCCGACCGTTTGTGGGGATCCTCTCGTACAAGTCCAGCATCGCTCGACCTTTGATGGACCGTTGACGGGCTTTACCCTAGTTCCTAAGCAATGTTTGCGTTCCATAAGAACGAGACCCTCTCGCGCTCCAGACAGTCGTCTGTCGATTCCGCTTTCTTGGAGTCAACAAGTCTCACATCGGTCTCCGACTCGATGACAGCATCGCAATGCTCGGATTCCTTCGAAACTGACGGCATGCACTCGCCAGAACGGCGGCGCAAGGCTGCATCGGGCAGGCGCAGCTCTGTTTTTAACATGCGCTCAAGAAGCAACACAGGCGCCTCCACAGCTTCCTCTATAATGCCTCCTAATCACGCAGACATGACTGCATACGACCAGGCTTCGCCAAGTTCTCCGCCCTCGCTTCGCCAAGTTTCTAGCTATAGCCGTCTTGATAACGCTGGCCCGAGGAGGTCTATGTTCCGTGGGAAAATGAGCAAGAGGTTGAGCGAGTCGATTGGAAGTGCCATAGACATCGACGACGCTCCGGAATTAGACGCCGGGAGGAAGCGTGCATCGTTCCTGCGAAAGCGCAAGGGCACCAACGAAGCTGAGATCTCGAGTAAGTCTAGTCTGACCATTGTCAAGTTTCTGGAGCTAACGTCTTACTCAGGCCATGAACTCAAGAATCGGATTTCGAGGCCCTTCGACTTCCAGCACCTGACCCACACCGACCGACACCAAGTAGCCGCACTGGAACAAGCTCTAGTATCTGAGAAAGGCCCTGCGCGGGCCCAACGTTCTGTACAAGTATCTTCTTCGCGAACGCGTGGAGCAGACAGTCCTCGGCAAATGTCGACTGAGAACCTGATGGCCTCCGAGCCCGTTTGGGGAAATGCATCTACCTCTCGGTCGCCACCGCAAAGTCCACCCCAAGGAGACTGGCAACAATCTGAATCTCAGAACAGCTCATCAATGGCTCGGCCAGAGCTCCGACCTACTCGGTCTGTAGAGAGTTTCTCGCAACCTGGTATGAATCTTCGTGCCCACAGGCACTCATCCTCAGTCATCGCACCTCCACGGACATCGTCACTCATCCCCGCGTCAGCTATTCACAACATTCAAGAAGAAGGGTCGGCAGTTCAAGCCGGCACCACATCGCCAGCCATTCGATCGAAGAGACAATCAGGCATTTGGGACACGTTCACGATGCCAACTGCCCCACAAGCAGACCAACTCCCAGGAATAAACGAACACTCTGACTCCACCCTTGTTGGCAACGCTCTGACAACGCCAGACGACTCTGCAATCCAAGCTTTGACACCACCCTTCAGCCCCAGCCTCGAAGATGTTGCAGAAGAACCGGAGCGTTTCGTCAGTCCCAGGCCTGCCCCCCAACCGCCTCGCCTGAAGACTCCAACGTCACCCAAGTCGTTTTTCACCGATTCGTTCTCATTTAGCCACCACTGCTCTTCAGGTTTAAGACTACGACCGAGGGGTAACTCCCGAGCCTCACCCAAGTCATATAGCCTGACTTCCTCTGTGATACGACCCACCTCACAAATTTCTGAAACCCTTGTCTCGCCCAGCTCGACACGCGAAAGCCCTGTTCCTAAACCGTCGATCGTGCGGCGCAAGTCGAATACATGGCGCGCCATTGAAGAGTCATGGGAAGAGGATGTCGATTACATCTACGAGCATGCTCTCGAAGCTGAGTGCGATAACGACTGGGACTGTGTATCAGACGACGAGGCCTTCGTGGATCCCCATTACGCCCTGACCCGAGCTATCTACGAAGAAAGGCCTCCAGTACCGCAGGCCTCACAGACAGGGCGGTACTCTGCAAGCAACAAGCCGACTTTTCAGTTGCCGATGCCCTTCCCGCCCTCGCGCCCACAGATTGGTAATGATAGTGTTCCGGATCTGGGTACCACTTCTACCACTTCAGCTTCCACACTACAGACTCCATTTCACGAGACTGAGGGCTTCGTGCTGAGTCCCTCGCTCTTACTTCCCCATGATTATAAAGAAGCGGCAGAGGCTTCCTACGAAGATATCTTGAAAGAGTACGATGGCTCTGATTGTCACTATCCAATAATCGATGTTGATGAAAGCACAACAAGCTCAGCCCGTAGCAGTCGCGTCCGCTTCAGCCGTAGAAGCTCGTATGACAGCAGCTTGGTCTCTTCTGCTCAGAGTTCAGGCCTCTGGAGCTCTCCAGTACGACGCTCGGCAAGCTCTGCTGGAAGCGTACCGGAACTCGTCCACTCCCGTCGCACCAGGCAAAATTTCAGCATCATCGTTGACGAGCTCTCCGAGCAGGTGGCTTCTATGCATGCATTCGGCAGTGACGGCGAGCAGGACGATGATATTACCCCACCAGGACCCTCCCGTTCATCGGCAGAACGAATCTTCTTCAAGGACTTGCCCAACGACAAGAGCTACCATGGCAAGAAGCACTCTCACAAGCCAACACTTTCAGACGGGGCAGATCAGCTAGCCGGAGATGTTAAAGTTCGTGCCCGAGCAGCTACCACCAGTCGCCTGAATGAGGAGGAGTGTCTGCGCCTCTTCCCTACACCGCCATCGTTTTCACCTCCCGTTCTCAATTAAATCACATCGAATCATACCGTCGTAACACAGCCGATCTGGATTCAGTAACGCCCTGGTGGCTCCTTGAAGCAGCTCTTATACGGTGTACGACTCTTATATTTATACATTTCCTTGTACATATTTACGACGCACCACGAATTCCAGTATTAGTGAGTAAAGCATTTGGTATCTTTCAAGTTGGGTTGAAAAGGACGGATCCGGCTGTTGAAGACTCTCATTGTATAGATTCTATGGTCATGTTCCTATACAGTTTCGCACACTGCTTCCGACTGTGCTGTATCTCATATGTTGTACACGATGTACTGCTGGGTGTCTGCGCAAATTTTAGTACTTCGCATTATCTTATTTGCCAGGTTCGCGAACATGGAACGAAGGAATACTACACGGTGTCCTTAGAAGCGGAGGGAACAATTTTAGATCACGAACTACCAATCTCAAGATAACACATCGCATTCCTACACATCGATCCATCATACGAGCAGCAGCCTACCTTTACAGCTCCACGAACCCTGCCACTCCAAAATCACGCCACAACCACAACAAATCTCCAGGGTTACACACACCATACCTGTAACTCCACCACCAACTTCAGCAGGGCACCTCGTCTGACCCTCCCTACCTCCACACTGAGCTCCCTCATCTGCCAGAATTAGCGCTAAGCCCTATAGCTCCACAGCACAAAACAAGATCTAACGATGTGCGCACGATCGCACGGCGCTTCTGTGCCTGAACTGGGATCTAGAGCGCCATTACCTGAGAGCTGCATTAGTGGCGCCAGATTAACGAGCAAGCACGGGCAAAATCGATCGTATGAAACGGTTTCACGATTCCGCGCGCATAGGGCTGAGGTTCACATACTTGCTTTTGTTGTGCCGGAGTGGAGAAGGGGGATCGTAGGATCTGGAAACCTAGAAATCGGGGAATCGGGAAAGTTGCAGGGAGGGATTGACGGCAGGGGAGCGGGTCGGCAGGGGAGGCCGCGTGAAACACGGCTACATCAGCTGGTGGTTGTGAGGGACGGGATGGAAGTGCATCGCGTGAGTTGCTGGTACAACGAACGGAAGGTTTCAAGCTCAATGCTTGTACGTACGTCGAGTGCAGTGCTGCTCTATGCTTCTCGGCGTCTGTTAGGGTGTACCCTGCATGTCGACGTTGTTGTTATTTTTCCACCTTTCGATTCGAGATCCCCAACGGCTGCGAAAGCTTTCGACGGTGCAACTCAACGCCGTTCGTAGGTTTTTGTTTGCCAAATCTCGATCCTCCCGCTCTGGTGGCTGGACTAGTGAACCCTATTGCTAGCCATCTCCGGACAATACCAAGGGAATTGCTTTTGTAACGCATAATCGCCAACTGGTCTCAAGATTTCTCAGTGCTTCTAAGCGGGCATCAACACTGGCAATAGCGTACTGCACACTTTAGGCTAGCTATGCTCGGTTGGAGGGGACATTGCGCGATCGTCGAGGCGCTACTAAAGAGGCTGAAGGTTACGAAAGTAGCATCTTACTTACAGTACCGCGTCGCATTCGGTTGGTGTAGGGTAGCCGCAGAGAGGAGGAATTCCTGTGTCGTTGATTGGGCGTTAGACCAACTGATTACTGAGCTGGGACAGGCACACAAGCAACTGTGCACACCGATTTACGTTCAAATAGTTGCATCTTTATTACGGTTGAGATGTATACTCCTTTTAGCATGTGGTTTTGAGCTTATGTCAGAGCTCCGGGGTTGCGTTCGGCAGCATGCTGTGCATGTCCAATCAAAACCAACACGCAGCAAATCCTGTGCGAATACGTCATCGCTCACCATCATCGCTACTGAGATCTATGTTATCGCCACGACAAAGTCCAAGCCACGCTGGTTATCCTAACCTCAAAACACCACCCACCAACAACCTCAGGCTTTCAGACTGAACTGATCTCTCGTGACATATATCTTTGATCATCTGCAGTTGTTCCGGGTCTTCCGCCTCTACTGTTGCATTGCTAGTTGGGATAAACAACGCCAACATGGTCTTCGGCCTCAGTCGCCTGACGCCGAGGCGTATTATCTTTTTCACATCAGCATCCGTAGTGTTTTGGCTGCTCGTTATCGGATTAACCCCCATCACCTCACCGTTACCTCCCTACACTGGGCCGCATGAGGTTGGGATTCTTGACCTGGAGACGGAGGTCCACAGGAGGATCATGCACGAAGCCAAATTGAAAGAGACAGGGAAGAATGCATTTGAGCTATCAACATTGGCTGTAACACTCTACTACCCGTCTTCGCTACCTAATGTACCCCCTTCCAAACGCCCATGGGCCCGCCCGTGGCTTCCACAGCCTGTATCATTGATCGGTCGAGGGTACGCACGTCTCGCCGGCGTATCGTTCTTGTCTCCCATCTTCACGTTCGCGCTGTGGGCACTAGGATCCCCGACTATCATCCCAGGCGTTATCGATGCACCGATCCTCTCTGGTTCCGGGAAGGTGCTCGTTGATGAAGGAGGAGGTGCTGGCGGTTTCGGCAAGATTTTGGAAGCCGCTGAGCAGGAGCATACCGAGCTGAAGAGGGATGAGAATTTTGGGACGCTGCCTTGTGTTGTCTTCACGCACGGTATGGCAGGTATGAGCCAGAGCTACTCACACTATTTGGGTAGTATTGCCAGTCATGGATATTTCGTTGCAGCGGTTGAGCACCGTGACGGTAGTGGCCCTGGTACTATCGTTCATTACCCGAATGAGACAGAGAGGGCCGTGTGGCACATGAAGCTCAAAGATCTTGTGTAAGTCAAGACATCGAAAACCGGTTATTTCAACTAACAAGTGTGTACAGGTCTGATCCACCTCTCACTGACCTTGGGCTGAAGGAAGCTCAACTTGCTTTTCGAGAAGCCGAGATCTCGGAGACCATTAAGCTCTTTGCACAGCTGAATGACGGCGATGCTCCAGTCATCAACCTGAAGCCCGACTCTCCTCGGAACGCTCTTCCTGGCTTCAAGAACCGCCTCGACATGTCCGCCGTTACGGTTGCTGGGCATTCATATGGCGCGACCGGCGTCTTGCAGGCTCTGAAGTCCGCAGGACCGAAAGATCTAAGTTTGAATGGAGGTATGGCTCTAGACCCCGGTAAAGGGTCCGGACCTCTGAATAAGGACATTGACGTCCCCCTTCTGGTCATGCAGAGCGGAGAGTGGACAGAAAAGCAAACCGAGTTTTATGGACAAGGTTGGCACTTTGATGTGGTAAGGAAGATCGTGGAGGATGTCAAAAGCGGTTGGATGATGACTTTGAGTAAGAACTTGTACCTGTACCTTGTTGAGACTGTGCCGGCGAGCTGACAAACTACAGCTGGTACTGCGCACCCATCGTGTACTGATGCACCGTTGATCGTACCCTGGATCATGAAGGTAACCACATGGCCATTCTTCTTACAATTCATTTGTTCTAATCGTGCACAGATGGTCACTGGTACTACGCTAGAATCAAGAGTTGCGCTGCGCGAATACATTGACACCTCGGTCCACTTCTTGAATTACCTGAAGACTGGCGAGAAGAAGGGTATCCTTGCAAGCGGCGTCACCAGTTCAGCAGGGCCGTTGGGTGATGCTGATAAGCGCGGAAAAGCGAAGGGACAATTTGGCGCGGACTGGGAAGTCCACGTCGTACCTAAGGCAAAGTCCGAGTAAATTTACAAGCCTGCTGTAGTGTATGAATATTGGGACCGGACAGGGCATACTCAAGGCGCATTGCCGCATGTGTCTCTGTAACACAGGCGTGACATGTGAGTGGGGGACGTAGAAGAGTATCAGGTTTCCTAATGCCGAACACCATTCAACAGCAGCCTACGGCGACAGTATGAGAGATATGATCTTGATCATGACGAAACCCTCTTTTTGAGGGACGATTTACTCTCTAGGCCGCAAATCGCCTAAACTGTTGACCAACGTGGTTCTAAAATTATCGATAACGTGCATGGCCTTGCCGTTGCGCGGGGACGGCGTGAGCTAGCCGTAGTGAGGCTGAGCGCGCCGCGACGTTCCTTCAGCTGTCAATGTCAGACACACACTCCTGAGCTGCCGTGCCTCTTCTTCATTACTGTTAGTGCTTGATCATTCTCTTCTTGCGCAAATTTGCCGCACCGCGAAAACCCTCCATCTATCTGCTACGCCGACTGCGATACCTCACACTTTTACCCCAATCGATAAGGCTGTGCCGCGTAAACACAGCATCCTTTCGCCTATTGTCCGCAGTAACGCACCTCGAGTGCCGACGATAGGGCTATAGGAGCAAATATGCCAGTCGGGCGAATATCACAAAGCTACATTCAGAAGTGCAAGGTCGCGTTGCACTCCTTGCAGGCCATTTTCATCTTTGTAGCGGGATGTCTTACAATCTCAGTCATGACGAAGGGCGATATTGGAGGCCCGACAAAATACTACTTTGCGATGGTGAGTACCAGTCTCGAGACCCATAAGGGCCTACGTGAAGGAACAAAGGGACCGTCTCTGCTGTTTACACGGATCGCTAGGCTGACATTCTCTAGTGCTTCCTTAGCATACCGGCCATCATCTACCTCGTCATGGTACCGATGTGGAGTCGAACTAAGAAGTTCGCGAACGCATACGCATTCCTCGGAATCGACCTGTTGTATACAAGTAAGCATTTAGGTAGCCTGTGGGCAGTGCAACACTGACGGAGGCAGTATTATGGTTCGCTGCTTTCATCGCAGTCGCAATATGGAACTCGACAGGTATCAAGCAAGGCGCAGAAGAAAAGAAGATTGGTGAAAACGATCGCAACTGTACCACTTTTAAGTATGGCAGTGAATCGATGTGCAACATCAGCAAGGGCGCTGTTGGTGTTGGCGTCATGGTCTTGTAAGCACTCTTGCACGTCACTTACGATGCAATAACGCTAACAGTCACCGTAGTATCTTCTTTGCCTTGACGAGCTGCATATCCGGCTACTACATGCACAAATTCCTCCGCGAAGGCGTCCTTCCCTACGACTCAAAGAAAGAGAACCCCTACTACGCCAGCGGCGACAACAGCAAAGACAACGCCTGGTCTGCCGAGATCGAGGCTCACGACTCCGACGATGAAGACAGACGTACAGAACGCGGCGGTAACCAGGAGGAAGACGAGTATGCGCTTCTGCACTCGACAGAGACAGACCAAGGCAGGCACCCTGGCCGGCCGCTGAGCTGGGGCGAGGACAGAAATGGCGAGCCGTATGACAGACCGACAGGCTACGCAGACTACAGAAATGGCACCAATGAATACGGCACAGACGCGCTTTCGCCCGGAGGGTACACCCTTGGTGGTGGTGGTTACGAAGAGTTCCGACGAGAAGCGGCCACGAACCTAGGCGCGAGCTCAAATCCAGGTGCCAGCATTGGCCCAGGTGGTCAAAGGGCACCGAGCCGTGCGTCACATCTCAGCCATGGAGGAAGTGGGTATGGCTTCAGTGGGTCGAACAATGTGTAAGGAAAAGGAAGGACAATAGCATTGCTGGCGACCTACATCTGCATTCAGGTTTTAGCGCTTGTGTAAGCATAGCGTTTGTTTTCTTAGCCTGGTTCATTCCAGATGTCATGTATTTGTGCTTTAGCGATATCAACACCGAGCAGAATCCACTTTTGTTTCGAGGAACCTATAGGGTGACAGTGATTGTGTTGTCAAGACCAGGAGATTGGTTTAATGGAATCGTCATCTTCTTTTTATATCGAAAGGTAACTTGATAGACCTTGTTACATCGTGCATCTGTTGGTGCACGCAGGGGAGTGAGATTACTTTTATTGGCTCAAATACCCTTCCCTTCGTGTACTCGCATTCGCACTCATACTCAACTGCTCAGTAATCCGAATGCTAAAACCTTGGCGAGACGGAGGAACTTCCTCGGCAACGCAACGCTTTCTTGACCCCGTTTTATGCATCTACGGTTCCTCGATGTGTCGAAGACCAAGGTTTTCAGAGATTTCTGTACTTGTAGCTGCTAGCGTCCGAATACTGTGAACAAAGATGCTCGATGCACCAATCAAACAAGCCTCGGCTCTTGCCTGTCCCGTTCGCGACTGCTGTGATCGGCAGATTGCACGGTTATGTCTCTTGGTGATAGCTCAACGATACCTGAGGGTTCTATTATCGTTCATCTATTCCTGATGCTTGGAATGGTGTCCCACCTAACCGACCCCATTTTTGAGCTTGCAGCACATCAGAACGTCTGACCGGGCGGGCGGTAGCACCTATCCGGTTCGGAGCCATACTAATCAACTAACCACCCTTGCTCATCCGCTGCTGTTTTGTAATCACGCTTTCCGCATTTTAGCTCACCAGTTCGCATTTCCAATTTCTTGTACAATGCGCAGTGCACCCATACTGTTCGGTCCTTTGCTCCCAAGCCTGAAGCTACTTGATCTTTTCCAACATGACCGCTACTAAGGTTCGTCTCACGCAAGCACCCTGTCCTTCACTAAGCCAAGGCGCTGTCATGCTGATGTTCGTCCATAGCTTCGCCCCAGTCATCCTCTCCATCCAAGAAACCCTTATGGCGACATGCCGTCAAAGTTCAGAAACATAATCCCCTCGGAACAGTTTCCGGCAGAGAAAGGTCGCTATGTGCTCTATGTTAACGGAGTCTGTCCTTGGGCCCATCGAGCAGTCATTGTCCGAGCCTTGAAAGGCCTGGAAGACATCATAGAGATTGTCGAGGTTGACGCAAGAGATCCGTTGCACGGCTGGTGGTTCTCAGGCCGTCGTGGTCCCAAATGCGACCCCTTATATGGCTTCCGATGGCTGAAACAATTGTACTTGACAGCGGATCCGGACTATACTGGAAGAATCACTATTCCTGTCCTATGGGACAAACAACAAGGTATGTCATCGACGGGACCATCCGACGTGACAAGATGAACAAACCGCTGACGGCGAACAGGTACCATGGTGAACAATGAGAGTGCAGACATAATTCGCATGATGATTAGTGCTTTCGATGGTCTCTTGCCACCAGAAAAGCGAGAAGCCAACAAGGGACCTGCTGCCTTTCTCCCCACTCACTTGCAGAGTGAGATCGACAAGATGAATTCCTGGGTCTTTGACACCGTGAACAATGGCGTGTACAAGGTCGGTTTCGCAACATCACAGGCCACCTACAACGAGCACGTTACCAAGCTCTTTAGCTCGCTAGACCGACTAGAGTTGCACCTCTCCGAGCCAGGACACTATCCATATCTTTTCGGTCAGCACATCACCGAAGCTGACATACGCCTCTTCCCCACCCTTATCCGGTTCGATGTCGTGTACTACCCGTTCTTCAAATGCAATATCAAGATGATTCGGTCAGACTATCCACGGTTGCATGAATGGCTAAGACGTATGTACTGGAACGACGGTTCAGAGAATGCGGGCGGAGCGTTCCAGAAGAGCACACACTTTGATGTCGTAAGTACTCAACGCCTGGATATACAAACAAACCAGTAGCTGACACTGGTAGATCAAACACGGCTACGCATCTGTGGCAGTGGGCAATGGCATTGTCCCTGCTGGGCCATTGCCGCACATAATGCCTCTGTGAACTGCGAGAAACCGAAGTGTACATTTCAGACGCAGGTCATGCTGCGCCGTACACCCTTTACGTCTGCTTATCTGACCTTCAATATTTTATGCTTATGTTGAGCAGTGCTGCGGTTTTTCGGCCTGCGAAGAGGTGGAATTTTCTCCTGCGTTCTAGTGTGAAAAGCTGAGCTTGCACATCCCTGTTACCCACGAATACACCTTGAATACCTTTAGCTCATCTTTCTGCGATTAGATTCTTGGCATTAATTGAGCTTAGCTTTGGATACCTGCTTGTAATATTATTAATTTTGGATACCTCTGTTTACGTCAAATCAAATTCCCTTTGATTCATAGCAGTGCACCACATTCCGATGCTGGCACCCTGAGGCTGGACCTTTGACGGTGGGGACTGACTGCTCATGTTTTCGTATTCAGACGTGTTGCGTGGTGAGGTATGATATCTACGACCAAGATGAGGTACAGGTTACCGCCTTGCGGAAGTCCCCCATATTCTATGAATACCGAGCTCTATGCCATTAGCTTACACATGATACACGTATTCCCTGCTTATCTTAATTCTCCTTTGTATACGTATAGAAGTGTCGCCAGCATCACTGTCACGCGGCCACTCAGAAGTCTTTCCATAATTCTAAGGCGATTTCTTCACAATTACTTCCAGCGCATCTAATGGCCTTGGAAATTTGTAGCGATCTCCAGCAAGTCTGCTCAGCTCCCCAACATCCCAATACCGCTCAATTCGCGCTTGATAACGAGGATGTCCTTATCAAGCTCCGTACGAACACTGATTCTTGAACAAACGATCGAAACAATTACGATAGCTGGACATGTCGAGGTCGTCAAAGCTCTCCTTCACTTTGGACAGTAGCACAGCATCTTTGTGCGGGATATGGTGACATTAGAGAACATAAGTGGTGTCCTGAAAGAAGATCTCAGAGGTGCTACTAAGTTTCATGCTGTCAATCCGGATGTTTTTCTCGATAGATACACATAGGCTTGACCTTTTTGGGGAGTGCATTCTAGTGTCGACTGTACAGCCAAGGAGATTCTATGAAAGAAGCGTATCAACTTAAATCCAACTGTGACAGCTTAACGCTAAGTCCTCTTTCAAGAGAAGTGGTCTACTTGGCAGGACCCACAGCGAATGTGCCCACATTGAGGGCATGCCGAATACCAAGTTCCGCATGGACCATTTCTGCATTCATGGCAATACCAGCAAACTGTCTCAGCCCAGATCTTGGGGTCAGACTGACGTTCAGAAAGATCTGTAGCTCGGACTTTGGCTGGCTTCGTAAAGGTGGTAGATGCAGCTGACGGCCCTTGAGAGAAATCGATTACATGGTGTTTGAAACGTTGCAGCTGTAGCAAGCGCATGATGTCTTTTGTATCATGTGGTAGCGATACTGAATCCACGTCCAAGGCTCGCTTCAAGTCTTCCATAATATCAACTAAAGGTACCATGTAGATGTCACCATAACCATCATCAGCAACAGCCATGCCATGAACAGACACTGTGCGTGTCAAGACGTTTCGGCTTTCGGCGTCGGGTAGCGTTGATAACTGTTCCGATACCATCCAGGAACCGGAACAATCTTGCGGAAGCTCAAAGTCTGGGTAAATTGTTAGCTAGACTAAGGTCTACAGGCCTCAACTTACTGTCAACGTCCATGATTGTGACTGGATGGACTTTGATGAATGACTCTCCCAGAGGTAGTATAGCTTTCGCAGGCAGACTTGATATCCGAGCTGCTCCAATTTCGAAAGGGTTAGGACAGAACTTTACGATTCCTTTGCAGTCGCCTGTTTTAAATTGCTCGTGTGGAGGTTCATCGGCCACAAAATCTGCGACCTTGGTTCCTTCCACAAATTCGATCAAGGCCCAGTCCATGTCTCGGGCTCGTGTAGAGAATGAATGCCCGGTGATGCGTCCTAGTGCACGATGCGATGGTTCAGGCGTAGTATCACCGTTGTGGGCAGGTGTGGAGAAGAGCGCATCAAAATCGACATCTAGCAGCGGTGTTTTTGTTGTGTTCTCGTGATTGAGCACATGATTGACCGTTAATCCAAGTACGAACTGGACACCATCCTCAGCTTTAGCAACCAACATGCCTCCCATGGTAGCATGGCGCTCGTTGGACATTTGCGTGAGTGTGATTGGGCCTGACCAGAGATGCTCCTTGGATACGCCTGTTGTAGTAAAGACTACATCCACCTCGTTTCACAGTGCACTCTTGAAGCGTAAAGGACGACCGAAGTACGCCACTTGGAGCCCTCCGGCGACACCTGCTTCTGTGCAGGAACTCTGAGCGAGGTCTTTTTGAAAGAACGACTCAACATTCTTCACTACAGCTGCTGGACATAACACGACAATCCACGGCTTGGCTGAGGCTTCGTCTGCTCCTAGTAATCGGATCCTGAACATTAAAGGTCTGAAATTATCAGATTTTTCCGAGAGGTGAGCCAGTAAAGGGCCTTGTAGGTCATCCAATAGTGCATCAAGCCTGGCTAGTAGCCCAGGCTCTATGTCATGGTCAAAGACCTGAAGGCCATTGATAGTTGTTCGGTCAACCTCGCAAGATTCAAGAAGCTTACTTCCGCACTGCGGACATTTTTTTTTTTGCCCATCTTACCAAGACCAAATACAGATGAGGGCGCTGACATGGGTTGAAGGAGATTCAACATCAGCTTCGGAAACAGAAAAGATCAGACGAGAGTGTAGACGACTATCACAGGAGGGTTGAGTACATCGCTATAGAGGCTTTCGGCTCGAAGGATTGGCTGCGGATTTCGGTGGCGGCTTTGATGTGCTGCTGCTCTAGCCAATAATCAGCCGCCACACATCGTCACGCACTCAGCCTCTCCAGTTCTATCAGGTTGCATAGGCTCGCATCAATGAAGAGCCGATGTGATCTCACACAATATCACAGTGCGTTACTCTCAAACAAACCATCAAAAATGTCGTTCACTCCTCTAGACACAGTCGTTGATAGCGATTTGCAGGCCGCATGCGAACATATTTTGGAATGGCGACTGTGCGGCAACTGCAGCGGCTCCTCCACCTGCAAAATTTCAGCGTGTCCTTGGACTCGTAGAGGTCGTGTCCAACCAGTTCTGACACGATATGAGCGCCTCTGCTCTTATTATATGCCGGTCTCTGCGAACCAGCAAGCTCTGGGAGGCTATTCAGATCTGCAGGAGATTATCAAGCTCATAAAGTATCACCCGAGTATGGCTAAGAAAGAGTTGATGGAGCAGCACTTCACCCCCAGAGCAATCGGTGTGCCTAGTTTGGACCAGGATAGAGCCTTCAACCTGGCCGCAAGCGTGTTGCTCTCACTGAATTGCGGGGTGCACAACGATCGAGCAGACAACCTAGAGGATAGTGCCGATTCGTTCCCCTGGACACCCGAGATGTCGATCCAGGACTATGTTGGTGAAGCTTTCAAGAAAAATTCGAACTCACAGCGAACGACAGATTGGTCATCAACTTTGGCGTCTGATCTATCAGCAAAACACTTGAAGAAAAGGGCTGGAGTACGAATCGAAGCGACGGATGATTTACGCAGTCATCTCAAGCTGGACCATAAAGCACGAGTAGTCTATCTGTTCGACTGCACCGCATTATTGGAAGAAAAGCTTGAAGCCGGCGGACAAACCCAACAAAACAGTATTCTTCCTAGAGAGCTGCTCCTGGAGGTTCTTCACACGATGTACGAAATTCTCTTCCCATTCGGGCGCTCATCGGAGATTCTTGCGTCGCGATTGAAGAAAAAGTACGGCTTCCAAAAAGGCTTCTTGCGTTACAAGATCAGTCAGTTCAGACGAGACGATGACCCAGAAATCGACTACTCCTACTTCGGCGACCGACTCATGCAGCTGCACAACGAACTTGTAGATCCAAGCCCACGAAACTGGTTCGAGTGGCTCTTTGAAGGTGGCACCAGGAGTGCAGCGAGGAAGATGCTGATGGCAACAACGATTGGCGTCTTCATTGCAGTAACCATTGGACTGTTTGGTTTGATGATCGCTGCGTTCCAGGCCTGGGTGGGTTACCAGCAATGGAAGCACCCTGTCAAAGACGAATGAGGCTGGTATGACGGGAAACGTCAGGTGGTGATGATCAGTGGCGACGGGGTGGTGTGAACCGTGGTACCTAACGGAGCGAATGATTTTCGGGAGCCCAGAGGTGCCGCTAACATCCAATTACCAAAGGCTGGGTGAAGAAGGACGATAAGTAACAGCTACGTTATTCTCTACTAGCGACAGTAACTTCAAAGGTACATTCAATCTTGCAGTTTTCAACTTCACATTTTACTCTTACACACGAATTTTGAGATCGCCTATCAGCTAAGATGTTTTCATAAACCGAAGATAACGATCACAACACAAGGCTTCAATATGTGCAAAATCCCATTAAAGATGGAGTTCGACAGAAAAGATTCATGATCACGAAAAATGGTTACTTTAACTTGGCTCTGCCCCCCCCCCCCCCCCCCCCCCCGGGGGGGGGGGGGGGGGGAAAACCCCCCCCCCCCCCCCCGTTCCCCGGTTTTAAAACCCGCCACCACCCCCCCGACCACACAAAAAAAAAAGGGGGGGGACTTTTGTAAAAAAAAA
>JAFISE010000193.1:0-44435 GCA_022560025.1 Stagonosporopsis chrysanthemi
TTGGTTGGGAAAGACGTCTAATTACTACAAAAGAGGGACATCATTTCTCCGCCAAAGAATGGTTTGTGTTATATACAAACACGAGGCGACACCCCCCCCCCCCCCCCCCCCCATGTTGATGCCGCGGATCTTCCCAATATAAAACTTTCATCTGGTATCGCTTGGCTAGCCTGGAAACCTTCCAATGAGAGGAGTCTCAAACTCAAATCAGGTCAATCACAAGCAACGGTACACAGCACTTGATTGATGCTGCCATCAAAGTAACATCGATAGGTAAGCCTCTCAAAAACTATCCTTGTGTGAAATAGTCAGCAGAGAAATCCATAGGTACCCTCATTTACTATGAGCTAGCCCAATACACATATTCTGTTCACCAGGCTAAGCTCCGAATAGAATCTCCTAACGGCTTCGGTATTGGTTATCTGCTTAGTGTGTTCGCTTGACTACAGTTCTTAGTCAAAAATTTTGCCCGCTGGGCTGTTTTACACCAAAACTCGTCTACTTTGAACTAGTATATTTTACTACCGTGTATGCATAACTCTTTGAAAATAACATCTAAGAAAGAAAAATACTAGGTTTTATCCCATATTAATGTTGTTATTAAATTTTATAAGAATCAAAGTATATTGCGTGGATAACGTATGTTATAAGCGAGTGACGCGTACAAGCGAGCGACGCACCCTACCAACTTTGCGCACCTCTACACGCGTATATCTCAACCACCTTATAAGACAATATATAGATATTAATAGAGTAGATTAAGCAGTATCTAAAGTATCTTTCTTACACGTACGAGAGTTATGTCCAGTCTCTCTGCACTTCTTACAGCGCGCAAGAGCCTGGCGGCTCACGCCTGATCGCTCTCGTCCTTGACACTGCTCACGAGCAATCTGCTGATTAGCCTCACCTTAAGCGAGTAGATCCTCTCCAGCTCCCTTTGTTAAGACCCCACGCTGCTGTATACGCTTTTTTTTACGCTGTTTACGCGCTGACGCTGCCTTATTAGCCTTCTCAAGGCTAGCAATTCAATCGCGCATTAACTCAGCTGAGAGCATCATCACCTCAGCGCTCTTCTTAAGCTGATCAATCGCTTCAATAATAGAAGCAGGCGATGAGCTCTTATGTCGGCGCACGCGCTCACGTATCAGGGTTGATTAAACCTCAAGTTCGCGTATGTTGCTCGGCGTACGCGCCTCCCAGAGCGCCTCTGGTAGGGCACCTAGAGTAGGCGTACGCAGCTGCACGTCAAGCTTTGATAGAACAGTATCTGGCTGGAGAGGTACAAGGCCTGCGCCTCAAAAGGCTGAGCAGATGTTGGCTGAGGTGAACGATCGATCGTACGCTGCCTTAAAGGCTGGCAGGAACTCAAGCTTGGTGATATGATTGATGTGGTGGCGGATGAGGCTCTCAACCTCACGGCTATACGCGCGCTTCAACGGCGAGAAGCAGCCAACGTCAAGCGGCTGTAGCAGGTGGGATGAGTGAGGCGGCATACAGAGCGTGTAGATGTTGTTCTCCTTACAGAGCTCTTGAAACTCAAGAGAGTGGTGGCTCTCGTGGCCGTCAAGGACGAGCAGGCGACGCGCACC
Source organism: Stagonosporopsis chrysanthemi (assembly GCA_022560025.1). NCBI lineage: Eukaryota > Fungi > Ascomycota > Dothideomycetes > Pleosporales > Didymellaceae > Stagonosporopsis > Stagonosporopsis chrysanthemi. Next base: position 1,590 of record JAFISE010000193.1, read on the forward strand.
AAAGATGCGAGTCTTTGTATAAGCATTAAAGTGCTTTAGCCACTCTACTCCTAGCTTGTTGTTTGTCCAGCCATTGTCGCTAACTGCAATCACCCAGTTGCGTGGGATCTCTGCTTCCTCGTACCAAGCAGATAGATGATACTGGCCAGCGAAGATGATGAACGGCGGGACTGACTAGCTAGCAGCGTTGATAGCAGCGATTGCCGTCACCCATTCACGGTCGCCAGGCTGAATGCTCTTTGGCCTGCCTCTCCTCTCTGATCCTGTCACGACAAGCTGAGTCGTGATCTTGCCCATCATAAAGCCAGCCTCGTCAAAGTTATAGACGTCATCATCGCAGATGCCGTACTTGGCCTTTGTCTCCTCTACAAGCTCAAACCAGCTCCTAATCAGGACTGGATCCTCGCATAGAGCTCGCTGCCTATCGTACGCTCGATTGAAACGTGTCTTAAGACTGTCTGTACGCTTGACAAAGTTGCGCGGCTAGTGGACGCCAACCTGACCAGCGCCGCGCGCAGCAAGTAGTTTATCAGCCATATCACGTACAGCTTCGTACGTAGGCGCGAATCCACGAGAATCTAAGTCGAGTATATGTCTGACAATCACCTCCTCCTCTACCTTAGTGAGTTTCCTTGAGTTGGGTTGGCAATCGCGTCAGGCAGGTATCCCAGCGCGTCGGCGACGGAGCGTCGCTTCAGCTACGTTGTACATCGCTGCAGCAGGACGATTGCCCTGGATTTGTTGAGCATTGATAGATGAGATAGCAAGCTGTACATCTGCTTCATTTGAGAGTAATTGAGTAACGTTGCGTGGAGCCATTATAAATTCAGATAGGAGAGGTGCGTAAAGTTGGTGGGGTGCGTCGCTCGCTTGTACGCGTCACTCGCTTATAACATACGTTATCTCTATCTGCAAACATAAACTTTTTGGTGTAGTTGTATAGGGAAGTTGCTTCGCAGGGCAAAGCTTCTAACGCGTGATTGTAACACCAAAGCTACAAGAATTCAATAACATTTTAGCCTAGCATGAACGTGTAGTGAAAGTCGTAGCCTTTTTGGCCGGTACTACTGCTCTTCACATACATAAGCGTGAAATAAGTGTCGGTGGTTTAGGACGACCTTTTGGAGACCTGGATTGTGCAGAGCTGTTGTATCTATAGGTGTTGTCTGTACACCTGTGGAAAAAGAAATTACTGTACAGCTAAACCTAGATACAGCAGCGCTCGTCGAGAAATAGCCTTTGAAAAACCGGTCGGGCATTGATCCATCATACATTATCGATTACTGTCGCTGAGCAGAGTACCAAGGAGGCTTTTTCCAATCTTCCCAAGTTGTGATTGACGCTGAGCCTGCAGGTATCCAAGATCAGATGGAAACATCGTGGAGTATTCGCATGAATCATGCAGTGGAAGACACCTAGTAATCACGACATTACGGGCCGCTGGTACTGATGTACGGTAGCATTGCCAGCAATTGTACCACTCTGCGCTACGCTCACATGGGGGACGACCCTATCTGGCTATATCGAGTCATCGCTGAAGACATCACTCCCCGCTTGCGAACCTAGATCGGATCGGCGACATGAGACACGGCACCCTCGATAATTTTACTGCAGATGGAAGCTTTGATTTGAGAAGTATGAGACAGTTTGTGTCGTTGGACATCTGGGCAGCAAAAGCTCATGGTCATGTGAAGAGAATAGTTCGAACAGTGTTTGTTTTGATACATTCGGACCAATTCAAAATTTGCGTATGTGTATGTATGGATTGACACTTATTCTGTATCATGTATTTCAACCATGCTATACGGGCGGGGATGATGCTTCTGCTCTTCCATACGACAGTCGAGCGATTGACTACCTGTGTCTCACGTCTTACTCTGTTCCTTGACCAAGCTTGTAGGACTTTCGAGCGAGTGGCTTCATTACAAATCTTCTTTCGGGGTCCTTCTATCTCTAGCTGATGGTTTTCGGGTAGAAGTGCTTTTAGTAGCAAGAGGTTTGAACGATGTGAGACACATCTCGTCTGAGAGCAGTCTAAGTCTAGGCGCAGAACCTGCTTTGAAAATTTTGGAGGCGTGAGAGACACAAGTACTAAATTCAGAATTCATCACACTTCTTAATATATAATGCTTGTAAAAAAAGATAGAGCTACCTAAACTAAGACGCATTACCGGAAGCTCTGCTGTTAAAGCACTCCCTGCATAAAATATATAGGGTTACATATAGTAGTGAGGGCAGACAAGCTCCTTATCTGCTATATAGGCAGAGCCTAGGCACAGTCTACGACGATATATATGACGTCCTTAATAGTCGCGGTTATGGACTACTACCATGGTAGAGAAGCGGGGGAGAACTGAGTACCGTAGAATAGAGGCGGAGCAGAGGACCTAGCTATATTAGATTCTGCTTAATCTACCACAGAAGCAAATGAGGCACTATGCTGCATTATACTACTTTTTCTCTGTCCTAAAACCCTAGTAGGTCCGCACATTTCTGCAAGCACCAATGCGGTCACGCCAAAGTTGACATTACTCTGTACTTACGCTGTCTTGCGCCTGCCACCACTGAAACGCCATCGTTTCTGTTTATCATCCGCAGAATGTATAGTGCACTTATAATTTAAGCTTGCGTTTAGTGTACAATGATTAGGTCTCAAATTGAACAATTTGTAGAGATGCGAGACTCAAGGGTCTTCCTTCTCAAGGATGTATGATTTGAAATATCACATGAACCGAATCTATCGCAATGTCTAGGCGGCTTGGGTACCGATAGGAATGCGTGTGCCGAAGAGAAGGATCAGTGCAGTAACCGTCCTTCAAGGCAAGCTTCTCGAAAGCTAGCTCGTTAGCAAATGGTTCATCACATGTCGAGTCATTTCGGTTGACCGCTTAATGCAAGCTGTAGCCCTTCGCGGCTAGGTTGTATATCAAGGGATTCATCCCTTTGTGTTTACGATAAGCGCGCTTTTAATTCGGCAAATGAGCCGCGCCGCTGTGCCTCAATTGCTCCACCTGTAGGCATGTCGACGATTGAAAAACAGGATTCCGAAGGATCTCCAGTCCTCCCCTAGCTATCAAGATACAGGGACTGGCTAGTTAGAATCTGTGGGACGCAGCACTTACGTTACCTTGGCTACCGCACTTCCAACATCGTGCCGTGAGTACGAACGGGGATCCGCCGGCAGATGTCAGAGCCATGGTAGATATCACGTGGAGTATACCCTAATATTGTAGCAGTACCCCATTGCTAACGTGAACGATAGCTATTCGCTGATGGTACTGAACTGGACGCGCTCACGAACAAACCTCCAAGCTGGAAAGACAGAGAAGCACAGGGCAATGCTATTCCATCAGATCGATGTTGATCTAACCATTCATTCTGCATTGTTGGTTCGGGCGCATTAGTACAGCTGCTCTTGAACACGGGTCAAACTATCCCGCATAGCCGGCCGCAGCCACACGATGTGTGGTCACTTAGGTCATAGCCCAACAATGTGTAGGGGTCGTTCTGGCCCCACTCCTAGTCTTTCACTTCGGATGCAAATTTGCGGGCCTATTGTGATCCTACACTAACAATGCGAGGTGAATTTGCCTTCTGCAGCCACAAAGCAAAGCCTATGATAGTATAAAAAATCACCCAGACCTGCCCTCACTTGGTTCCATAGTCCAGAACTTAATGCAACTCAACCAAGAAACACGCATTATTATTTCCATCCCCTTCAGATTCCATTTCGGTAACACCATTCATACCTAAGGTTATGGATCCTAATCCGAAGCCTATGGTGTGGCCGCACCTGCAGGCTGAGGGGTCGCTCGGCAACCTCGCCAAGAGCATCCGCTACCATTTTCAGACACTCTACTTGTTCACCAGTGATCAATTATTTGATACTGTGATCCCAGGCACAGCCTTCGGTGTTTTCGCTGCGCTATCTGGTTCAACCTTGAATCTACCCGCTCAATGGTCCACATCCATTCTTTGGCGCATTCCCCAAGTATTCTTCTGGCTATGGCTTGTCATTCTCCAGTTCTGCGTGCAGAATCAGCGCAGCGCAGAGTCGGTCGCCGAAGACCTCATCAACAAGCCATGGCGACCTCTACCTTCTCGTCGTATGACTTCTACACAGGTGAACGAACTGTTGTCAGCCGTGCATGTTCTCGCTGCCCTGCTCAGCTATCGGTTGAACATCATGGGTATATTCCTTATTTACGTATGCCTCATCACCGCGTACAATGACTACGGTGGCGCCAACAAGTCTGGTATCGTGCGAAACCTGTTCTGCGGCGCCGGCTTTTCATGCTACTTCAGCGGTGCCCTGAGCATTGCCATCGGCTCCGATACTAGCATGAGCTATGAAGCGTGGAAATGGACGGCCATTATTGCCGTGGGCATCCTCTCGACGACTATTCAGACACAAGAATTTCGCGATGAAGCTGGTGACAAGGCTCGTGAACGACGCACTCTGGTCACCGAGCTCGGTCGAAAGCCCGCCCTCGGCACAGTTTTCGTGACTGTGGCTTTCTGGTCATTCTATACTCCCCTGGGCTTCTTCGACGGAGGCTGGAAGACCGCGCTACTGCCGCTACTATTGGGTAGTGCGCTCTTGGCGACCGCTTTCAAGGCATACTTCAAGGAGGACTACCAGTTGGATCGCAAGATGTACAAACTCTGGTGCTTATGGATGTTCGGATTCTGTCCTCTGCCCCTATTGGCTAAGATCTTTGCTTAATCTTGGGTCAAGATTATGATGTTGGCTGGATCCCGTTTTCATTCTGTCAAAACATTGATAGTTCGTCTAGCGACGAGCCATCGCAGAGCAATGCCGTAAGATTTCGGACGCATCGATGCGTAGACGAACAATAAAAAATTGCCTTCAACTTATAAGTTTTCAGTGATGATAAAAGCACTCAGTGCTCTTACAATAAATGTGACAGTCATCATCCAACTCATTTCCCTTCATTCTAACCTCGGAAAAATAATCTTTCGATCATTAGTGCTAACTTCCAGCAGGCGCAGGATGAAGCCCATAATGCAACACAGTTGATACATTGTCTCCTTCGCCAATTGATAAACTGACTTTTTCCATGGATTGGGAACTCATTCTACTTGCTGGAGATTCCGCTCAGTGAATCTTCCGCATCTGCTAAGCTAGCGAACGATACTCACACTACTCTTTCCAATCGAGCGTATTTGTCGATTAGTATGCTTCAAATGCCGGTAATGGTTAAATTTACGTCCTTTCCTCGTATTCCTTCTGCCGGAGCCATCACTGCCTCCTTCGGACGAGCCTGCAGACGAAGACGAGGGTACATACTTGTCCGAACCTAAGGAGAGCCAGATACTCGTCTTCTGAACGACTCGTTCGACCAAGCAGGAGGTGGTGATTTTTGCCTAGCCGTAGATGAATGTGTCCTCCGCCGTTTCTGTACCGGAGGCTCGTCGTCCGAGTCACAGTAGTCAGTATTGCTGGTTTACGGCTGTCTAGTGGCTGGTCCTCATCAGAGTGCATTTGCGATCCAAATTCTTGTCTTCTCAGGCCTTCAATCAGTTTCCTCTCGATCTCAATCTGCGTTCTCGTTGCAATCACGCGATTTGCTCCTCGGGTGCTTTGCCTTTTGATAGATATTTCTGCCCTTATCACATCAGTATCTGTAGCATAAAGACTAATCTGAATTTGTGCGCGATTCCTTCCGTGAAACCATTGCGGATCATGAATCCCTCCCATTGCGTCTTCTGTTACCTAGTCAAGCCGCGGTGCACCAATCTTGTACGTTTCCATGAAATCTCCTTCGTGATCTGTTAATTCGCAATATTTTCAGTAGGTATCTATGATCGTTAGACTCGTTAGAGATGGCCATGCTTTAGAAGAATTAAATAAGCCTACAACCTTATTTAAATCCTGTTGACCCTAAAAGATCCGGTCCTTCGCAGCTCTTGCGCCGATTAAACCTAACATTTGAGAAGCCAGATACTTTGCGGCTCAACGGTCCCGATTTGTCCTGTCCAAAATTGGATGTAATCGCGAACCTGTCATGCAAAAGACGAGAAAAGCTGCTTGTAGGACTATCGCAATCAATTCTATCACTGTGAGAGACTGCTGACGATTGATACAAGCTAACAGAACTCACGGAAAATTTCCGCCTACTTGCCGTGTTCGTATCTCGAATCTGTAGTCAACGCCGTATCTGAGCTGGCCAATACCTTACTACAGCTCTTCTCGTAGCCAGCATTCATCTTCAAGTAGTTGTTACGGAAGAGCTCAGTTTGAAATGATCACAGGACCAATAAGACTATCAGTGTGATGACGTAGTTTGAGACTTTAGTCAGCCGCATATCACCTAGCGTGACATCCTTTTGCCAGACACTCTAACGCCAATATACGCGTCTATGAACTCTCTTCTATCCTTACCGCGTGAGCTTCGCGACCAGATAATCGAGTATGTTCTTCTATCTCACAAAAGATCTCCAGTGGATCCGGCAAACGATCTCGTTTCAAGACAAGACGCGACCGGACAGGGCTCGCTGAGGCCACCGAAGAGTAGGTCGTACAGTGCTTCTGGTCTGTTGGGGGTGAATTCTCAGCTCAGAAACGAAACGAAAACCCGCCTGAGTCAGCTCGACTTCCCATATTCGCTCGACGTGATGGTGGTCGATAACGAGCTTTGGCCCACATGGACCTGTTGTCCCTGGCGAGCACCAGGACAGATCGATAGGGTCAACGTGTCGTTACGCTTCTTCAACAGACCAAATGACCCATACATGGTGCATGTTGCTCGCACGTTTTGGGCGATATTGCAGGGTCGCACGTGGAAAAACGCGACATTGCACCCACTAGCCGAGATCTTCTTGTATATCCGCGATGTTTGCCTTCAGTCCGACTCGAAGGAAGCGAATGTGATAGGGACGCTGTCCTTTGATGCATCTACGAAGGACCGATTGAATCAGATCGCGAACATGACGCTTTCGGAACCTCTGTCAAGCATTTCCCTGAAGTCAATGTTTGGAAAGCATCGCTCCTTGTGGAACTCGTTCCGCAGCATCCATCAGTATCCGTTCGCCGGCAACGGAGAGATCCGGAGACTGGATATCATGGTATCGCTCAAGATCATGGTGATTTTATTCTTACAGGAGGCATGGGAGGACGAATGCGCCGTGTACAAGAGCTATGTTGGGCCATTGGGAGCTGCTTTTCGAAGCGTGCAGAACATTCAGTTTCGTGTTGATGGGCAAGACCTTGGGCAATTGACAACTTGTACCTTGAGTACCTTGACAGCGTGAATCATGTCCGGGGCTGGATGATCAAGGTTCAGCCAAACGGAACAGGGTCCAACACGAAAGACGATGCTTGATGTGAATCACCGGACGATTTTATTCTTCTCAATTCTCCTGGGGCTATCGTCATTCGATTTCGGCGCGGATCTGGTCTACCTGCGGAGGGACCTAATGGAAATTCCTTGATCGTGGTAACGAGCTAGCCTGTGTTATCGACAAACCAGAATTCCAGGAGTGTTCGTTCCCCAGAAAGACGCTTTCTCGACCCTTGACCAGTCCATGGATAGAGGATGAGAACAGTCTCGAGACCTTCCGCACTGCGGAAGACGATGTCACATAACGTTGGGCTTGACGCCGTCGAACTTGTTAGCAATACTTACCAAGGATCCGATCAAGCCACTTCTTCTGCTATGCGAGTTTACTCGGCCCTGTATTACGGAGTTGCGGCAACAAAGACTAATCTAACATGCCGGCTAAGCGATCGATGCTTATATACATCAAGCTTCGGCAGAATAATCTAATCAATCTCTGCGAATGATCTGAATCGCTCTTATCAAATCTCTTTCCTGTGAGGATGCTGCTCGAAAGCAAATTTCAAGGCTCAATCGTTGAGGATTCTGGTGGACTAAGTGACGAACGTAGGTACGACCCTCCTCAGACGCCAATGGAGCGCATGAAACAAATCTCAAGATGCAGAGCCTAAGAGCGACGATGCGAGCGAAATACTTTCGGCAGCCGGTGTCAATCTGGACTCAGACGACCCTACCGTGCCCTGTCTGACAATCCGCATGTGGGTGATTGGCATCTCGTTAACCCTATTCGGCTGTGGTCTCAACACGCTGTATACACTACGCTTCCCGTCAATCTCGCTTACCCAGTCGGTTGTCCAATTCATGGCCTTCCCAATCGGCAAAGCTGTGGTTCCGCTAGCGGTATACGCCCTGAAGGAGCGCTTCCCAAAAAGCTCTTGGAGACACGCACATGTTCCGTTACTGTTGGGCGATCTGAACTACCGGCCCCCTGCGTTGGGAACAAACTACGGTAGCTGGGCGATTATTGATTTGCTTTTTGGCGCCTACGTCAAGCGAAAGTATGCACTGTGGTGGGAACAATATACATTTGTGCTCAGCGCGGCGCTCGACAGCTCCATCACTATATAGCTGCAGTCTCATCTTCTTTACTGTGTTCTGGACGAGGGCTTCGGACCATCTCGCCTGGTGGGGTACTACAGTCTACAAGGTTGGTTTTTGGACTTTTTGCGGGGACTCTGGCAGAGCTGATTGCTATGAAGGACACCTGCGACTGGAGGTCGTGCCCGTTCCGCGTGGCAAGCGAAGGACAACAGGTTGGAACTTGAGGGCATTTGATGGCTACCTTACATACAGCTTTACAGTTCCAAGATTATTAGAGAGACACTACTGTCAAAGCGACCTTTTGTGATCTCGACACGGGGTGCATGACCCTTGATGTTACCGTTTTATGCCTACAAGTGGAGGTGCGCTGTTGACCACCCTTGGGGCTGTCTGTATGTCATCTTGAGCAATTGAGCGGGATTATGAGAGCAACTCTAAGACAAGATCAAGGCACTTATAGAACTCACTTACCTTCGATATGTCTATGGTTCGTTCACCTGTACACGTGTAGCTGGCAATATGCTGTTCCTGAAGGGCAAAGGCTCTCAATATGCACGACGCAGTAGCTAGAAATCTCTACACAAATACGCGTTCGAGAGGCTACATTATTTCTGATACAAGAGGGGAGGCTACGCTGCGGCTTGCCGCCGTCGAGAGTGCTTCGCGTCCAAGGGTCGCTTACACGGACCCACATTCCGTTCCGCACTTGAGCCTCAAGCGTCATCTCAAGCCTCGACAGATACCCATGCAGGTCATCAAAGGTCGCGTCATGCCCCGGCCGTGCCAGAAGCGGCGTGCGCGCGTCGCCGCACAGCGCGGCGCAATCGCAAAACCAGCGCCTCCACCGCCGATACCGAAGTCTAAAGCGCCGGCGCGAGGCAAGCCACAACGAGGCCGCGGTCGAGGCCGCGGAGGGCGAGGGGGCAACTTTGGAGGCCGTCCTACGCGAGGCCAGAGCAGCAACGATGGCGCGCAAGAGTTCAGGTCGTTTGTCGAGGCGCAAAGAAGCGGGAACCAGTTCGGTGCGCTGAACGGCAAGACTCGAGCGAGCGGTGGCAGTTCGTTCGACCCTATTGCGCTGGACGACTCGGACGACTCGGATCTTGAAGAGGGCGAGCTTACCGACGATAGCTCAAGCCTGGACGACTCGATGAGCGATTTTGATACCGACGATAGCGCGGACATGATGATCAATCTGGGAGAGGTTAGATTGCAGAAAGGGAGGCCAAAGAGGGCTGAGGTCATGTTCACTGCGCTGGAAGCAGTCTCGATCTATCACACTATGCACCAAGCTGGCTTCCCTCTGGCGGCAAGGAAGATGGGCAGATTTGATGCGAGTGGAGATCTTGTGGAGGTGGAAATCGACGCCATCTACAGCAAAGGTCCAAGTCACAGCTTTTCGCACAACACGCACATCAAGTTCGGCGAGGCGAATGGGCATGATATGTCTGGCAACGCTAGCTCTCACGCGACCAGATCATCTACATACGTTGCCGATTTCCCAAGAGGACAGCGGCCGGCGACGAACAACCCTGCAAATGCCGCACCACGACTCCCAGACCACGACTTTGTAAAGGACTACGTATTCGATTGGGGAAATTACAGGAACAGCCATATCTCAGACGTGCCGGAGAGCTATCTGCGCACCGTTGGCGGACAGTCGTTTGTGTTCGACGGCAGACACCCTGGTCTGAAGGAGGCTTTCGAGCACCACCGCCCTGAGCTGCGACAAGCAGAAACAAGTGGGCAGCCACCAGCACAGGCGCCAGTACAAGCTCCAAGGCGAACACGACGGAGTACGTCAGCCTTCCAGAAGTACAGATTCCCGAAAGGCGCTTTTAAGGGCAAGCGCCTCGACGAGGTTGATGAGAACTATATCAAGACACTCGAGGGCATGCCTACTGTCGTACATTCCTGGCCTGGTCTGAAAGAGGCACTGATGGACTTCAACGAAAAGACTGGCCGTCAAGGGAAGGTGTATCCTGAGTCCTCCGAGTAATCACCGGCTGCACGTGGGGTCGCAACTGCCTTGGACTTTTTGGCGTCGCGGTCCAAGCGCCAATCCCCAAAAGTTCCCAAAACACAGCGTCATCTTTCCACAGCTTAGCAACGCTACATTCGCTCATTCACACTCGCTGCCGCACAAGCTGCTGTCGCAATAACAATGGTCGCCACGCGCCGACAGTCGAAAGACTTCGAGCCTATTGAGTTACCACGTTCAACACGCCAGAAACGAAAACTGAGCAACGATGCGACACCCTCGACGAGCACTGCGCAGCTGCCAAACCAGCCTTCGTCTAAGCGCCGAAAGAAGGTGAAGAGCACTGCAAAAGTCGACACCCACTCCGTGCCTGCACGCTCTAAAGCTACCGTACCCTCAAAAGCATCGTCCTCGAAGAAGGCGAAGCAGTCTGAGCCAGTGAAGGCAACAACGGACAAGACACATGCGCAAATACTTCGAGGAAAGGTCACCGGGCAACCTAAGACAGACGCCAATCGCATGCGAAAGCCTACAGAGGTGGACTTGATCAAGGACAGCGATTCGAGCGACAACGAAACAGCATACCGACAGCGACCCGTAGTCTTACGAGACACCGATGACGAAGATGCCGACTCACGATACGCATTGGGTTCGAAGCAGAAGGGCAAAGCGAAAAAGCCTGTAGCACCAATTGCGCGGCGAACGGCTGAGCTCAACTTCGAGGAAGATGGCCTGGAAGAGGTCGACAAGGCGAAGGTCGCGGTTGCTGATGCAAGTGACAGAGCATCCCGGCAGAGCAAAACGATCGCACATCCGCCATCGAAATCTGTCAAGGCGTCCATGGTCAACAGAATTGGTCCAGGTGTGATACCTCAACTCAGTGAGCGGGGCAAGAGCAGGGCGGTACAAAACAGAGTCGTACCTCCGCCAGGCGTTTCTTCAAGGGTTGTCATGTTCACAGTCGTCGAGGCTGTCGCCGCTCTATCACTGTATAAGGACGGCACAATGTCCGTGCCAGCAGAAGTCGATCCTCTATCACGCCAGCCCTACGAACCACTCCAAACAGGAGATTTCCTCTCCTACCCTGTCAAGGGAACCTACCACTTAGGAGCTCTCGGCCGTTATGGCTCCAATGACACATGCTCCCTTCCGTTTTCCCTGACAGTCCCTCTCTCCGAGCACTCCATCATCCAGAATTCTCGCGACACCTCGATAGTCGAGCCCTCGCGCCAGGGCCTTGGCTTCGCATCTGCCCTCACATCCAATTCGCGAGCACCCCTCGTCCGACGTCCAAATAACTACTGTTTCACCTTTGGCAAATTCCGCGGTCGCCGTATGGACACTGTACCCATAACGTACCTGCGCTCGATCTTCGATTCGAATGAATACCATGCCGATCCGAAGCTGCAGCAAGCCTTTACGGACTTGTACCCGAAGGGCCTATACGAGTCTGAAGCAGAGAGCTACACTTTCGAGAAGGGCGGATTCAAGGGCAAGAGGCTCGACGAAGTGCCGAAGGCTTATGTCTGGGGGTTGGTTAGGAAGATGGATACGGGCGAGTCGGTGGGCGGCAAGAAGGGAAGGGGGAGGCTAGAGAGGGCGCTGGATGTGTGGGAGAAGAGACAACTGGATCTCACGCTGGACTGATGCATTCCAGGCGCTTCTGAGGTGGGTGCAGTGCATAACATAAGTCTGCATCTATTCTGAGATCATGTTTACTAGCGGGCGTTTGATCACGGCTGATCACGGTCCTGCAAGCGAAAGTGCTTCGCCGCAGGCTGGTGGGATAGCGTGACTTGGACTTTCTGTCCATGTTTCTGAATATCAATCATCATATTGCTCGGTCTCCCCCTTTCCATTCGCTCACTCAACACCATCACACTTCCCCTCAACCCCCCCTCACCCAAACATCCAATGCGGCTTCCTCCATACCAGCCCTGTCGTCCGCCACCCCTCATCAAACTCAATCCCCTCATCCATCATAATCCGCACTTGCGCCCTCTGCCGCAGCACTAGCAATCGCTGCCGCTGCCGCTGCCTCACCATCTCCTGCCACTGTATGTCCCAGTCAGGTTCGCTGCTACCACATGCACTTGAGGAATCTGGACGTCCTTGCCTCTTTCGCCTCGTTTGCGGCTTCGTCCATGACGTCCGTGTCGGCCGAGTCTGGGGCCGTCTTGGAGGGCGGCAACGATGCGGTACTCGCGGCGGGGTCTGCGGGGTGCGGTTGGGCGTGGTCGGGCGGGTTGCGGAGGTCGGTAGTAGGTTCCTGGGTTGATTAGAATTGTGGCGGGTGGAGGGTGGGGGTGTGAGGGTAGGGATGTGAGATTTGGGGGGTTCGGAGGGGACGAGTAGGGAAAGGACTTGCTTCAGCGTAGTCATCCGCGTTCCAGTCTATACCCACAAACAGCCAGCTGTGCGCTAGGAACCACAAGCGCTGATCTGCGGGCGTGAGGGCGATGCTGTCGCAGATTCCGCCGAAGGGGACCTGGCCTGGCGCATCGCTGACGGGGAATCCTTCGCATGGCCGCTTGCGCACCATTTCTTGGACTCGTCCTGCGCTGTATGGGTCTGTGTTGGCTTCAATCCAAGATATGCGACCCTGCATCCAGGACTTCATACTGTAGGGCAGCCACGGAATGAGGGTGAGGTTGTGCAGCTTCAGCAGGAGGTGGAAGGCGCTGGCGGGGTCGAGGACACCAGGTACGAAGAGGGGGATCTTGGCTGTGTAGTTTCTGGGAAGGTCTTTGCTGGATGCGTAGGAAGACTGGGTGGACGTTGAATGAGGGCTTGATGCAGCGGACGGGCTTGAGACGTTGGAGCTAGATCCTTCTGAGACCTGTTTTGTGAGTTCTGATGAGCCAGATGCTACAGATCCCTCGCCGTGATTGGGTGATCGCGTCCGTGTAGGCAGTGTGAACTCGGTCGACTCCACGAATTGAGTGAGATAGTCGGAGTATGAGAGTAACTGTGGGATAGTCGCACACATCTCTTCCGCAAGCAGGATCACTACTGATTCGGAGGCTGACCTCTGCAGGCGTAGATTTGTGTTCTCGCTTTCCACGCCTGAAGAAAGGAGCATGGAGCATTGCTGGTGGATCAGCTGATGGAGATGCACGCGGCAAGAACGTATGTTATTCCATAGATGTCCTGCGAACTGTTGAGGGTAAACTTGTCCTCATCAGCAAATGCACAGTGCACATCATACAAACAACTCACCGTGGAACGTCCAGTTGTACACCAGTTGCTGTACATCTGGTGCATGTAACGTCGGCATCCGGCACTTTTCGAACATCGTGTGGCTCGGCATGTCGTCAATGGAGGCTTTCAGCTCAGCATCAAGCTCCAAGGCCTTCTGCAGGATAGAATGTGGATCTCGATACCGTCCTTCTTTGAGACCATCCCTCAAATCGACCACCCGCGACAGGATGTCCACTAGAATCGCATGGACTGAGTGTGGGTTGATCTTGTGGGGAACATAGGGCCTGAGTTGCCAGTAGCGGGATGGCAAGGGTACGTGCTGAATCCAGCAATTCATGACAACACTCTGGATCAACGTGCTCAGTAACGACTTAAAGACGTCACTTGGTGCTTGCTGTTGCAGACTGAGGTACGCGACCGACATAGCACCGTCAAGGTGTTTGCTGACATTATCCATGCCCGATTCTGGCGACACCAACATAGTCTCGAACATTGCAGCCATCAATATTGACATGAGCGTAGTATCGCTGATGGCAACTTGGGGACTAGACAATGCAGTATTGATGTCTCGAATTGCAGCGACATACGTTCTAGTCGATTGCTCGATGAGATCAGGTCGACGAGCAACTCTGGCATAGCCAGCCAAGCCGCTGGCTACGATGGCTCTTTTCAGAGAAGACGTAGCGAATCCTGACCTCGCGTAGAATTCTGGGAAGTAATGCAGCTGTGAGACGGCAGGGTCAGTACCGACGTAGTTCGTCATAAAAAAGTGGACACCCAGGTCGTCCCATGGCTGATACACGACAATGTTGGTCAGATCAACAGGCTGCGAGTTTTGCAGGGCGCCCTCATGTCCTTGGGTGGTTGACGCTGGGCTCGTCTTTGGAGCATGGCCCCTGATTTTTCTGACGACCTTCGCGCTCTCATCATGAAACATGAGATCGACTGCATTGCGATACCCTGGGCAAACGCGCCCAGCCTTGACGCATTGTCCACAGGGCGTGGCTTGGTCACACTTCAACGAAAGATTAGCCTTGTCTTGCCGTATGCAACGATGTCAGTCGAGCTGACGGCATCGGACTTCCTTTACATACCCGGCTCCTGCGTTTTCTACATTCTCCACACGCTTGGAGAGAAGTCAATCATTATTGCAACAGCCTCTGTGGGGCCCACGCACCTGTTGATGGCTTGCCTGTGGTGGGGTGTCAGCTAACTCGTGGTGCGTCAGCCCTACCGCTCACTCACCTCGGTACACCATCGTCTGTAAGCCCGGCCCTGCCCTGCATCGAGGCGCTCGGATCACGACAGCATGCGGCGCAAAAGCTAATCCTGGATTGATTCTCCCTGGGCGTGTTTGGGCCCCTTGGTGCAGAAAGTGGAATAGATAGGTGCCTATAGTTGCACTGTTGCAGAAGAATGAGTCTCAGAGCCACCAAGGTGGGCTCCGCCCCGGCGGCTTGGCCGCACAGCCCTCTTGCAGCGTGTCCTGCAGCGTTCATCGTCAACGTCAGTATGCCCAATATAACCGTGCAATCACGCCACAAGTAGCGGGCTACGGATCAAGCGCCCGTGAATCCGAGCGTCCAGTCATAGCGAGCAAATTTGTCGATGGCGGAAGCCTAATGGCGTAATTCGATTCGAAGAAGAGATTTGCTCTACAGCAGCCTAGCGATTTGAAGTCTATGTCCTAATAGTTCCCATTTCCATCTCTCCCATTGTCTGCATCACCTTCTGTTTGTCTTTCCTCTGGCGCCTGCTGTTGATCTTCCCCTTGATTGATGCCTTCATGCCGGAGCAAAACATCGTGGATGAGAACAGCGCACTGCCAAACCATAGCAGCGCATTAATAAGATCACACCAGACCGCTCGCTTCATGCGGCCCGTATTCACTCCGCCATACGCTGGCATCATGTCGTTGCCTCCGATGTAGACCCCGTAGAACACCGCGAAAAGGGCAAACCAGAACACCGTCAAGATCCAGTCGACTGTCCATGAAAAGCGATAGTATCGTACAGTCACGCCGTTGATGATCAGAACAACAAGTGTGGCACCAAGGGCAACCTGCGAGAATACAAAAGCTCCCGATGCCCCTCCTCGTCCATTGCCGTGCGACAGCTCGATACCATAACTAATGCCCGAGGCCAATGCGAAGATGAGCTGGAGTATCCGCACGCTCAGGCGGAACAGAGACACTATAGGTTTGTCGACTTTGCTATTGACGGCGGACTTGAATGAACTCGGGTTGATGAAATGCGTTCTGAAGTACGGCGGCGGAGGCATAGGCGGCGGCGGCGGCCCGGCAGGTGTAGCATTGTTGGCTGGCGACGATGAAGAAGCCCTTTCAATGGGAGGCACAGCTGGCGTTTCGGCGTATTTAGGTACGTCCATTCTTGCTTTTCAATATGGTGACGGAATTGGGAAGTACGGCTGTTGGTGTGCTCTGAAGAATGTTTCAAATGCAATCGGGGCAGGATCTCAGGAGTTATATTCACAACAGGAGACACTGACGCAGATTCCAAGCCTATGAAAGAAATGAAAATAGTCGTTAGCGGTCTCAACCAGTGCAACCTTACCTCACCGTCGCCGAAATTTACTCGAAGCCAACTTCGTATCAAAAGAGAAAACGAGCCCGCGCGTATTCGCGAGTCATGCAACGCACGAACGCTTTTCGATCACCATTTTTCCATCGCTCGTTATCAACGTCTCCGCATGAACCATCGTTGTTCGCCTGATTCGGCCTGCGTAATGTCGAGGTATCTTCGTCCATTCAGGCAGTGCTTGCGAGGCTTCGAAAGGTTGTAGTTGAGGCGCGAAGGTGTGAACCTGGCCATAGCGCTTAATAGGGGATACATAGCCGCGTTGTCGTGTTCACGCTCTTTCCTCGGTTCAAATACGCACGCCATGCCCAGCACTCCATGCCCAGCACATCATGCAGCGTACCAAATCATCTTCAGCCATGCAAGAAGACTCGCCCTTGTCTATGACACAGTCCAACACAGCTTCACCTTCCGCGAACGAGCAAGATGGGCCTAACAACAGGAAGATTACACGACGATCGCATCGAAAATCTCGCGCTGGTTGCAAGAACTGCAAAACACGCCGCATCAAGGTAGGACGAGCTTCATATCTTTTACAACCAAGAACTACGAGAACCCATGATCATGGCGACATTAGCGGTAGTGTAAGCTTTACAAAGCACGTGCAGAATGCTATCGGATGAGATTTCTGCAGCCTCGTCGGCCATCAGAAAAGTAAGCTGTCGATCATTGCTAACAATCCCAGTGTGACGAGATAAAACCAGAATGTAGAAACTGCAAGCGCCGGCAGGTTCTCTGTGATTTTCTCGCACCCCTGACGAGCTCACCATCACAAGCTAGTGGTAGCATCGTAGGCCCGTCCGAAAGGTTGCCAATATCCGAGATCGAGCTCACCTACACCTTCTCAACTTCGACGTGTTTCTCAATCTCGCCCTGGATGACTTCAGGTATCACTTGGCAAACTCAGATGGCAGACATTGGCTTTGAGAATTCCTATGTCCTGCATTTAATGTTCGCACTTGCAGCACTGCACTTAGCACATGTCCGACCCAATCGACGAGAAGAATACGTTGCTACAGCAGACCATCACTACGAACACGCTCTTACGCTGGTCACACCGGCTATCGCGAGTCTCAGCTCGGCCAACTGCGATGCCGTGCTTATTGCTGTACAAATGATCTGCTTTATCGCCTGGGGTCGCGGTCCGCAACCTGGCGAGTATCTTGCTTTTGGACGAGAAAAGAAGTCGGACTGGCTTATGATGTTCCGTGGCATCAGAACAACACTCACCACGATTAAACAACCTGAATTCACCAAGACTCATGCTCCGGCAACCCGAAACAGATCCAGACCGCTGCCCGCTCAGGAAATACCTGAGGAGTATGAAAAGCAACTTGACGAATTACGAGAGCATGTGGATTTCGTTACTAAGCAGAGTTCGAATCATGAGGACGACCTTTCTTCAGTGGACATCCTTCGAGAGATGTATGACAATCGATACAAAGGTATCGATGGGGAGTACCATGTCTCTTTCGGGTGGCTTTTCAAGATGTCAGACGACTTTCTCGAGCGCCTACAGCAGCGAGATCCAATACCTATGATCATCTACGCGCATTTCGTGGTTTTGATCCGCGTTCTGGAACAATTCTGGTACATGCAAGGATGGACACACCACGTTATGGGTGGCATTTGGGATCTATTACCTAGAGAACACAGACCCTGGCTGGATTGGCCTATTAAAAGAATTGGCTGGATTAAGCCCTGAAGGAGCATTGTTCGTTGGTTCAAACGGATGAAGCATAACTTCGCCGCTCTATGAGCTGGAAAGCATTTCTCGAACGAGCGATAGGTCATTGTATACCAGGACCCCATGAGTAGCCTGCAGCATCGCCGAGTTGTCCAGCGTAGTCAAGCCTTCTACCCGACCAGTGGAGACTTCATGAGGCTTTCCCACAAACATCAGTGTGATTGCATTTTTGTCAGTGTTCCTGACATATCTCCGTGCCCCGCGCAGTGTCGCGCCGACCGGACAGGTTTTCGTCTCTCTCCACTTGCCCGGTCCATGAACGCACGAATGTTTCTCAAACAGCAGAGATGGTATAATTACAAATGGCTTCCTTTGTAGCCGACTTGCCAGTACATCATGGTACTCTGACAGCCACCAACGCTACTGGAGTGTCTGCGGGTTACGTACAAAGGAAGCGCAACTTACGGCAATGCGAGTGTGTTAGACACTGGATAATTCCCTCTTGGAATTATCCTCTCTTCAGAAAATTGGAACATGGTACAAAAGACCCCTTGACACTCCAATGGCACCCTTACAACCAGGCGATAAGTTACCCTCAGGCGTCATCTTCGAGTATGTCAAGATAGAGAGCGACAATCCCAAGTCAGCTGGAATGCCCATTTACTACGACGTTCCGAAAGAGTGGGCAAATAAGAAAGAGGTTCTCTTAAGTGTACCTGGAGCGTTTATGTCAGTATGCCAGGGCGCGTATATCCTCCTATCATTGAAGAGATCGACGAAGTCAAGAGCAGAGCTGATTTGGTAGCCATCGTTGGGTAC
The DNA here is from genome assembly GCA_022560025.1 of Stagonosporopsis chrysanthemi. NCBI lineage: Eukaryota > Fungi > Ascomycota > Dothideomycetes > Pleosporales > Didymellaceae > Stagonosporopsis > Stagonosporopsis chrysanthemi. The sequence goes on from JAFISE010000193.1 coordinate 20,277, forward strand.
ATTGGAACCTTGTCATTGGAGTACCAGAGTTTACGTGAGTGTTCAGCTACAACAACGGCTGGGTGATGTGCGCATGGGGAAAGACCAACGGGATCTCAAATGACAACATTGTAAGTTAAGCTCTAAATACTGACAAGGTGGCGTTATTGACTTTTGCAGCTGTTCTTGAGCGACTCAAAGGCCCAATTCTCAAAGAACCATGGCTGGGAAGCTGGTGTCGGCGACCGCAACGGACGATACGCAATGATCATCGACAACGGCAAGGTCACTTACGCCGATTACGAGAACGACTCCACACAAGTCACGGTGTCTGGTGTCGGTGCTGTCTTCAAAAGCTTGTAGATCAAGATAAAATGCTGAAGGCAAGAAAGCTACTAAATCGAAAATCTGTTGAGCATTTGCCGAATCAACTCAATCCTATGCACCATCGCTATTCAAGCAAACGCAAAGAAATTGTTTTCAGGACACACCAAATCCACCCCCGAGAGGCGCCATGCCATGTCCATCCTGGAACGCAAAGTCCTTGGGATCATGGCTCTTCCTCGAATGCGCCATCCTACTAACCTGATCTAACAAGTCCTGCTCCGTGCTTTTCCCCGGAATGAAGACCAGCCCAGCATCCGGCGCCATGATACCCGTGCCCACAAAGTTTCCCGCCGCATCGTGCGCATAGCGCTCATTGTATAGCCGGCGCGTCATGGGTCGCGTTACAATGCGACGCGTTACGGTGCCCACATTGCGGAAGGCAAGATAGTCTTTAAGCGATTTCTTGTCATGGCTGTAGATGAAGGGGACGTCGATTTTTTCATCCGGGTCTCCTTCGCGCAACTGGCGGAGGTCGCGTGCTGCGGCGTCAGCGGTGTAGGCTAGGGGTGGGCCGCTGGGGTGCGTTAGCTTTGGTGGGACAGTGGGGAGTGGGGCCTTGCGATTCAGTGTATGCTGGAACTTGATCCTGAGCGGGCCCGTGCTCTTGGGGCATAATTGAGGTGTTATTATATGATTTGTTGGAGTTGGATTGTAGACACGATGGATTGCTGCACACCGAGTGTTGGTCGATGAGTGGGCGTGTCTCAAAGTTCCTACAAACATTGGCCCCGGGTACCGGTACACGGTTTATATGTATCTGAGCAGTCCTCTTGAGCGGCGCTCTCCGTTCCCGCTACAACGCAGCTAGTTCTCACCGAGAGCTCAATGCGGCTGCCTTAGACGAGGGCAGATCAACAGGCCTATTCGAAATCTCAGAAAGCTTAGCCTAGTTTCAAACTACTCAAAGAACATTATCGGAGATCCAAGAGCTCAGCCCACGATAATCAAGATTAGGGTGGCTGATTGACTGCGCCTCCCACCGGACTTTGCTCCGGTTATACACTAACGTGTTGTAGCATAAAGAAAGAAGGTCAGCCTTCGAAGCCTCCACGCCTCTCATGCTGATGGCGAATCTCAGACTATGTAGACACGTTTAGAGTTCAGCTAAATTCTTCCCGACTGCAGCGCCGACTATCCACCTTAGGGAGAACTACGATCTTCAGCGTCCGTGTCGATCCTGGAGCAAGCCTATATACGCAACATGGGGTATTTGGTTGCAAGAATCCTCGCCAGCGGATACCCAATATTTTCCCATCCTACTCTGCTATGTAGATGTCACCGTTCAAGTCACCGTCCCAGCCACTTGAGAGTTCAGGAGTGGCTCTAGTATCGTTCTTGTCAAAAAAACCGTCACCGTCTGAGGGCGAACAGGGAGTGCGGCCATTGTACTCGTGGTGGTTCTGATGGAGATACTCGTGATAACCGATGTTATAGGAGAATGTACCGTTATGGTCTCTGGAGGAAGAGTTTGCGTCGATGTTGAGTAAACAGTAGTGGGTTGGATCAAATTTTGTTTTATGATCGCAGCAGCGCTCGAAGTGAGTGTAAAGGTGGTGGTGACCGTCCGCGCTGAGGTGGGCAAGACAGCTCTGGTCACGGTCGCCGTCTTCATCACAGTCAGCGGGTAGACAAAGGTAATGGACGTTGATGAAGTAACCAATTGGATCAGAGTGGACATCGTGGTGACGAAAATCAGTGAAGTAGTAGTCGTGATCAAAGTTGACACAACTGTCGTGGGAATCGGTGAAGTAGTAGCCGTGACCAGGGTTGACACAACTGTTGTAGGAATCGGTAAAGTATTAGTTGTGACCAGGGTTGACACAACTGTTGTGGGAATCAGTGAGGTAGTAGTCGTGACCAGAGTCAACACAACTGTCGTGGGAATTGGTGAGGTAGTAGTAGTGACCAGGGTTGACACAACTGTCGTGGGGATCAGTGAAGTAGTAGTTGTAACCAGAATTGACACAACTGTTGTGGGAACTAATAAAGTAGTAGTCGTGACCAGAATTGACACAACTGTTGTGGGAATCAGCGAAGTAACAGTCTCGATCAGAGTGGAGAAGACTGTGATAGAAGTCGATGAGGTAACAGTATTCGTCAAAGTGGTCACAACTGTGGCAGAAGGGATGTCTGTAAAGACTGTGGTTGTCGCGATAGGATCTTCGAAAGGCGGTAGAACGCATCCGATATCGTAATAAGAATACGGCGAAAAACGATCAACTTTGAACTTTGGGGCGCTGAGCTGCCATATTAGTTTCAACGTCTGTATTGTACCGGAGCACTTACATAGACATAGCAAAGAATTCACAGTATTGCCCATCAGAGTCGCGCCAGTATGAGTACCGGAAGGCTTTGCATTTTGGGTCCTTTCTGCAATAGGAGGCGCATAAGTTGAGAGTTGGTGAGCCATTGTAAAAGAAGTTGCCCATAAACCAGGAGATGCTCAGCTGATCATGATAGCCAGTGATATTACATGCTAAGTTTTGTGCAGATACGCTGGGTATTGGCGTCAGGAACAAAAGCAGAAGATTGATGATATTCGACGCGGGAGACATTTTCACTGTGTGTACGGAGCTAAGAAAACCAGAAATTGTTCAGAAGACAGGACCTTAGGTAAAGTTATCCGACAGATAAAGATCCGAGTTTGCCGCCCCGTCGTGCTTGAAGATGCGGTGGAATGCGCAATAATACTCGATGTGCAGTATCTGACAATACGATCTTCACGTGAGCACTACATGCTTCGAGAAAAGATATTATAGTCGATGCGATGTTTTGGAATGCATAATCACCGACCGCTGCTGCAACACCGCCCGACAATATGGTCTGTAAAGAGTGTCTGCTAAGGGCAAGTTGCTGGTCGCCCGCAGCAGGTGGTCGAGGAATAGCGAAGAGATTCAAGGGAGGAGCATAAAGCCAGCCCTTTTGAGTCGTCATGCAAGGAATAAGCCTTGTGCCATGAGGAAATGGCATCATGTTGAGCTCAAAGTTGCGACGATCGGAAAACTACATGATACATAGCGTGTGCAGCCGCACAGGGGTAGCACCAAGCCTTACCTCTTAGGGCATTGTATAGCAGACTACAATAGGATCAGTGAATCCGTTAAGGTGAGATGCTATAGGAATCGACATGAAGATCGCCGCACTCAACAGTCGTGTAGGGGTGCTTAGTGAATTCTACAGTTCTACGGGAGGGAGCTGCTTCAGTGATATCGACAACCCTGATCGAAGATACTCGGAAATCGTTTTGTCCCCTTGACTCGAGGACGGTATTGGTCGGGGAAAAACGCCGAGTATGGAGGTAGGTAGCACAAGCATTGTTATTGTCGTTGCGGAAGCATGCAGGCGATCGGAAAGCTCCGCCTACCCAAGCCCTTGCTGTCAGCCTTAAGATCTCTTCAAAACAGCTACGACGACCTGGATCCTGCCAACGTCTGCATACGCGCCATGTCCAATTTCTTCAGGCCACATATCTGGATGTAGTATCGTGTACTCGACCAGCTCGGCCCCCTCGACGGCCTGGAGCTTCTCGAGGAATGCGTCTTGCCCAGGATACGCGAACGGTATCGCAACTCCTGTGTACACAATTATGACACCCCTTCTGGAAAGCATTTGCATACCCTCTAGGACAATTCTGAGCGAGATGTCGAGTCCAAACTCAGCACCACCGTCTGCATACATAGGGAGGTCCTTTCCATCGGCACTGGAGGCGATGTATGGTGGATTACTGATGATTAGATCTATTCCAGCCTTTCTATCATCACTGGGTACGGCAGCGTAGAGATTTGACTCATAATAGTCAACTTTAGCACCGGCCAGATGTGCGTTAACGCTCCCAAGCCTCAGTGCTCTTGGGTTGAGGTCCAGACCAAGGACTTTCGCCTGTGGATAGGTTCTGGCCAAATGTATCGCGCCCGCGCCCGAACCACAACATACATCTATTGCACTGCTCAGATTCTGCGGCAAATGATGTTGTGCTGTTTGTAGGAACTGTGTGTATAGGTATGTGTCTGGACCGAAGAATACCGAATCCGATGAGGCAGGGAAAGACGAGTGAATGTAGTAGAGTGGTATCGCAGGCTTCTGAACATTGGGCAAGTAGAAGTTGGACACACGAACGGTCGATCGATATTCATCCTTAATATCTCCATCGATGATGATCGAGGCTCCTCGCAGACTCTCAAACACATCGTCGGGTATCAGAATTTTGAGGGTCTGCCTGAAGAGATCATCAGCAGAGAACACACGCCAACTCCTAGTATAGGATTGTGGCAGAAAAGGCCATGACTTTAAGCTCGTCTTTGAACCTTCGCACCACTGAAGACAGACTCGAGTGGAAATTGCGTACCTAGAACACGGCAGACTCCATCCAAAGAAGTCCTGTGCGTTTTGCGACTGTTGTGTCGAGGAGTCAGACCGCCTTTTCTGTACCACTCTCCCAGCTGTTTCTGGAGAGGGACACACAAATGTGTAACCGGTCGCAGCCAAATGCTGCGTCAGTCGCTCGTATATTATGGTGAAATCAGCCATGGTTATAGAGGTGTAGTTGTATTGGCACGACTACTTCGATGTGATATGTGTGAGATTGAACCGAGTCGTTGTGCCCTGAGTTCTAGGATGACACAAGTATACAAACAACGTTACCTAGGCGTTGGAACGACGTAACGCAGATTGCGTGCTTATACTCTGCGGCCAACGTACACGTGCGAGCGCGCGACACAATGGCTTCTGCCATCAGCGTGTAAAAGTGACGTGTCGGTAATTTTACCCGCAGGTCTTGGCAAAGCGAAGACCGTCAAGGCTGCCGTCCTTTCATGAAGCCAAGAGCATGTTCTTGAATTGAAGTTCGTAAATAGGCAGGTGTCATTGGATTCTCCTTGTCTTGCATGTACAGCAGTGTTGGTCACGGTGGTACAACGTCTGTACCATATCTAGTCAACAGTGGCAGGATCTGTGGCGCTCGAGAGGAGATGTCACGGCCGAGTCCCATTGCGGTTATTTGTGGTGTACCACGAGGATGCTTTACGTTACCAATTGGCTCCCATTGGTCCAGTGTTTCGCAGGGGCAATAATACTGTCATGCCAGGAACTGTGCCTTGCCCCACACCTAACAATGGTATCGTCAGCGAGATCTCGACCTACTTGTTCGCCTCCTAGGCCAACATGTATGATGTATGCAATTTCAAGAACTTGTTGGTAGAATCCCAACCATCTCGTCCGACCAAACCATACACATCTGCACAATGTTTATTATACAAACCACAATCGCAATACTGATTGCGTTTTTGGCGCTCCTTGCGTGGAGTGAGGTCCGGAATCGTCTAGCGAAAGGACGTTCAAGAAAGAAGGACCCCGAGGCCACAAATAGTCCGCGGAGACTGTCATTCAAAGGCTGGAAGTTCAAAATTGCAGACAGCGGCCCACAGCTTGTCGCCACTGTCGAGAAACCACCAACCAGCAATGGGGATACCGAAGCCGTTATTAAGACAGAGTCGACGGAGTTGAAGACCTACAAAGAGCTCTACTATAAGCTTCATCATCTTGAGCAACACCCTGGGATCTTGTCCCAGTGTCGCGAGCTTCTTCTGTCGTTCCTGTCAGCCACAATCAGCGAGGCTCTGGAAGATCCGGCCAGTACTATCCTTTCGGTTGACTTGTTCGCTCGAGATCGCCTGGATGAGTTCCTCAAGACAAAAGATGAGGACGTGAGCAACCGTTGGGAACAGTATCTAGCTCGTCGCAGAGCTGGAGGATCTCGCGAGATCTTTGGCGACGAGGAGGAAGCCAAGTGGTGGCTAAAACAGGCTGCTCCTGTCAAGTATGTAGACGGAGCTTGGCTCGGACACATCAACAAAATCACAACACCATTTAAGTACCGCATGATTACCAAGAACGCATGGCAGGTCATGTCGGAAGAGCTTGGAGATGGCGACCTTGCGAAGAACCATGTCTACGTGTATAGACAGCTGATGGCCGACATCGATGCCGGGCTTCCTGCTGCAGACTCAGAGGATTTCATCGCCCCTCGCCATAAGTTTGACCAAGAGCGCTGCTGGAAGGCCGCCATCGCTCAGCTTCTGATCTCCGTGTTTCCACATGAATTCCTGCCAGAATCGTTAGGCTTCAACATGGCATACGAAAGCTTGCCGTTACATTTGCTGAAGACCGTCAAGGAGCTTCGCGAGGTCCGGCTTAACCCATACTATTTTGAGCTGCACATCTCAATCGATAACGCAGACTCGGGCCACGCTGCTATGGCAATGGCAGCAGTTGCCGATTACATCAAGCTGGTCGAGCGGGATGAGGGCGTCGAGGCCGCACACACTGCCTGGAAGCGAGTGCAAGCGGGGTACATTCTTGCAGAGGGCTTGCCCACAACTCCCGAAAGCCCATCCTTGAAGACGGCGAAGGTGGAACCAGAGGCGCCTTTTCCACGTACCACAACAGAAGCTGCCCTCCTCGATGTCTTCGCAGCCAAAGCTTTTGTGGCGCATAAGATCCATTGCAGCAGTCGCTTGAAGATTGGCCGTCGTTCTCTTGTGGATTGGCTTGAACCAAACGCGTTCGGCAACAAACAGTGGCAGAAGGAGTTCCTTAATGACTTGGGCAATTGCAATCCCTGGGTCATCAAGGGCCATCCTGAGTACAGCAGACTGGTCAAAGAGTTATCTTGGGAGGGTAGGATGTTTGGTAGTTTCACCCAGACTGAGGTTGAAGTTGTGGAAGGCTGGATCAAGGAGCTTGGGTCGCCGGTGCAAACATTTCAGCCAGACCCGAAAGCGTACTACGAGTTCACCAGCCAGTCGCCCGATACCTTCTCAGTAGCAGCTACCGAGGATCTGGATGTCCTTGTCGATTACCCCGTCATTGCGACTCCGGATCTTCCATCGCTCATATCGGATGGTGGAGCTTGTAATACCACCCACCCTCTCGGATCCAAGATCGACAGGTCGAAATTGCGCGATCTTCTTCCGTTATGGTTCACGTCGCCAACTCTTCTCGAAACTCTTCCCTCTGTACCGGTCCGGGCAGCGGATACGTTTGGTTCTGCGCTTGTCCGAGTATTGCGCGCGCAGACTGGTTTCAATGTTGAGGGCCAAGGCGTAGCGGGTATGGATGAGGTCCGTCGCACAGATGATGGCAGATCAGTCGGTATTGTTGAGCTCGGTTTGGAGCTTTGCAGTCGAGCAGACATTCGTAAGCCGGCAAGCCTGAAGGAAGCCGTAGCGACTGGTAATGTGGAATCAGGCGCTTACTGCAGGTGGATGGTGAGCCTGTCCATGCAGTGGCTGACACGGCGAGATATGCTCATTGGCATGTCGTGGGCGTTCATGGATCTGCACGATGCAGTTGCCAGGCTCACCGGGCATGAGGCGCTGCTAACTCCTGCATCTGCACAAGTTCTGAAAGGAATTGTGCGAAGGGAAAGAGCTGGGCTGGAGATCTGCAAGGCGGAGATCATGCAGAGCGAGCAGAGGAAAGCAGACTTCGAAAGAGGTCTTACAGCTGCGGAGAGAGCGATCAAGGAATTTTCTGTGTAAAGATATACTGAAAATGTCTTGTTCCGGATCCTACCTACTGTCGACTCAAGAAGTCGCAGTCATACTGATAATGTCGTGCAAAACCGCGAGAGACAACACCAAGGCCTCGGGCACAAAATTGCGCTAAACTAAACCCCACTTCCTTATCCGACCCGTGAAAGCCTTCTCGCATCATGATTCACAACAGCAACGTCTGGCTCCCTTTTCGATGAACATCACTTCACGTACCATTCACATCTATACAGGGGTCACGTGTTGTTGTCATCTCCGGAGCACCACCCGATCTCGTGTGGACTGATCGCTCAACGAGCGCCGAACTTTTTTCTTCTCCAGTTCACCTTCTCTTTCTTCAAGTTGATCTCCTTCGCATTCGTGTGTGTTGACCGTATCCAATGGATCCTTGCATGGTCAATCTATAAGTTTGTCACTTGCCGTATAGTTGAGCAAATATTGAGCAGATTGTTGCACCTTGAGCGCTGTACTAAAAGCGCGCACATTTAGCCTGGCTCCTTCCCCAGTGGCTCCTTAAGGGCGATACATAAAGAGCGTCTGCCGTCGCGAGCGCCATCGGTCCTGTCGAAACACGAAATGAGTCCTGTCTCTCATCACGTCTGGCGATTCTCGACTTCCCGCAAACGCTGCATCCAAGGCAGCAATGGTACATCGAACCTTCAACGTAAAATCTTGATGCAAAGGGAGGACTGCTGAGAGAACCTCAATGGAGTTCGGCACCAAAATACTCCCGGTCTGTGTCCTGGGCACCTACCTGCGACCGAGCAACGGCTCTACCTCACCATGATCCCACCGAAGCCAGACACGCTTCGGAGCAAGTGTGAGACATGGCGAATATGCGCGTATCGCGTTGAAAACAAAACTGGGTGGATTGGGGACTCTTTCGTCACGTGTACGAAGCCGATGGCCGTTTTCCTGGGGCCATCACAACCGGGATTCATTTACATTGCCATGCATTCATACAGTTGCAGACATTAAGGATAACGCCCAGCTGACCACAGCATACGGGGACTTGGCGGTGCACTGATTGTAATGTTATTAAGGGTAGTTCGCTAACGGCATTCTGAGTCGTGGTTCCGATGGAAATAGATTGACCCTATATCCGACACTACGCTGCGGTATCCACAATAGCCTCCGGCACTTTTCCGGTCGAGCATCTTGCTGCAACGAGTACACTCGCTACCAGGGTGGCTTAATATCTGTCTCGTTCGGGTTTGTTCGTGTCAGGTCCACAGATGAATGCATTGCTCGATTCGCACTTCGGTCTCTCTCAGACTCCACCATCCAAGAACGACAAGACGGACTTTGCCAATCCCATTGGTATCATGGCGCCGAAAGGGCGCATCTCGAGGGTCTCGATGGCTTGGGCAACAGATGAAGGTACTGCACAAGGGCTTCGTTGATTGTCTTGGTGGAAATGTCGATATCGAAAGCAGTTTTGGCAGCATATAAGATGAGAACGAAGTCACTCTCATACCTCACCACCACAATCATTCACTTCAACACTAACCTTCCCACTTCAACACTATCCTTTCTCCATCTTTCGCTACAAAATGCTTTCCGCAACACTCCTTCTCGGCCTTGTCGCCACCCTTCTTGACACCACGTCTGCTCACGGTTTCGTCAGCGACGTCAGCAGCAACGGTGCCTGGGCTAAGGGCGCCGACCCTGTGTGGTTCTACCACGCCGCCAACGCGAGGCCCCAGACCGCTGGATGGAACTCCTTGAACCAGGACAATGGCTTCGTCGAACCCGCCGCCGCTGGCACCAGCGACGTCAACTGCCACAAGAGCGCGACCGCAGGCCGTCTGTACGCCACCGTCGCCGCCGGCGCGACCCTGAACTTCCACTGGAACACCTGGCCCGAAAGCCACAAGGGCCCTATCATCAACTACATCGCGCCCTGCAACGGTACGCACGCCAGCTCCGCGCCTGCACAAACTCTGCTAACATCCCCACAGGCGACTGCACGACACTGACCCCCGGTGCGCTCCGCTGGAGCAAGATCTCGCAGTCCGGCCTCGTCAACCCCAGCACGTCCACCTGGGTTACCGACAACCTGATCAGGAACAACTTCACCTCCTCGACCACGATCCCCAGGAACCTCAGGGCCGGCAACTACGTCATCCGCCACGAAATTATCGCCCTGCACAGCGCAGGAGGCGACAACGGCGCTCAGCTGTACCCTCAGGTATGTCGTGGAATCACCGTGAAGAGAGACTATATGCTTACTTGTTCGCAGTGCCTCAACCTCAGGGTCACCGGCAGCGGCACCGTGGCGCCCACAGCCGGCGTTGCAGGAACCAGCCTCTACAGGCGCACTGACCCCGGACTTCTGTTCAACCTCTACAACAACCCGCAGAGCTACCCCTACCCCGGCCCGGCTCTTTGGACCGCGGCGAACTAAGATGGGCACGGTTGGGAGCAGGCGATGGCTGCTTTTCTTTAGCTGTTCTCTTTAGCTGTACATATTTTCGAAAGGGTGTGTTATGGGGTGAAGTGGTGAAGGGGAGAAGGTGAGAAAGGGTGGAGGTTGCAGAGAGATGCTTGTCAAACCCTCGCTAGTTTTTAGAAAGTACTCACTCAATTAATAATACTTCCGCCAATTACTGTGCCCATCGCTACTGTGGATCCTGCGCCTCCTTCTCTTCGTTCCTGAAACCCATCCGACACGCTCTCCCCTGTCCCTATCATCCTCAGCCACCTCCATCCTCATTGCGCCAGCCGCGCAACTCCCTCCCAGGAAATCCCCCTCCATTAAAGGCCACCGCAACTCACCGACAGACAATGGCCTCGCACAAGGATTGTAGCTTCGTCGCACAGACGCGCGTTTACGGAGATGCGATTAGCAGCTCTAGTTTTACCTCGCACGTCCTCAGACCCCACAAACTCTAACAGAGCCGTGCGTTGTGCGTTATGCAGTTTTAAGAAGATTCGTCACCTCACATAGGTAAGACAGATAGGTATGAACTAGAAGCAGGGGAAAGTCAGAGCGAGGAAATAGAACACAGAGAAGAGCAGACCTTTTAAACCAAGGCAGCGCGAAGCAAAGCAGCAAACTAGCATCAGTCCCTTCCGGGAGAGCAAACGCACTTGGACATGCGGAAAGGAAACTCGACGGCCAGATTGTCAACAACCACACGAGCCTGCCTCGTCTCCATCCATCTCAAAATACAAATCCCAGTGGTTCTTACACCCCGGATTAAACCCTTCCCCACACCGCGTACACCGACTCCCACTCTTCATGTACTCCTCAACGCTGAGCACGTACTTGCAAGCCCCACAGAGCACCGCTCCTTGATCTCTCGCGCTCTTGGGCCATACGCCAGGCGTGTGCGTCTCAATGGCGTCGTGGCAGCTGATGCAGGCGTAGAACTTTTGGCAGCAGAAGTGCTTGATGGCGATTATGTCTAGTGCGGAGTGCCAGTGGGCGCATTGTGTTAGCGGGGTGACGGAGAGGCCGTGGACGGTTGGCGGGGCGGAGGACATGGTGCTTTGCGGTTGAGGCGAGTTGGATATCATGAGCATCGGACATGGGACGGACTGGGTATGTAGGGCTGAGCGCTAGTGCCGCGGATGCGAGATCCACTTTGTTGCTGCGAATCCTTGCGAGTGACGTGATGTTGCTGGTCCTTGAAGAGCCGCATCGATTCACAGGTGTGTCTGCATAGCTGTGGACTTGGTGTCCGGTATCAAGTACGGTGAAGGCAAAGTTGGAGAGATGTGGAGAGACTGCGAATGCTCTCCGGTCTCGGTGATCAACCCGTCAAGCATACCGCAAAACACAGCCCTGCAGCAGCATCAGAACACCTCGGGTGACTTTCTTTCGAATTCCAAACAGGGACTCACGAGCTCCGCACCTCCAGTATTTTCACAGCCGGGCCTGGCAGGCTCTCGGGCAGGCTCGGGCTGGTAGATGCTCGAGCTTCTTCGTCACTTTGCCCCACCACCCCGCCCGCCAGCTCAAACATTTAGGTAGTCGAAGCTCAACAACGCATTGCAACCACCACGACTCCTTCATTCTCATCTTACACACTTTGATACCCCCTGTATACCCTTATCGCAACTACACACACACCAGCAGTTAAAATGGCACGTCAATTCTTCATCGGCGGCAACTTCAAGATGTACGTTGGCTGCAGAGCTTCCACTGGGCGCTGAAGCTGATCGAACGACAGGAACGGCTCCATCGAGTCCATCAAGAAGATTGTCCAGCACCTGAACGACGCCAAGCTCGACCCCAACGCTGGTAAGCAGGCGGTGGACGCGCCCCAGCAGCCGTGCTAACAGCACGACAGAGGTTGTCATTGCTCCCCCCGCGCTCTACCTCCTCCTGACCCGCGAGCACCTGCGCAAGGGCCTCGAGGTGGCCGCCCAGAACGTCTACGACAAGCCCAACGGCGCCTTCACGGGCGAGATCTCCGCCGAGCAGCTCAAGGACAGCGGCATCACATGGACGATCCTCGGCCACTCTGAGCGCCGCACCATCCTGCAGGAGGACGACGCGTTCGTGGCCAACAAGACCAAGGCCGCGCTCGACGGCGGCATCAGCGTCATCCTGTGCTGCGGCGAGAGCCTCGAGGAGCGCGAGGCCGGCACCACCGTTGCCGTCGTCACCAAGCAGCTCAAGGCTGTCGCGGACAAGGTCAAGGACTGGAGCAAGATTGTCGTCGCCTACGAGCCCATCTGGTGAGTCTGCCCGCACGAAATGCAGCTGAGCACTACTGACGCGTCCCAGGGCCATTGGCACCGGCAAGGTCGCCACCACCGAGCAGGCCCAGGAGGTCCACGCCGCGATCCGTGAGTGGCTGAAGAAGGAGGTCTCGTCCGAGGCGGCAGAGAAGACGCGCATCCTGTACGGCGGCAGCGTCAACGAGAAGAACTGCGGCGAGCTTGCCAAGCAGGCCGACATTGACGGCTTCCTGGTCGGCGGTGCGTCGCTGAAGCCCGCGTTTGTCGACATTATCAACGCCAACTCTGCGTGAACACATGGCGGCGCGGCGAGATTGTAGTTGGATATCACGACATGACGTTAGCTGACGAACAATGAACAAAAGCGAATGACCATGTCGAGTTTCGATGCGTTGTGATCATGTGTGTGTGATGTGTGGACATGTTGACATGCCTGATGCCAGTATTCGTACATTTGCTGTACATATCCAATCCAATGCGCCAGTGTATGCCTGAGTATTGTACAACCGCGTCTCCCCCCTCTCGCCCGAAGATGCTACATTGGCCCTTCCACGAGACGCCCAACCCCCCAACCCCCATGCAGACCGCCCTCTCCACAGCCTCAGATCTGTATCTTCGCACCATGGAACGGCGACCAGATGCCCCTCACGCTCTCGTTGATACTAGACACGGGCTTGCCCAGCTTCCTATTCTTCTCGCCATTGCTATCGCGCAGCATCTCGGCCTTCTCGCGCACCCCCTCGTTCTGCAGGTTCTTGACGCAGATGGAGCGCGTGGCGCCGTTGATGTAGTGCGCAATGATGACCGGGTGTTTGCGGGGCCGCGGGCTGACGGAGAACTCGATGGAGGGGTTGCGCGATGCAAAGGTAGGGAGCGAGGCTTTGATGAAGGCGTTCATGCCCGTCGACGAGCCCCACCAGTTGCAGTAGTGGAACTCGAGGCGTTTGCATTGCAGCACGAAGGCGCCGACGCCGTTCTGGGGGGAGGTTAGTGGGGTGTGTGTGAGGCCGCGGGGAGGAGAGACGGTACCTGGGCCTTTGCGACCGTTCGGGTCGCGGCGAGAGGCATGTTGGCGGGTGACGACGGGGTGGTGGTGCGCCGTGGTGGTGTTGTACTTCGCAGGTCGGGCTGGCGCACAAAAATTCATCACGTGAGCAGTCTTGCCTGCCCGGAACGCAGCTTCGGTCGCTACTTGGCCGCATCAACCACCGACACCGCAGCTGGAGCGCATCCCGCACCGCATCCAAGATGACGTACCAGCTCCCGCCGATGCTGCTGAACCTGTTCGCCCCGCGGCCGCCGCTGCGCTGGGTCGAGCCCATCGACCACGCGCCGGAGAAGCGCTGCACGCCCAAGATTGGCGGCGTCGCGCAGTACCTGGAGGCCATGCGCGAGTACAAGGACAACGACGGCTACGTGCCGACGGACAGCTGGCTGCAGAAGCGCGACCGCAAGAAGATTGAGAAGAAGGAGAAGCAGGAGAAGCTGCTGACCGAGGGCGTCAAAGACTGTATGCTGCCGCTTGGCACCATGCTTCGATTCACCACTGACTCTACAACACAGACGTACCCAGCGAAGACCCCAAGGTCCAGGGCGACGCCTTCAAGACCCTATTCGTCTCGCGTCTGGCATACGGCGCGACGTCGGACGACCTCGAGCGCGAGTTTGGCCGCTACGGCCCCATTGAGCGCATCCGCATTGTCGAGGACACTACCGCCCCGCCCGACGCGCCGCCCAAGAAGAGGAAACGTGGCTACGCGTTCATTGTGTACGAGCGCGAGAAGGACATGAAGGCCGCCTACAAGGAGACGGACGGCATCAAGATCAAGGACCGCCGTGTGCTTGTTGATGTCGAGCGCGGCCGCACAGTCTCTGGCTGGCGCCCGCGCCGCTTTGGAGGCGGCCTTGGAGGGCGCGGCTACACCAAGGGCCCCTCTGCGCGCCCTGGCGGTGCTGGCTTCGGGCCGCCGGCTGGACCTGGCGGGTTTGCAGGCCGCGGAGGCTTTGGTGGAGGCTTTGGCGGTCGAGGCGGTGGCCGCGGCGGCTTTGGTGGCGGCGACCGTGGAGGCTTCCGGGGAGGGTTCGGCGGCGGTCGCGGAGGAGGAGGAGGCTTTGGCGGAGGCCGCGGTGGCATTGGCTACCAAGGCTCGAACGGCTACGCGCCGCCCGATGGTGCACCTGCCGGTCCTCGAGGACCACGAGGTGGGTTTGAAGGCGGCAGCGGTGGCTACGGTGGGGACCGCGGCGGAAGCCGTGGCGGCGATCGTGGCGGCGACCGCTACGGCGGCGGCGGCGGCGGCGACAGACGCGGAGGCGGCGACAGGGGCTCCAGCGGTGCCAACAACGAGCCCCTCGGCCGGGACCGCTACAACGACCGCGGTGGAGGCCGCGACAGCTACAGCGGCCGCGACGAGCCGCGCAAACGCGCGTACGAGGGCGACAGCTACGACGACCGCAGCACGCGCAGAAGGTACTAGGCCGCGACGCGTGACGGCTTGCAAGAGGGTTTGTCAAGGTTACCTCCCATATTTCTTCGTTCTGCCTTGTTCGCCGCGAGGGTAAGACCGAGACCACGCCAGCAGTCGAGGGTAAGCAGACGCAGTTCACAAGTGCAGAAGGCAGCGTCAGAATCCACATGTCAACATCGGCGCGTGGACACCCGGGTACACACAACACTCCAGCTGCAGTGCGCGGGTGCAGATACATTCTGTACGACGGATACACAATAGCAGCGGCTGGGTATGGTATGCAACGGGTATGCACAGGGTAGGCAACACACACAGGTGAATCTTGGTTGTACATTTCTCTCTCTTCTTCTTCTTTGAATGCATGCAGGTAGGTACGTAGAAAGTAAGTTCCTCTCGCACCATGACCATAGACCTTGCTTCGTTCTCTCTACAATGTACACCTACTGCCCGCCTATACAATATATAAAACGCACACATATATATATATGCATACATGCGTGCATGCACTTAGTGAGGACAAGGAGGAGGAAGAGCAAAACAGAGGACAGAGCGTTGGATCTGGTACGTAGCCGTACAGTACAGTACAGCACAGTACAGTACAGTACAGTACAGTACAGTACGACACAGTACAAGTACAAGTACATAAGACTCCACACACTATAGTCATAGTCATAGTCAAAATCACAGCTTCTGCTCTACACGCGCAACTGCAATGCACTGCACAGACCGACTGACTGACTCACTAATCGCAACTTTCGTGCACGAAACAACCACATGCACGACACACCCACATGCACGACACACCCACATGCACGACACACCCACATGCACGACATAACCGCACAGAGGCAGAACAAGGACAAGGACAAGGCTACTACTGCTACTGCTACTCCTCCATACCCCATGCTACTGCAGCGCACAAACAGGGGTCCGAGACTAATTCAATCAATCTAATTCAATTCAATTCAACGCATTGGGCGCGGGAGTGGTCAGTGATGAGGCTTGCGTGACGAGAGGCTTGCATGGGGCTATTGAAGAATTCTACGGAAGGTTGTTTGCTGGGATGGTGTGTGGGATAAGGTTTACAGGGGGGGGGTAGGATGTAATGTAATGTAATGTAACGGAAAGGAATTGAAACGAAAGGGGATGGATGGGTGTGGTACAAGGATATCCACACTACCAGTACTGTATGTATATGTAGAGCGCATATGCATAGTACACATTACATTCCCCCTCACTTCCCCAGCGTCATAAACAGCCGATCCCCAATATCCCCCAACCCCGGCCTAATCATCCCCCTCTCATCCACCCCCTCATCACACCCACCCACCCACACCTCCACGCCCTCGGCCCACTCGCTACACGCGCGCTCCAGCCCCTCGCGCGTCGCCAGCACACTCACAAGCACAATGCGCTTGACGCCGTGCTCGCGCAGGCTCTCAATGGCGGCGGCGGCAGTCGCGCCCGTGGCGATGATGGGGTCGACGACGATGGCGAGGTCGGCGGGCCCGCCGGCGTGCGTCGAGGTTGGGCTGTGGTAGGGCAGGTTGTTGTAGTATTCGACGGGCTGGAGGGTCGTTTTCTCCCGGTATAGGCCGAGGTGGTGCACGGGTACGGGGGTGGGGAGCAGAGAGGAGAGCGCGGGGACCATGGAGAGGCCGGAGCGCAGGATGGGGACGAGGGAGATGCGGGAGGGGGCGGGGGAGAGGGTGGTGGTTGTGTAGGGGTAGCCGAGGGGGGATTTGTCCTGGGGGTGTTAGCGGTGGTGGGTGGTGGGTGGTGGGTGGTGGGTGTAGTGTGAAGGTCGATATAGAGGGTGTGCATGTGTAGCTTTCAAGTTGGTAGAGAGAGACGTACGGTTTCGCCCGGTTGGGCGGCCAGAGCAGAGCCCAGGGCCTCGTAGCCGACCATCAGGGCAATCTCGTGCACCAGGGCCTGCGCATCGCGGCAGCCCGTCGATGCAGACCGCAGCAGCGAGAGCTTGGCCTGCAAGCACGGGTGGGTGGAGATGTGGGCGTTCTTGGGGACAGACATGGCGGGGGACAGAGTGCACGGCGTGGAAAAGACAGACGTATGTTCTCAGCAGCAATGGCAGCAGCAGCAGCAGCACAGGCTATATCGACGGCTGCGGCGATGTGGTCGCGGCGCCAGTGCGTCAAGGAGGGCAGGTGATTGATAGCAGTGGGGTAGCTTGAGGGAGACGGAGATGGTGGCTGATAAGGCAAATCATCGGTATCCGGCGCCTGACGCTCAATTGTCCAATGTAGCCTCGGATGGCACCTACACGACAGAGTCCACCACCTCAACACCACGCCTATCTCATTGCCTCTGTAGCTTAGAACTCAAACTAGCAGACTTTTGTAGATGTAAACTCTCTCATACACTTACCCAAGCTACGGCGTGCACTCCGCGCCGGCGAGCAGCGAGCACCTGAAAGTAGCGCGACGCGGCGACGGCGACGCAGCACACGCGGGCGGGCAACATCCCTGCGGCCATCGGAGCTTGTGTGCGCGTCGGGCCCGTTTAACGTTGGTTGCCCTGTTGCAACGACGCTGTTTAGGCCTGCGCTCACGAATACGGCGCGCCCATGGTTTGACTGTGGCAGCCCAGCTATCGATTCGCGCCGCGGGCCTTGCGGCTGAGATGCGGTGCTTTGCAGTGTCTGCGGTGATGGTGTCTGCGGTGTCTACGCACCTCGACGGGCGCGGCTGTCCTGCGTCATCGCCCGCGGCAGATCACCATGGCCGACAACGACGACGAGCCCTCACGGCGCGCGTCGCACTTCAACGAGCAGCGCGCCAGTCTGCGCTCCGACGCCTCGCAGAGCTCGTCCAACGCCCGCTCGCGCTCGCGACACCACAGCCTGCGCTCCCAGCGACAGAGCCTGCCCCGCGCCGCCGAGGACTCTGGCCCGCGGCATGATCGCGCCGACAGCGAGACACTGCCCTTGCCGCCAAAGCCGCAGCCAAAGGCGAGCAAGCGGTCGAGCATAGGGCGCGACTCGGCGACGTCGACGTCCAAATCGCGCCCAAGAGCTGCAGCGGCGTCGCGGGACAATCTGGAGTTTCTGTCGTCGCCGCCGCCAGACATAGCGACCCGCGCCGTCGACCGGGAGCAGTACTGGCGCGCAAAGCTCCAAAACGACGAGAGCAGTGCCAGCAACCTGCCCCAGGCCTCACGATTCTTCAGCCGCTCAAACGTCAGCGACTCGCCCCAGTCGCTGCACAACATCACCGCGCTGCCCACCATGACGGACGACGCCCGCCAGCACATGTCCGAGGCCGACAGATACCACCAGTCCTTCCCCACGCCAGGCGCCCAGCGCGTCGCCAGACTCCTGACCGAGCTGTATACAGTCTCCTTCCTCGTCTTCTTCGCCATCTGGGGCACGCTGGCGCGCCTCGGCCTGCAGGCGCTGACCTTCTATCCCGGCGCGCCGGTCGTCTTCAGCGAGCTGTGGGCCAACGTGGCAGGGACCTTCATCATGGGATTTTTTGTCGAGGACATGCGACTCTTCCGCGAAGAATGGGGGTCGTCCAACGACTCAGTGACGGTCGAGCAGCCGCTCGAGCAGCCAGCCGAGCAGCACCAAGAGCCAGAGAAGCAGCGCGCAGTGGACAGGAAAACGCACGCCGCCGTCAAAAAGACCATCCCGCTCTACATCGGCCTCACCACGGGTTTCTGCGGCAGCTTCACAAGCTTCTCCTCGTTCATGCGCGACGCCTTCCTCGGCATGAGCAACGACCTCCCCGCGCCGGCGTACCACCCCACATCCTCTCCCTCCCCCTCGTCCCTCGTGCCCCGCAGCGCAGGATACTCGGTCATGTCCCTGCTCGCCATCCTGATGCTGACCACCGCGCTCTGCACCAGCGCCCTCACCCTGGGCGCCCACCTCGCCACGCTCCTCGACCCTGTAACCCCGACGCTCCCCTTCCGCACCACCCGCCGTCTCACCGACCCCCTCTTCGCCCTGCTCGCTCTCGGCTGCTGGCTCGCTGCCGTCCTCCTCGCCGCCCTCCCCCCGCACAACCCATGGCGCGCCCAAGCCCTCTTCGCCTGCGTCCTCGCGCCCCTGGGCTGTCTGGGCCGCTACTACCTCTCGCTCGCCCTCAACCCGCTGCTGCCTTCGTTCCCGCTCGGCACCTTCGCCGCAAACATGTTCGGCACCGCGGTGCTCGGCATGTCGTTTGATCTCCAGCGCGTGGCCATTGGCGGGGTCGCGGGGGGCAGCGTCGTCGGTTGTCAGGTGCTGCAGGGCGTGCAGGATGGGTTTTGCGGCGCGCTGACGACGGTGTCGACGTGGGTGGTGGAGTTGAGGGCGTTGAGGCGTGCAAGGGCGTATTTGTATGGCGGCGTGAGTGTGGGCGTCGGCGTGGGCGTGTTGGTGGTGGTCATGGGGAGTGTGAGGTGGGGGGTTGGGTGGGAGGGGGTGGTTTGTAAGGCGTGAGACGTGAGGCGTGAGGCGTGAGGCGTGAGACGTGAGGCGTGAAACGTGAGGCGTGAAACATGAAACGTGAGGGTGGTGGTAAATGGCGGTAATAAGCTGATGGCCAATGACGGCCAACGAACGGGTGCCCATCCAGCGCCCATGAGTATTCAGACAAATCACTGTAGATAAACCCCCCCCCCCCCTCCCATGCGCAATCAATGGCATCCATACCTTCCATCACCTGTCTGTCGTATACACTCACCTCGCTTCATCCTTGCACTCGCAACTTTCACGCAGAACATCTCAGCCGCCATTCCATTAGTCCATTATTCCATTATCACAGTATCAATCACAGCACAGCCCCGAACTTTCTCAGTCCGATCCTCCCTGGATCCTGACACGTCCAGCTTTTTGGCGCTCGGTGAACGGTGCAGGTACGCCGGTCGTCCAGGCCACCGAGGTAAAGGCAACCAAGGTAAAGGCAAGGCCACCGACGGAAGGCATGTGGTGTTGCTACTTGTATTTATATTTGTGGGGGTTTTGTTTTGTTCGGGCCCTGTATGTGTTTTCTTTGAGCCTGTCAAGTGTCCCCCTCAAGCCCAGTCCAAGGCCATGCCATCATCATCCTCGTAAGCGGCCGCTGTAAAAGCAGCAACGGAAAACGCGCTGGAAAATTCTCCTCGATTCCACGCGCTCCCATCCGTGTCGATACGCAAGAAACACGAATGTGCGCGAATGTACAATAGTGAGATTTCTGTGTGCTAGTGGCCCTTTTCACAAGAGAACAAAACTAGCACCACTACAATATAGATAGTATAGAGCGTGCAAAAATGCGCGCTGTCAGTCTATATACAAATCACGTGTAGTAAAGGGTCTCACCCGAGCAAAAGCCACTCTGCAGGATCAGGACCACCGCGCCGGGAACGCCGCCAAGACACGGCGATTCGGACATCCCTGCTGGGGCGGCGAATCAGGCGGCAGAGATCCCGCAGCGGAGGACGTCGCGTGTGGGAAGTAAGACGGGGGGGGCGCAGGGAAAGGACTTGTCTTGTCACCTTTCCATTCGGGGCGTTGCTTGCACGGGGTTCCTGAGCGAATCGTTTCTGGATTGAGTGCTGCCTTGGATTTCCGCGATTTCCTTTGCGACGACGACCTTTGCTTGACGCAGCAGCTGTATGTTCTGAGCAGATCTGCACTGCAACGGTCTGGCACTGGCGACTATACGGCTCCTGCACGGCCTGCACACGCAACCTGCCCTGCCCTGCACTGCACCTGCCTGCCTGCCTGCCCCAGCACCCTACACGGCCCTGACAAGGCCCCAACGCACATATACCGGGTCGACCGCTCTACCGCCTCGCGACCGCTCCACCGCCGCCGCCGCCGCCGCCATGTTCGAGCCCAGCAAGCCCAAGATAAAGACGCGCACCGTCACGATCCTCAAGAAAGTCGCCCCACCACCACGCACACCCTCGCAGCCCGGGCGCGCCCTGGGCAGCAGCAGCAGCAGTGCGCCGCGCCGCGCGACCGGCCCGCCCGCAAACCGCTACCAACTCTCGTCGTCGTCGTCGTTGTCCGGGGCGCCGCGCCCGCGCCCGGCGCGCGAGTCCCCCGCCGTCTCCAACATGCGCAAGCGCAAGGTGACGCCCAGCACGCCGCCGCTGTGGGCGAGCAGCGACTCGGAGAGCGACGACGGCGGGAGCGAGCGTCTGGGCGTCGGCGGCGTGAGCAAGCGGCTCAAGAGCAGTAGTATTGAGCCTGCGAGCAGTAATCGCCAGCTCGAGCCTGATCTGAGGCGTTGCATACGTATACGGCGCGATGAGGAGGCGGCGGCGCAGACGGATGAGTTGCTGGATGGAGGGGCAGGCGGACAGATGGAAGGGCTGGCGAGAGAGAAGACGGATGGGGGGGCGAGAGAGAAGACGGATGGGGGGGCGAGGGAGAAGACGGACGGGCTGGCGAGAGAGAAGACGGACGGGCTGGCGAGAGAAAAGACGAATGGGGCGCCAACAGGCAGCAAAAGCGACCGCGCGCGGCGAGGCAGCCTCACACACGGCCTGCTCATGACAAGAGGTGAATTCGCAAAAAACTACAGACCTGCATGGCCCGGGCCAAACAAGCACCCCAACCTCGAGCTGCAGTACCCCAGCCCACTCCCCCCAGAATCGTTCGAAGCAAAGGTCCCCACCGACTCGTCCGAGTACAACCCCCTCGGCGACATCCAGTTCACCATCGAGGAGATCATCTCGCATTACCTCCCCGCCGACGTGTCTTTCCAGCTCTCCTCGGACGCCACCGGCCCTGTGCGAAAGCTCAAGCGCGCCGTCTCCAGCGGCACCTTTGCCGACTACCAGCTCGAGCTGATCCGCTTCAACAAGCTCGTCAAGTCCAAGCTGGCCGACGGCACCATCGCCTCGAAGATGGACTCGATGCACGCCCTCCCCCTCTCTCTCGTCAAGCACATCACCCAGCAGACGTACGCGCGCATTGTCTCGCCGCTCTCCCACAAGCTGCGCAAGGTAAAAGGCAAAGAAACCACCTACGGCGAGCTCCTCCCCATCTTCGTCCACCGCATCTTCGCCCAGACCGGGCTCAACAGCACCCACACCTTTGTCGACCTGGGCTCGGGCGTCGGCAACGTCGTGCTGCAGAGCGCGCTGCAAACCGGCGCCACCAGCTGGGGCATCGAGATCATGGACCTAGCCGCTTCGCTCGCCACCAAGCAAGCCGCCGAGCTGCGCGCCCGCGCCCGCCTCTGGAACCTCGCCATCGGCCCCATGCACCTCCTGCACGGCTCCTTCCTCGACTGCCCCGCCATCGACCCGGTCCTCGCCCGCGCCGACGTCGTCCTCGTCAACAACAAGGTCTTCGGCGAGGCCCTCAACAACGCCCTCCTGCAGAAGTTCCTCGACCTCAAGATTGGCGCCAAGATCGTCAGCTTGGAGAGTTTCGGCGGGGGGGTGAGTAAAGGCGTGCGCAGCGAGCAGAGCATTGCGGGCTTGTTTGATGAGGAGCGCTTCGAGAGCGGCACTGATTGCGTTAGTTGGGCCGGCGAGAGCGTCGAGTATTTCATCGCTACCAAGGTGAGGTAGCGGTAGCGAACGGGATGAGGTAGCAGAGGTATCGAACGGGGGTGGAAGTCGAAGTCGCAGTGGGACTATTTGAGCTCCATGGGAAAGTGAGCGCAAATGCCGCATTTGTAATTTGTAGCATACCCAGCATCAACATACCCCCCCTCCCCCCCCCCCGCTTTTTTTTTCTTGTCTCTTTTTATACTATAC
The DNA here is from genome assembly GCA_022560025.1 of Stagonosporopsis chrysanthemi. Taxonomy (NCBI): domain Eukaryota; kingdom Fungi; phylum Ascomycota; class Dothideomycetes; order Pleosporales; family Didymellaceae; genus Stagonosporopsis; species Stagonosporopsis chrysanthemi. The sequence goes on from JAFISE010000193.1 coordinate 43,060, forward strand.
ACCATGCATGGCAGCTCGTTGGCGCTGCGGTTTACAGGAAGACATCGTTGTTGGTGCGGTGCGGTGCGGTGCGGTGTAGTGAAGTCTGGGTTGACTCGCGTTAGAGCGGCGCAGCGCAGCGCAGCATGCAGCGGTATCATGCAGCAAGTATTGTGTTGTGTTGTGTTGTGTACTGTTGTAGGGTGTGGTGTGGTGTGGTTTATCAATACCCAGCTTTATTCTGTACATTCCTTCTTCTTCTTCTTTTTTTCTTGGATGTGTGATGTGTAGTGTGTGATGTGCGATGTCAAAGGGCAGAGTAAAGTAGAGTAGAGGAGAGGAGAGCATAGCCGTCTCTATATCTATATCTATATCTATACATCTACCATCCACCTCCTCAGCATCTATTCCCCCCGGCGTCCCCAGCGTGTGTGTCTGCACTCCTGCTAATTTCTTTCTACGCTCTCTCTCTCTCTCTTTCTACTACCATCTTGTGCCACCCCCTGTTCTACATAGGAAAGAAGTAAGAGAGGGAAAGAAGTGAGGTCATGTACCTTGTCCTTTATCCCTTGTAGCCCTTACAGCCCACACAGCCTACACATCCTATATAGCCTACACTCTACATCTTACAACAATGAAGTTATTACTCTATGCCCTACACTCTACACCCCACACTTGACACCCTACACTCTACGCCCTACACTCCACACTCTGCACTCGACACTCTATTCTCTTGACCTTGACCTTGACCTTGTCAATTTCCCCAGTCTTTTCTTCTTCTTCTTCTTCTCCTCCTCCTCCTCCTGCTTCTTCTTCACAATCGTACTACAGCACCTCGCACCTCCCTTTATAACGCTTAGTCAGACAGCGCTTAGCCAAACAGCGCTTAAGTTAGTCAAACAGCGCTTAGTACAACAGAAAGTGATATCCGCCCGGCGCAGCCGCGCAGGTAGTACAACATCAACACCATCTTATCAATACTACACAAACAAGGCAAGGCAAGGAAAAAAGAAGGTGAGAGTAGTCGTGGGGTTGTAGCTCCTACCTCCTACCTCCTACCTCACATCTTACATCTCACATCTCACGTCTCCGTGTGCCAGCAGTCCGTATCCCATACAGTCATAGGTTATATACCCGGGTACCCAGGTACCCACTAGACTTATACGACTACTGCTCCTGTGTGGGAAGGGCAAAAATCGAAATCGGAATCGAAATCGAGGACTTGCGGCTCGGTGTCACGGGTGTCGCAAATGGTATGTGTGTGTGTGGGGGGGGGGGGGGGGGGGGGGGGGGGGGGGGGGGGGGTGTGGGGGGGGGTGGGGGGGGGGGGGGGGGGGGGGGGGAGGAAGGTAGAAGATAGGTAGGAGAGATCAGTACAACAGAGCAGACAGACAGCC
>JAFISE010000194.1:0-52873 GCA_022560025.1 Stagonosporopsis chrysanthemi
CTATTGCGTGTGGCTCAGTAACCTCATTTTTGTGATACCCCAAAAGGTGGTTGGGGTGCGCATCGGGTGACCGTGCGCATCGGGTGGCCGATTACAGTATCGATAAGTTCACAACCAACCTACGTCAGCGATGCCACTCTTGCATGATCCCAGATTGGTACCTGTATATCATGGATAGATTAACAGAACGATAATTTGTGGCCTTTTTTCTCAAACTCCCATCAACTACTTAGACGCTAACTATGTCAGCAAACGAGCAAATACGAACAGGAGCTTGCTTGTGCAAGAAGATCACGTTTCAAGTTGAAGGACAGGAGCTGAACTTTGCTATTTGTCACTGCACAAACTGTCGAAGGAACTGTGGAGCGACGTACACGGCAAACGCTTGGTTCCCTGACGCGGTTCGTTCTGTCACATTCCGTCGTACAGAGACATGACTAATCGATGTCAGCATTTCATATGGACGTCTGGCGAAGAGCTGCTGAAACAGTTCGATGATCGAGACACAGAAACTGGCGAAGTTGTACATCGTAAATTCTGCACCAACTGCGGCTCTCCCATGCTGACGAAATCCCCCCGTATGCCTGGCATTGCAATCGTGCCGAGTGGGGTCTTTGACGGGGTTCACGACTGGAAGCCAAGCTATGAACAGTGGAGACGAAGCAAGGTCTGCTTTGTTGACTTTATACGAGCCGTCAAAGATGAGAGCCGTTACGATAAGCATCCGAACCTCAAAGAGTTTGAGAAGATATGGGCTAAAAGCGGGACACGACCAGCCCAGGAATTCGTCGATCGCTAAATCGTACATGATAATCATAACTGTCGCACACACCTAAAGCTTTGCACTCTTGACAACCAACGCGTGCGACTGTGTAAGCACGTCAATAGCATCACGCTCCATGGTCTTCGCCAGCTCTTCGCAGGTTGGAATGTCGTGGATCAACCCTGCGCACATTCCCAGACTCCAAACTCCCGCATCGACATCACCAGTCTCATACACGCCTTGACCGCGCTTGCCGCTCATCAGATGCGCCACATCCTTAAACTCGACATCTTTCTTCTCGTTCTCGATCTTGTGGGCTTCGATCGAGACCTTATTCTTGTGCAGCCTGCTTGTGTTTCTGAACTTGCGGAGCACGAGGATAGTGTCGTTCTCGGTGGCCTTGACGATCGCCTCTTTGACGTTGTGGTGGATCGGAGACTCGACCGTGCACATCCATCGCGTACCCATGTTCACACCCGCGGCACCAAGCGCCAAAGCGGCAGCCACTTGTCGTCCGTTTGCGAAGCCGCCAGACGCAAGGTATGGGATCTTGAGCTGCTCTTTGCAGAGCGACAGGAGTATGAGCGATGTAGTGTCGTACTCTCCTCCGTGACCAGCGCACTCAATTCCATCGATGGAGATACAGTCCACGCCCAGTTTCTCTGCTCGCAGCGCATGCTTCAGTGTGACGCACTTGTGGAAGACGGTCACGCCGTTGTCTTTGAGGTACTTGAGGACTGGTGTGGGGTCGCCTGCGGTCTCGACGACCTTGATGCCTTCTTCTACCACCACCTTTGCGTATGCGGGATAGTCAGGTGCGTTCATTGAGGGAAGAAGAGTGATGTTGACTCCGAATTGCACGGCGTTCGACTTCAACATCGACTTCGTTCTTCGGATCTCCTGACGAAGCGCTTCAGGTGTAGGTTGGGTAAGTGCTGTCAGGAAGCCGAGTGCACCTGCATTTGCGACCGCGCTAATCATCTCTGCTCTTCCTACCCACATCATACCTCCCTGTACCAGAGGTACACGTAACCCAAGGGTCTCCGTGAGCCATGTCTTGATCGGCATTTTGTTGCGTGTTGATAGAAACGGTACAGAGCTGGCTGGACGAATTCAGGTGCCAAAGAAAGTTGCTGTCAGGTTACCAAAGAGGGAGATCGAGGGAAAACGTCGAAATGTTAAAGTGGCCATAGACAAGCGACATGTGATGGATGTCTTATGCCAGCGCGAGTCAGCTTGCGGCTTGTTGGACCTCGGCACTTTCCCCACTTGGACTTCTCCTGACGCGACCGCAAAGCCCAGCTTTGCAACATCACACGACCCGTAATCTTGTCTGTTACACACCAAGAGCCTCTTACCCCGAGGAGAGTACTGGACATGGACTTTGCCTTTGCGGCACTGTCCCTTCGAGCTCTTGAAGCTCCAGCACGCTGTATGCAGGCATCTTTGAGGGTGGGGATGAGCCGTAGATTGAATTACCGAGAATCACCAGCATGCAACCGAGCAGAAGATGTGCAACAACCGCTACGCCGTAAACAGACAGCGAAAATCGGACGGGCTGAACCTGTAGGCTGAAGATGAATCGGAGACATGTCGTTGGTATGCAGTTTGTATAGACATTGCGATGTAGGAACAAGATCACGCCGAAGAGTACGGGGTTGGTGATGTACACGCCGACTAAAGCTATGAGTGGGATGATTGGCGTTGTGGCTTAACAAGTACGTTCTCGGTCACTATACATTTCTAAACAAGCTGCTAGCTTGCCAGCAGCAGTACAGTACCGCAAAGCTGGTGCAGCAACGATACCACCACCTGTATGAGTTGTGTACGTCGACCTTTGGGCGGCTATCATATCGACGAGAAAGCAGGCTGCAATGTTGCATGCAAAGCTTCGCTAGAGTTTCTCAATGCTCTCACGCGTACACCCTTAGATCTGGTAATGATCTATAAGACTACACTCCGTCGAAGAAGCCGAAGACATTTCAGTGACACCAACGACACCTACGATATCTGCAAAGGATTTAACAAATCGCTGGACTGTATTAGTGTGACATGATTTCATCGGTATGGTCAAAGGTCTTACGAAGCGCTGTGGATCTGCCGCCTTGATTCCTGTCAGGCCAGCGTCAACGAGACACCCTGTTCGTAGCAGCACTTTTGTGACACTGTCACAGATATCTTCGCTCAGCTTTCGACGCTGATCGTGTTCTTCGTGATGATCATTCCATAGATCTAGCGACTGCTGAAGCGCGGATGCCATGTTAGAATCGGGTCTCGCCTTCTGGTAGCTCTCGTGGTGATGTGGTGTTATGGCAAGGATTGACCAGGTCGGGAAGCTAAGTTAGCGGTTCACTTACCGATTATGGGTGGTTTTCAGAATACCTGTGGCGCACGTGACCAGGCTACCGTGTACCAGCCATTTGCGCGGCCCACTTGACATGGTCTGCAACATAGACAACGAGTTCCATTCCCTCTCTACAAGCACTTGATTCTCGATCCGAACATTATCTACTTACACTAAGCGGTCTTCCCTGTTACTGCGCGCCAGAGCTGACCGCATAGCTTACACCTATCCTGCTTGTTATTCTACTCGAGGCCCTTGAGGGAAATTGCTCCCTTCCCGGCGCGCGCAAAACCAGATGCATAGCGAATGTTGGCCGTCGAAATCGTGTGTTTTTCACCTGCTGCTTTACGTCGCGCTCTGGGTACATGCCGCTTCGATCCATATCGAGCATCCCAGATGTGTAGCGGATGTCGACCATCTCCGACGTACGTTTATCTCACCCGTTGCTCTAAATAACGCTCTCGCTTAAAGACGTTTTTACTTCAATCGCGGATTCCAGATGCGTAGCGGATGTCAACCGTCCAAAGCGTACGTTTCTCTCACTTGCCGCTTATCTTGACACCCACAGGTACGACCAATTCTTCTTCCTTTCTTCTTTCCTGCAAAGAAGTCCTCTACACACTCGTCTCCATCCCTACGACGTCCACCCACAATGAACTCCGCCCGGCAACCAGTTTCGTTCTGGAAGACCCCAACCGACCACGATGGCCCACCCAGCATACGTGTCTGCCGCAGAAAGGCTTTTGTAGGCATGCCACCAGTGGACTGCTACGCAAGGCTGATACCGTTTGGGCGGCCCCATCGGACGGACATGTTCGACGGAGTTGACATCAATTCCCAGCGTGTCAAGAAGAGCGACCTCGACTACAACACACGTTGTGTTGAATTACAGAATTACAAGATTGGAAACTGGCAAGTTCATCACAGATCATAACCTTTTTCTGTAGTACTCATGCAACTCAATCAATGCACTAACTCTACTACCAGCAGTGATGTAAGCCATGTCTCATGGACGTCCCTGACCGTTGAGCTTGCAACTATCTATGTCAGCCACTGAAGCCAAGGCTCAGATTGACTTGCTTGATGACATTACTGCAGTATCGGGACTTCTTGCGCACGTGGTGAGCCGAGTGCTTAGGACTCGATAAGTGTCTGTCATTCCCTTATATTTAGTTACTGAACTAGCACAATGGTTCATCAAACCGTCCACAGATACTCCATTACTCTAATCTTCCTTCCACTGGGCTCAGCGGCTTGGTTACATCCTATCAACACCCGAGAAAGGATTCCAGTGGCAGCTCGATGTAGGAATTGTCCCACTTTTAAGTTCACACCAGTTTGCATGCAAAGCCTCCAGCATATTCCAGGGCTAGGAGAAAGCAGCACACATCTAGCCTTGCAATGCGTTTGTAGTCTTCAAGTATTGCTCAACATAGGCCCTTAGTCGCGAACCCAGCTTTCTATATCTCCATTAAAGCGCAGTTCCATCGATAAAATTCCGACGTAAAGGTTATGAATTCTTTCTGCTTACTACTTTCCCAAAAGGTTCACCAGTCACTATCTCACGAAGCAACTGTCATCGAGTGCTGATCAGACTAAGCACTCCAAGCCAAAATCAGAAAACATGAAGTCAGGTACTCACCTTTAGTGGAGGTCCTCTAGGGGAATTTTTGCAAACCTCCTCAGAATTAGAATTATTAAAAGAGCTACAATAGGTTTTGGCGTCTAAGGAAATCACTGCACAATGAAATGAATACCACCCTGCTACAGTGCGCGATTCAGAAGTCAATAAGTCATACATTCAGCTTCCTTCCTAGCTATGAAGGATTCAGACGTGCCAGGTGATTTGGTTCAGACGTAGTATTTCAGAGTGGGTCGGTCAATTTGAACAATATCTGACTTGGAAATTCAGGACCGGCAAGAAGCTGTGGTCGTCCGCCCCCTCAACTGACATCAGAATGATGTTCAGTGTTGAGTGATTTTGAAACAATCGTCTGTCAAGAGATGGGGCGGCACATTAGACTTGTCCAACAGTGCTGTCGGATTGATGTTACTTGCGCAAGTGGTGGCTATCCCGAAGTGATAAGTCATGGGGCTTGGAGCATGCAACTAACTGCCGCTTGGACAAATACGCCCAGAGCTTATAACAGAGTTCTGCAGTAACATGAAAGCCAAAGATATCGTCCAGAGGGCCATGACAGCAGCTCTCGCTACACAAACGAATACAGTTCGGAAGGTGACCAAAGACTACCTGAGGCCGCTTGTGAGCCTCTTGACACAGCTTTTGATTACATTGTCAGAGGATCTGTCAAATATGAGCGAGGCTACAAGACGCGATTACGAAAACGTTGGCGAAGAAGAGAGGATCGCGATTCTGTCGCGGCTGTTGGATACCATAACATATGAAGGGTCAGATCGGACATGGGAACTGGGATACTTCATCGGTGAAATGAGAAAGCTTCGTGTCTTGACACAGATGCATCTACTCAAGCATGCCCTGACGCTCGAGGATGATCTGAAAGCAAAGATTGTTGCATTGGGACAAGCGTGTTTCACGCGGGACCTATGGTAGAAGGGTAGCTACAAGCACAGTCCTCAATGGCCTATTCTGTCTATCTGAGATGTTGAGTTTCTATGTAATGACTTGCGACACGTACTCCAAATGCTGCCTTCACTGCAATGGTCAGCCCCACTCACTAGCGCGGTGCAGTTCTTATATATTCCTACCAACACGACCGCGCCAACAATACAACCGCACCAACAACACTCACCCCCACAATGTCGACTCGATTAAGCAACAAGTTCTACCGCGACCTCAAGAAAGCTTGGGCGGACGCGCCTGATGCCGAGGCTGGCGTCAAAGCCCTCGAGGCCATCCGCGATGCCCAGCGCCAGAAACAGGTCGCCAAAGCTGCCGAGGCCGAGGCCCTGCGTCTCAGGGTTGTCGAGCTCTGCAAGCAGCTCAAGAAGAAGAAGAAGAAGGCTATGGACAAGATCTACGAGTACGTGTACCATGCCTTTCTGGCCGGTGGTCCTGAACTCGCAGCCATCTACAAGGGTATGAACGATATCCTCACTGCTGCTGGCAAACTCGACCATCCGAGGGGCACTGCAAACCCCGCGATGCCGAAAGAGGAGGAGGACACGACCATGCCTGATGTGCAGGTTAACACTCCCGACAAGGACGATACTGCGGCCAAGTTCAAGGAGGAGATAGTTCTCTCCGACGAGGAGGATGACGATAGCGTGGCTTGGTACAAGAAATAGATACTCCTCTCTGACGAGGAGGAGGATGACTTAGAGCAAGCTCAGTCACAGATGCACCAGAAGAAGCAGTCCGAGTGCCTGCCACCTCAAACACCTGTGCTTCCTCATGAGAGTTCTGCGGCCGCAGTGAGCATCCGCCCAGTCACTTTCCTCGAGGCACTGCCCAACAACCCCATCGATCATGCTCATTTCGAAGATGCACTCCAAGCTGTACGTTGCTGCAAAGCTATTACACAATTCATGCGCTGACTTTTTTCAGCTTGCCCGAGCTGCGAGCATCCTCACCTCCATGCTGGAAGAAGACGTCGTTGTTCGCATTCTTCTACATCGCAGTGAGTCTCTTAGTTACTATCAAAGAGCATGTCAACTGATTACTACTAGTGCTCTTGCATAACAATCAGAAGAGGCCCTCCGAGTACGCCGCAAGCGAGACGATTATTAACCAAATCTTCGCCGATGAAGGCCTAAGCGACATCATCAACCGCGCGTGCGAAATGGCTGCTAGACCCGTCGAGAATCAGGAAGATTAACGGGCTGGAGGAGTATCGTTTGCAAACGCACAACCTTGGAAGCCCGCAGGCTTTGCGGTCAGAGACATCTTTACGGTGGTTTATCATGAAACGGCTTTAGTTGTTCTCGATGTATCGTGCATTACTGATCATTCTTTTGCAGATATTCTCTCTCACATAGCGGAGTCATACGAACTCCCACACATACATGATCTGGCGCCACAGCATAGCTTCTCTCTTGGCTTAGACCATCCATACGTAATCGAACTCATGTGATGCCTAGCTTCCGACATGTCAAGCATCGGTGATGACCTCCTCAGTTTCATCACACGTGACTGCACTGTGCTGGCGAGGACGAACATGAGTGAGGCTGCACTCTAACTTGAGAGTAGTCACTGGAAAATGGATCTGATTGGTAGAAACACGCGTACTTGCATACTAATAAAGGCCAGGGCTGCTTGTTGTTGCATGAAAACACCGAGACCTGGGCAATAAGGGTTATGACATTCCGCATGTTGTTCTGTAATCTCCAATCTACCATGTCAACTGTCAGGTAAGCATGAGAGATACTATCAACATGTAACAGCGATGCAATGGTCACTTCTCAGGCCATGAGGTAAGGATCCAAAACATATGAGAAGCGTTTTGGATAACATAAGTGCCACTTGACAAAGTACAGCTCGTTGTAACTTTCTTTCGACGCCATTGTAGAATCTCTCCTAACAGGCTCCAATTGACATTCTAGATTGCTGCTGGCACCAAGGCCGCTTACACTGTTCAGAACACATGTGTGGTGCTTGCCTTGTGGAATGAGTAAGCTGTCAGCACGTGTCTGTCTCTCTTCGACAAGATTTGTCCACTGCTGTGTCTCCTTACCTATACTTCTGTAACCACGTGGCATAGATCACATGATATTCTATTGTAGCAGGCACTGCCTGGTGTGGGCAAATGCACTTACCTCTGAGCTGAGGCTCCTGTAGACGAACAGGAGAACATCACAACACGACAACAGATAGCAATACAAGCGTTGACCCGCAGCACCCACTTGACACTGCTTACGCAGTTACAACTTCTGTGAAGTACTGGTGGAACTAAGTCACCGAAAAAAGGAGACGGACTGACATGCGGTTCAAGTCTCATTCGAATGTTCTGCGTAAGCGCATCAAACCACTGGCAAGGTTTCGGTCCGTGACTAATGGTCCAACGTGTAGTTCGAAGCTTCGTGTTGGATAGTCAATGCCATCAGGATAGTTACAATGGTGATCTTTCTGAGCAGACACTTTGGAGACTTCATACGTATGAGTTTGATCGGGCGCTGACGCCCGATCGATGCTACGAGTAGAACATGGCCTACAGTTGCCTCAACCAGACAACATCACATCCTAGCCCGTTCAGCTGTAGCTCTTAGTCACAGCAAATTCGGGTGTCGAAAGGCCAGGCTTTGCATTGTGGTGTTCTTTATGTTGGGATATACTCTGGTTATGATCAGCACGAGGAACATCTGATGGCCGGACGTCCGATGGGAAGTTGTAAGCGAATGCATATGTCAGTCCACATTGCGGTTGAGCTGTTGTTATTTGCGCAAATGGTGGCTTTGCCGAAATGACAAGTCATGGGGGCTGGAGGCGCTCGATGAACAACCGGATGCATAAAAGTAGAACCAGAGCTTATACCAAGATGACTACAGCAGCTCAAAAGGTTGACCAGGAATTGGGTGAGTCCCCAAGCGCCCAGGTCATAGCTTCGTGTTGGTGAAATTAGAGATGACGCATTGGCTGAATCTGGGGATGCTAGGCGGCGCCGGCCGAGCAACCGAAGAAGCAATCGATAAACTCATGAGATTCCCCGGGTCCGGGGCATGCCCCAGGAAGTGTGTCGCCGCTTGTAGCTGACCTTGCACTTTTACCTTGGCAAGTGACCTCACGTTAAGCCAGTTGGTGACATGTGTATGCAAAAATTGGATAGTAATTCTGTCAAACCCGCTGGTCATATCCTTACGACCAGCCTATTAAATTCCAGTCTTGAAATGGTATAATGCGCCGCCTGTCACAAGAAAGCCACAAAAAGCATTCAAGATGTAAAGATGACACCATGTGGATTGGTTTGACGACTCGCTGCTAGTGACCTGGAGTCTCAGGACATGAAGGCCATCGTCCCACACACTAGATCCTCCATGTAGTAGCCCTTAAACCAAAGCGTATTATAAAGTCAAAGTATACAGTCGAAATGCTGCTGCGGCGCGTGCGCAAGGAATCGTGGACGACCTCGAACTCCCATCGCAATGCACCTAGCAATGCAGGAGGGTATCATGATGCAGAGCCGAAGTCATTACCCGTAAGATAGCGTTTCCTTCCCCTTTACCACGATCTTGAAAGACAGCTCAGTGAGCGAACTCACTCAGCACATCAGACAAGCATCTTGAACTGCTTACAAGAAAGCAGCAAGGGCACCGACAACGGCGAGAAGGCCGACACCAGCCTGGGCAGCAGCGCCAGTGAACTCAGGCTGTGATAGCATTAGACTAAAGGCTTTGGATCATTGGACGGTGGATGACTTACAGTAGCGGGCTTAGTGGAGGTAGGGTAAGCGCCAGTAGCTGTTCCCTGAGGAGCGGAAGAGTGGGGAGCAGTAACGTTCTTGGATGGGTAAGGGGCCGGGATGTGAGTGGGCACAGCGGGGACAGTGACGCTGTAAACGGGGGCAGAAGAAGGCTTCTGGGCCTCGGGGGTCTGTGTGGTCTTGATGACGACGGTGGAGTAAGAGGAAATCTGTTGTTGATTAGCATTCTTCGTGCAACTCCCAATTTGAGTCAAGTTCTTACGGTCAGGGTCGTAGCGCTGGATACAGTGTATGTATTCTCCTCGTAAGTGACAACCGTGGGAGTTGGGCAGACAAACGTGGTTTCCGGGACAACTTTGGTGGAGGTGACCTGATGAGGCGTCAGTTTCATGTCTTTGCAATTGTATTCCCCAAAAGCCCCGTCTGATGCCGAGCCATCTGCCAATCTCCACTGAGCATCTCTCCTGGTCTTCAAGACCGCAAGATGGCAGACCTAAACTCATTGCTGCTCCCGCTCTGTTCCAACGGGCTCCGGATGAGGTTATAACTTACCGGGTACTCCTCGTACCTGACGGAGGAAGAAGAAGCCGGGTATTCAGCCGAGTAAACGGGAGTAGAGGCAGCGTAGTAGGCAGAGCTCGAGGAAGACGAGATCGGGTACTCCTCGTACTTGACGCTGGACGAAGAAGCAACTTCGTAAACGGCGGAAGAAGACGAGGCAGGGTATTCAGCGTCATAAGCGGGGGCGCTGGAAGTCTCTGCTGGATAGGCCTCGTAAACGGGAGCCGATGAAGATTCAACGGGATAGACGGCAGCGGCGGAGGCAGCGCCAATGAGGGCAACAACAGCGAAAGAACGCATCTTGATTGTTTGGGTGGGTATTAGGTACGTTGGTATTAAGTACGGGCGTTGGAGGTCGTAGAAATGAGTGAAATCGGAGATATCCGGTGTATTAGTGTAGTGAGTGTGGGTGAAGAAGAAAAGCCATGGTGAGGCACTGGGAAAGCTACTTTATAGGGACCAGTACACGAGCTGACCAAGAGAGCCGCGATGGACTGACAGGGGCTCACATCGATAGTAGCATCCACCAGCGAGTATCTGGAGAAGCTGGCCCGTGGTGGCGGTCTAGTGTGTACGGTAAAGGGGGTATCGTTGCCGGGCAGTTTCGATAAGGCTGGCCGTGGGAGCGCGTTTATTGATGGAAGGTGACTTGGCCAATCAGAATACGAAGAGGCGCAACCAAACGAGATGAACGACCAATTTCCCCTGCCAAGGTTACCTCAGTCCGCTTCTTCACCTAACCAGTTTGGTCTTGAAGTAAGTTAGTGCAAGTGTTATTATCCTCAACAACAGCGTGCACAACCGCCGGCTGAACGTGCACAAAGAGGATCTCGAAGCCATGAGTGCGAAGTGCAGAGTGGTCGCACGACCGTCAGCAAAGGTTCGGAAATAGAAGGAAGGCTTCTAAATCCCAACACCCTCTTGCTTCAAAATGGTCGCTCCCCAAAGCGTGCGTTGACGCCTTGGCCTCTTACAAAGAGGGCCGTGATGAACGGGTTCCCCAATGCACGTGGATCATCTCATTGTGATTGAGTGCAATTGGCAGTGTCCTTGCACACAAAAATAGCCGGGTTTCAATGGTGGATTCATGAAAGGGCGGTCTCCCGACGCATTGAAGAGTTGCTGGTCAAGGCGGAGGTGGGTACTACGGGTTCCTGCGCTGTTGTGTCTGGAACCCCAACTAAGATCTGATGGGGGGCCGAACGCCGAGGACCGCTGTGCAGTCGAACCGCGATTGATGGATGGGTGATGACCTTGGTCTCACCAGAGGACTACATCGATTGGCATGGGTAGCACCAAGATGTAGATGGGAAATTGTTCAATGTTCAGCTCGAGGCTGCGTGTAGCCCCTGGCCAGGCAAACTTCGCTGCTTGATTGGTCACGATGAATTCGGCTCGATCGAAATGTGTCTCATCCGCGCCCATCAGCATCTCCCTATTGTGGTATCGTTCGAAATCCTTACGCGTGCGAGGTGACGGGCTGCAGCGCCACGTTTTTATCGCGCGCGTCGCATCAATTCCATTGACGGGAGCGAAATGAGCTGTCACCAACACGAGCGACATTCCGCTTATTGTCTGCCGAAAATGGCCATAACTCCCGTGTTAACCTTAGGTCCTCCGAGCCATGTCTACGAGCTTTTTTTCATCGTATGAGGGTTTTGACTTGCGCTGATGCTGTTGTTCTCAAGATTGTGCGCGAAGTTTTGGCGATTGCTGGTGCCAAGCCCACAAAGTTTCCAGCGTGCGCTTTCCTTCCATCTGCACTACACGCCGACCTCTTCGAATCCTCTAGTGCACAAATGCACTGAACACACAGGATGTGCTACTGATCCAAACACTACATCATTACGAGACAGACGGTGTTGACAACCCAATACCTCTGTGATTACTTAACCAGCGCAACGTATTGCAAGGCCTGCATTGACCTCCTCGTACATCGCAGAACCAACAGCGGGCACTCAGCATGCAAGGCAACACACCAAAACACTGGCCTGAAGGCACCAAGTATCTACGTGCTCCTTCTTACTCAAAGAAGCTCACCAAAGACAAATTGGACACCCTCCTCCTTTCGAAAGCAGGTCTGTCGTCAATGGACTCAGTGTTAACGACAAAAGGCCCTTATACAAACGTGAGGATTACGCCAATAACGAGTACGTCGCATCCAGCGTATGGACAGTATGGGCTCTTTGCAACGCAACATCTGCTGCCAGACACTCTCATACTCCCCTATCTAGGATATGTTCATGATCAATCTGATCTAGATGAGACGTCAGACTACGATCTTTCGCTTGACCGGGAGCTGGATATCGGAGTTGATGCCTCGAAGATGGGTAACGAGGCAAGATTCATTAACGATTATCGAGGCATCTCTACGGGACCAAACGTCGAATTCCGTGACATGTTGGTAGATGTTGGATTCGGCATTCTAGAAAAGAGGATGGGCATCTTCGTACTCAGTGTTGGGAAAAGTGGGAAGAGAGCGAGGGGTATCGGACGTGATGAAGAGATTCTCCTGAGCTACGGAAAAGGCTTTTGGGCCGGGCGCCAGTCAGCAGCAGGATGAGGGTCAAGATGACAAACACAACTACCATTACCCTCGGTGCCAGGCCCTTCCGACGCTGCACTCTTATACACACCCATCGCGCTTCCACATGCTGGGGTCGTGCATGTGTTGTTAGCACTCTCCATATACACAACGTTCGATCGCATACTGCGGCCTCCAACCGTCAATGAAGGACTTGATCACACCACTATCAACGTGGATCACGGTTGTGAGACGAGATTCTCAATGATGTTGCGGTGCATCAGAGCGCTGGCTCTGTTCCGAGCGAGAATCGATGCACTAATCACAATTACATCTCTGCTTGCACAGCGCCCTCGTCTCCTCCATGTTTTTGTAAAGCGAACTACCAAACCTTGGTAGTATGTCGACCCACAGATAACCAGTCATCCTGTTCTAGACCACCGTTAAGAATGCCGCGCGTAATAATACTGAGTGGTCACCAGAGCTTGTCGCGCCTGACCCAGCCGTATACGATATTCAACTACAGAGGTTAGTGGCCACGTCAGGGGTCAGGAACGAGCTGGATATGGCCTTGCTTTCCTTAGTTGTGGCGCCAGAAGCGATGATCTCAGGACTCAGCCAATCAGGGGCTGTGTGTCTGGTGGCACCCAGACGTGGAACTTGGTCACCGCCACCACTTTGGCTATTGAAATAATTCGCGAGGCGTCCCACGTGGTGGCACGCAGCACGTTGGATAAAGTTGGCTTGAGTCGAGTGTGACGTCGGAGGGTTGGAATTTCTGTTCAGCTGCACGCAGAGTTTGTTGCACTGTGTCGAAGTAAGCACCCCAGACTCCCGTCATACATAGGGCATAAGATGCCATTCTTGCCCAAGGACGGTAATTGCAAACCCCTGCTGATGGCAAAGTGAAAATGCAAATGCGATAACGAGTCTCCTCAGGGTGAGCTCGTGTAGGGAGGAGGTTCGTCATGTTGCACGCCTGCAGGTACAAGAGCTCGATCACACCAATACCGATTTTCAGGGACACGCTTCTGGCGGAAGGCGTCGATCGCGAGTCTGTCCCGATTCCTGAACCTTTTCGTTACCCTCCACCAGTGACGTTGTGTGGGTTTCATGAGCACGGTCCACCCTCGCAAGGACATCGATCGACAAAGGGAGCCTGCTTCTGCCAATCAGCGTTCTGGATATGTCTCATCAGAGCTTCCAGGTAAGCGTAAACGTTCAGAAGGGATGTCCAAGCTCAAGGCGGGTACGCGGCCGGTTTCAACTTTAGGTTCATCGCAATGATTCCACGTCATGGCATTTACAAAGTGAAAATATGCATTTCATGGCTAGCATACAAAAGAATCTCAAGTCTTACCTTCAGGGCACAACAGCAGTCACTCCGCTACTGCACGTTAAACTTTGACGCTTGAGCCCTCCTGCAGCATACCTGGATCCATCTCACCTAACGTAATCACACCACCAATCAGTCAATCACACAAACTCGCTCAGCCGTTGCCGCAAGCGTTGCGTTGCCCTGCTCCAACCGCACCAGACTACGCCGAAGGCTAACGCTTTTAAGCCGGCCCCAAATTTGACTTATAACCGTCCCCGCTCCAGCTGGACCACACCACAATTGTTCGAAACGATTTGGAAATATTGAACGCAGTCAACATTTATAACTTTGCAATGACACCCTCGACCAGACCCACGTTGAGCAGAGTAAGTCTCTCTGATTCAACACATGACTGTCACTAACAAGGACACAGAACGAGTCCATGCAGAAGTACATCCTGCTCGCAGCCCAGAAAGAAGCGCTTCAACGCCGAATATCTATGTCAATTCCTTTTAGCTTACCCATGTCGACCTCTTCACCCGAGTTTCAGTCTCTGTCGTCGTCACCCTCATCCCCCACAGACTACACTTCGACATGCCCTACCGCCACTGAGCCTGTGCCTACACGACCAGATGCGACTGGGCAATCCAGTGTGGACGATATGCATACCGATGAATTGCATAAACTCTACGAAATCAATCAACAGATCGTCGCAACACTCATGGAACTTTTGAACACCGAGGCCGTCAAGACAGACCCGAAGTATCGATCCTTCATACAGGAGAAGCTCATGGAGTCAGAGCATCAAATCCGCCGACAGAGACGTCGACAGTCGTCTCACGCAGAGCGAGAGTATGCGACTTCCATTGCTCATCATCTGGAATTCGGTTTGAACACATCGAAGACTTGGGCCTAAAGTCAGCCCATTTGGAGAATGTGTAAATCAATTGTTCTGGAACCTTGCTTTTTGGGTGGCACTGTCTACGGCGTTAAGGTCATTCTGAGATGAAGTGCTCAGATCAGAGACTCAACAACAAAAATGATACCCTATGCATACGCATGCATTGTTCGAGATTTGGCGTTGCAAAGTCAATGTATTTCATAGCTATGTATTACTACTCACGAACGGAGTAATGGAGCATTCTCAAAGTTTGTACAGTGCCATCTAGTTGCGGTTGTGATTACTTCGACCAAAATGGCCTCGTCGTCTCGCATGTCCACCTTCCCTTCGTGATCACAATGTCCAAATACGACATCAGATACGAAGCGTAGAAACGTTCTAGGCGCGTCTGTCATTTTGGCGGTTCCGACCTACCCATGACCCCTGTCAGAACCACCCTCAATCCACACTTTGCACCCGCACACGGAAGCGTCAAAGAGGGAAAATTTGACAACGGTCTGATATCACAATGAAGTCAGGTTACGCTCCCACTCCGCTCCACTCTACGCCGATCTTTTGTCCTCCAAGAAATCATCGGTACAGCTCGGAGGAGGGCCTTGTTGTCCTTCTCGAATTTGCTGTATGCGCTTGCTACAGTGTCATACCTGGATCATTTGGGTACTCTGCCCGGCACGCATCGTCGATGCCATCCCCGGATTGTGGCTTGCTTATCGGCGTGACATCATTCCTTGGATTGCACCACCAGCGACTCGACACACCCAACAATGTGTTCCGGCACACCATGATCATTCTATCCAAGCTTGAACGCGGGCTGCCCAACAGCAAGAGCGGAGTACTCGCTCGGAAGCGAAAACAACGTTGCTGCTGGCTTGCTGAGTGCAGAGATCGACCCAATCGACACAACCCCTCACTTGAGGTGATCCTTGCACGGTTGCACCCTTACGACTGGGAAGGATGTCCCATGTGCGTGGCGAAGCAGCTGCAGGGACCCTCTGGATTCTGGAAAGTGCAGTGCCAGCTCGTTCCACACGCGCACGTGAAGCGTATCGTGTGACTGTCGCTGGCAAGAGGCTGGTTACACGCCGAGGATGGACATCCACGACTCACCTCCTTTGCACTCGCCCGGCTTTTGCGAACAAGGGCCGAGGCGGAGAGAACCTCGAACTTTATCTATCCATAGTTGATGGGTTGCTTTACACTCCGAGCTAACGGGTCCTCCCAGGCGAGCACATTAATTAATGCTCTCCTAAACTGGCTACTGACACCGACTTCGTTTCGCTCCGTGCCACTCGGAAGGTGTCGGTTCTGCATGCTCCTTGCAAACTGTATGCACTCCGCGCAATCGTGCATATATGAACAAGTGAACGAGCTTGTAGCCTTCGAGACGGACCGATCGTTGCATGTTGGAGGGCTTCAAAGACATGCCATCTGTTCTTGAGATCGTTTCATTACATTAACCAAAGATGATAGTTCAGGTCACTGTTGCATCTTTTCGTTTGCAACCGCACGAGATGGAGGCTAGAGGCCTCAAGCCTTTGATCCTGCACCTGCTAGAACCGAATAGGGCTGCAAACAGCCTGAACAGATGTTGTAGATGTCGAGCACCAGCAACCGACGTATGACAGCAAGGGGCATCGCTCTTTGTCAAGCTGAAATGATCTTACAGGTTGGAACGGATGCCTAGCCGTGCAACGAACCTTTGTGCGGGCCGACTGAACCTGGCCGCTGTGTAAGAAGCTCCCGGGCCGAGAGTAGTCCTTGGGACTTTCGGTTTGTTGCAGCAGAGTACCAGACTCTCTCTGGCACAGCCGTCCATTGTTCTTTTAGCCGCGAGGCGGACGCTGTGTGTCAGTTTGACCGTGATACTTTCCGTGCAATTATGCTTACCTTCATACCAGGGTCAAGATGTTCAACGTCATCCTTGTTGTCAAGCACATGATCGAATGTGTGGTGATTGTCTCAATTCAGAGTCTCAACACATCGTTGCCTGGTTTGTTTGCGTGCGTTGTATAACGGTTTTCAGAATACCTTGTGCACACGTGACTTCTAAGAGGACCCCCCAATTTACAGATGTGTACTACGCAAAGACAAGTGCAAAGGCTGCAAATCCTAGTAGAAGTGCAAAAATTTGTATTACAAGGGTAGTGCCTGAGCGGGTTTAAAAAACGAGGTGCCCTACACAGTACAGAGGCGTCTGGAGGTTTCTGAATATTCGCCACCTACATCTAACAGGTTCTATTGTTGCATTTGGGATCAACACTACATTCGTATTTCCAGCCCGCTTACGCACTACCCTTGTATCATTTGTATAATCTCGTACAGAAATTAGTGTTAGAGACAAGCTTGAGCCGCTAAGCCAAACAAGTACTAAAAAGGTCAACAGTTGTTAAAGACTGTGGGTAGTTCACTAGGTAGCAGAGAGATAGCAGTATACAGATGTGTAGATTGATCGGACCTCTAAGGTGCCCTAGGAGCGCCTTAGGCCTCCTAAGTAGGCCTTACGACCTCTACCGAGGTCCTTGGGGCCTACACCGCTCTTTCGGGTGCGGCCGGGCAGCCCAAGGGGCCGCCCAGAGCCGGCCACAGGGCAACCGTGACAACAGTACCGCATATCTTCTTATTGATTGCCTACACTATTCCAATTAGAAGGTCTCTAAGCTATTTATTAGATAAAAAGTACAGAGTACTGTATATACTAAGCTATTAAAACACTATTACATAGGCTAGTAAAAAGATTAAGGTTAAGTTAGAGATTTAGAGTTAGATTAAAGTTATGCTCTATAAAAAAGTAGAAGATTTTAGAATTTATTACTTTACGTATCTACAATATAAATTGTTATAGTTGTTAGCCATACTAGAAAATAGTAGTAAAGAAGTTAATTAGAGTTATTATATATTTTTCTTTAATTTAAACTCTTATATAGCCTAGTAGTCTATATAATAGTACTTTAATAGATAGTATTAAGATTATACTTTAAATAAAGCTTATAAGCACTATTTAAGTAGTTCTAAAGAATAAACATAGTAATAAAAAGTTTACTAGAGCTAGTAGTAAAGAGAATAGAAATAATCTAGTAATCTTAAAAGCAAAGAGTAATATTAAGTAGTATAGAGTAGACTATCTAGCTTAAAGGTTGAATAAATATCTAACAACTAAGATTATTATTTAGATTAAATATAAACTTTAATATTAATACTTTTATAAGACTATATACTTAGAATTTAGATAGTAAAAGTAGTAGCTTACTAAGCTTGATATAAGCTATATAAACTCTATATATAAAATCTACTTAGCTTAACTACTAAGAGAAAAGTTAATTATATAGTATATAATTAACTATACTATAACTATACTATTTAAAAGAGCTTATAGAATTAGTTTACTAAGTATATTAGGAATTACAAAGTACAAGTATTTCGTTAGCTAATATAAAAAGATCTTAAAAAAATCTTGTTTTCTATAGATTTATTCTAAGTCCATTAGTACACTTTATAAGTATAACTCTACTACTACTTTAGTATCTTACACTAGTATTATATCTTCTATATTTAAGAAATCTCTATATTATAGTATAAAGATCTATTACTATAATACTATTACTTTACTTTAGCTAAATATATAAAGATTTAGCCTCTAGCTAGTAGATATAGCTACTATAGCTAACTCTCTGTATGCTAAGCGTGATCTAGGCTCTAATAGTATAAACTAGCCTAGTATATTTGTAAAGCACTAGCTAGAGCTTAAAGTAAAGTTTAATTATAGATAAAACTATAAGTAAGCTTTTTTTAAAGATTTAGAGGTTACATAGAGCTAGTTTAGCCTAGTAGCTAATATAAAAGCTAAGTGTAGTCTCTAAAATAACAATATCTATAAATTTAATAAAATAGGCTTTATAATAAGCTAAATCTCTCTAGAAGTAGTTATTATAGCTTTAGAGAGACAAAGAAGGCTAAAGATAGTCTAGCAAGGCAACTAGAACTAGATAATAGTTATACAGAGTATTAATACAAAAGAATAGGCTATTCTACTCTTTATTATCTTTAAGGCATACTACTCCTCTAGCTAGTATAAAAAGAAAGACCAGCTCTAAGATCAGGTAATTAGAGTCTCTAGTAATAGCTAGACGATTAATAGTCTTAGTCTTAAGTAGTTAAAGCACTTTAATATGTATACAAAGAAGTAAACTATAAGTACCTACTAACTACTAGTTATTAATAGCTTTACGAGCTAGAACTTGCTATAATTCTAGTAATACTATAAGAATAATAAGATTATTACTATATATTTACTGCTTTACTTATTACACTTCCTTTAGCAACTTAACATAGATTGTTTTACCTCTTTAAAGCAGGTATATAGGTGCTAAGCTAAAATTCTTATATATAGCTAGATTAACTACTTTATAAAGAGTAAGTTCTTTTTATACAGTGAAGTAGCTTATAATATAGTATTTACTTCTAGTAATATCTAAAGAGAGTTCTAAAGTACTAGATTAGTCTTGTTTAACTTAGAATAGGTTATTTTAACTCTTAATATAAAGCTTTAGACTCTATTACTACTACTCTCTACTAATAGTAAGTTCTAGTAGTTATAAACCTCTAGTAATACTCTAGAATTTAGGTTATAATTAACTCTAATTTAAGAGAAGTATAGAAAGTAGTAAAGTAGCTTACTAAACTCTATTCTAAGTATACTTAAGCACTATACAAAGAGAAGATCAATTCTATCTTATAAGCTAGTTTTAGCTTAACAAGTAATTAGCAAGCTTTAAGGAGCTAATAAAGCTACTATACAATAAAAATTATATAAAAGAAAGTAAGTTTAGAGAAAAAAAACTCTAATAGTTAAAGATTAGTAGTAGCTAGCAGCTCTAAAGAAGTTAAGGGCGCGTAGCAATAAAAAGAAGCTAAAGAAGCAGGTATACACTTAAGAAAGTAAGCTAACCTAAAGGTACTATAGAAAGTATAATTAAACTAGCTACAATATACAAATGTACAAGATTAATATCCAGTAGTCTCTGAATAATATTATATTACAACTAAAAGAGAGCTAAAATACACATGTGTTTAAGCTCTAAGTTAGCGTACTTAAGTAGGCCTTTAGCAACTCTATAGTATATTATATACTATAGTCTGCTATATAGTACTAAATTATAGTATTTTAGGCTATAATAAGTTAGGTTTTAATAGAGATTTAGTAAAATTAGCTTGCTTGCCTGTTAGCTTGCTTACTTGTAGAGTATGTTATAAAGTAATTTAAAATTAAAGTTAAGTACTAATAGAACTAGGCTAGTAAAAAGGTTATAGTTAGGTTAGAGTTAGGTTATGTTACGTAACTACCTAACTATAACCTAACCTTAACTTAAGCTAGTAGCTGCTAAGAAAGTTAAGGTTAGGTTACTCTATAAGAAGCGTGTTACTAAAAGCTATTACTAGTATAAACTAGATAAATTTAATAGAGAATAACTATAGTATAGTAGCCCTTTAATTATAAGAGCTGTAGCTAAGGCCTAGTAGGCTCTAGCTTTAGCTTGTAGAGTTTTTATACTCTGCTTTAGAAGTAAGATAGTTCTATAGCAGAGCCTCAGTAGGCTCTAGCTCTAGCTTACAGAGTTTTTATACTCTGCTTTAGAGGTAAGATAGTTCTATAGTAGAGCCTTAGTAAGTCTTATCCTAAGGCACGTAAGTGCTAAGGCGCTAGTTACAGGCCTAGCTTATTATAGTACTTCTCTACTTTAGGCTTATTTATCTTATATATTAGACTTAAAACAACTCTCTTAGTATCTATTTCTTGCCTACCTTACTGTATTTGTTGTAGCACAGCTTTACTACTCTACCTACTCTTACCTACCTGTCTTGTTTTGTTGCTTGCTATAGTTATTAAGCCTAAGGACAGGTCTGCGCGCAAGCATACTAGCAGCAGCCCTGCTTAGGTACCCTACGTCTTTCTCTTACCTTAACGCGTCTTTTTACTAATTACTAGTAGTTAACTCCTAGCAAGAAGTCTAAGTCTATGCTGCTGCCTTTACTTACTAGGAAGCACAGCGTTGTTGTTCTAGAGTTGTCTAGCTTTCTTTCTAAGTAGGCACTTAAGCAGCTTAGTAGCAATATCTAGCTATTAGAGTTAGAAAGTAAGAATAAAACCTTGCCTAAAAACAAGCTTAAAGACTTCTAAGCTTACTACTACTACCTTCTTAACAACCTTAACTGCGTGTTTAACAACACGCCTTCCTGCTAGAGCTGTAAGGCTATGTACAGCTACTATATTAAAGTAAGTTCTAGTTTCTTTGCTCTAATACTTATTTATACTAATAAGTAATAGCTAACTTACAAGTATTAGAGTAAGGTTACTAAGTTCTTTATACTGTCTACCTAATCTTTTAAGACAGTAGAGTAGTACTATTATTAGCTTAGCTCTATACTTATCTCTATCTATAATAACCTTATAAAACGTCAGAATCTTAAGTATAATAGTACTTTAGTCTTGTACTCTAGCTCTAAGAAGAGTACGCAGTCTAGTTATAACCTAGACTAGTCTAAGTATAAAGAAGAGCTTAATAACAGTACTAACACTATAGCCTGCTATAAGGGTATTGTCTTAGCCTAAGACACTATTAAGTGTCTAGAGCAAATTGCGCGCACCTAAGAGGCGTCTATAGAAGTCTAGAAAGAGCTCTTCTAGTAGGTCTATCTATAAGTAAGCCTTCTTTCCTAACTTCTTATTCTTAGCTTATAGACATTTGCTAACATGTGTTATAGTCTTATACACTTTACAAGGTTAGAGGCTGTCTATCTAGCCTTAATAATAACTAGTGCGCTAAGAACCTTGTCTACTTAACCTGTCTTGCCTCTGCTAAAGCCTTTGTAGAGCTAATAGATAAGTTTAAGGCAGAGTATAATACATAGACAGCTAAGTATTGCTACTACAAGGATAAGACTGCTCTGTCTGTTAAGTCTAGGAGTACTAGCAAGCTAGGTCCTAAGGTAGAGAGCCTTAAGAGTCTAGAAGTAGAGTTAGCATAGTTCTTATAGTTCTTGTCTTTAGTATACTCTATCTACTCTCTCTGCCTTTTATATCTTAACCTATATATACTTATAAAGCTATAGGCTTAGGTATATATAGTACTCTAGCTTAGACTTTTAGTATCTTTGTTTTATTCTAGGCTAGGCTAGCAAACTAGGTACCCCTGTGTACTTAGAGTCTCTGACTTTAGGTAGGTATAAACTCTATAAATATTCAAGACATAGCTTAGTAATATATTACACGATAGAATGCGCTATGCTAGAGCTTTTAAGCAAGCTATAGTTTGCCTAATTTAGATTAGTTTTAGCTTAGGTATATCGCTTAGAAGCTATAGAGAGTTTGTAGACCCTAGGGTTAGATAGGAGTAGGGGTAGTACAAACTATCTAGCTATTCTAGGCAATATACCTAAGCTAAAACTAATCTAAATTAGGCAAACTATAGCTTGCTTAAAAGCTCTAGCATAGCGCATTCTATCGTGTAATATATTACTAAGCTATGTCTTGAATATTTATAGAGTTATACCTACCTAAAGTTAGAGACTCTAAGTACACAGAGGTACCTAGTTCGCTAGCCTAGTCTAGGCTGGAAGGCTTGTGCACTATTTCTAGTAGGTTAGCTCTTTTCTACTAAAATCATTTAACTCTTCCTTTAGGTTTGCTTATACTCTCTAAATAGGCGCTTTCTTTTCTTTATTCTTTAGCTAGAGTTAGGCAGTATCTACTTATTTAGGGCTAACTACTTGTATAGGCTTTGCGCGTGTCTCTAGTCTAGTACTTCTTGTCTTGTTTCTTAATATAGGTTAGAAGATATCTACTTACTTAAGTTTAACTTCTATATATACTCTACTTACTATGTTTTAATAAGGCCTTAAACTAAGAGTTAAGAAAGAACTAATACATAGTAGTATATAGCTTAACACTCTTAATACACTTATTTAAGAGACTATTAATATTAATAACTTACTGTATAAACTTAACTAAGAACTTAGTTATAGAGTTTATAATAGCTAATAAAACCTATTTACTATATAATAGTACTAGCCTTAGAAGAGAAATAATAACTGTTAATATAGACAGTATAGAAGATAGTACCTATCTAATACCTTATATTATGTCTATATAAGAACTAGCAACTATTATAGACCTAAAGCTATAGACTTCTCTAACCTTAATAAAGGACCTAAGTATTAAGACAATAAGAACAAAGGTAGTAAAGAAAGTAACAAGCCTTTAGTAACTTGTTATAGCTGTAGCAAACAAGGCTAACACGCTAGAGACTGCTAAAGCAAGAATAAAGTAACACAGTAGCTTAATATACTTACTAGCAAGATAGACTCTGCTAATGCTAGTAAATAGAAAATACTTACTAAAGACATAAGACGTCTTATAGAAGAGCTAGAGACAGATTCTAAGACAGACAACAGATATATTATACCTAATAAAGACTAAAAAAATGTCTAAAGTAGAGTACCTATACTATATAAGCCTAATAAGGTTATATACTAACTAGTGTAACAAGCAAAGGATATATACTAAACACTAGTATTTAAGAATAACTATAATAGGATAATCTAAACCTTAAATTAGCGTTTAGACAAACAAGAACACTAGGCTAGTACTGCTAACTAAGAGTCTACTAAATGCATAGCACGCAACAAGGCAGTATACAACTAGAAATATGCCTATAATAACAATATACTAGATATTGTAGATAATAAGCCTAAAGTTGCTTATATTAAGTTATAGAAGTTACTCTAGTAACTCTTAAACAACTATATTAACGCAGCAACTTAAACTTAGACAATAGTGCCTTCTTATGTTTGTAAGAACTATAAGAATACTTTACTATCTATTTAGTAGCTCCTAAAAACGCAAGATAAATAGCAAGTAGAATAGTTTAGTAAATACTACTATAATAATTATGCTACAATTGCTAAACTAAGGCAATATAGCAAAGATGCGCGTAGCCTAAACAAACCTAATTTTAATAAGGCTCTAGCATAACATAGTAACTTACTACTAATATATATACTAGACTTATAAAACTTATAATACTTTACTACTATATAGACTACGTGTAGTAATAATAGCTATATAATTTACTACAAAGACAAGCTCTATAGTTAATAGTTTTCTAGTACCTATTACAAGTATTATATAAAATAGTATAAATATACTAATAATATATATAAAACTTATCTCTAGAATAAAAGACAATAAAAGTACTTTTTAGAAGAAAAGACAATATAATACATATGCCTAAAATAGTTATTAGTTAACAAGTGCTGTGTAAACCTATATTAGTAATAATACTTACACTAAGAATATAAGCTTTATAAAGAAGCTAAGATATAGAATAGATTCTTTAACCTATATAAAATAGATAGCAAGAAAGAACCTTTTTTAGATGTATACTAATATTAAGCGCTAGAGATTAATCTACTAATTCTATTAGAACTAATTACCTTATTAGAATCCTTGTTGTGCTAAATAGCTAATAGATAACAGTAATAGTAGACTTAGGAGTATAAAGAAATTACGTGTCTTAAGCTGCTATTAATTATACAAGTATAACTAAGTAAAGAAAGAATAAACTATACTCTTTATAAGTTGCTAACAAAGAACTAATACTAGGAGAAGTAGTAGTAACTTACAAAGAAGTACTACAACCTCTTAGAATACAAGATTACTATAAGCTAATAACTTTAGACATATTAAGTATAGCTACTTACGCTATTATATTAAGATTGCTATAGTCACAATATTACAACCTATAGATAGTTTAGACACACAGTAAGTTAATACTGTAAAGAGACTGTGTCTACAGTATATTATAGTTAGAGCCTCTATAAGCTCTAGAGTAGCTAAGAGATAAGAAAGAGATTAGTAATATCCTTTTAACTAAGACGCACTGAACACAAGTAGTTAACTATATAAAGACTAACTAGCCCCTAGCTTACACAGTAACAGTTAAAGAGAAGAGTATACTTCTTACTATCTCTAACTTATACAAACAGTACACATAAATATTTAAAGAAGAGCTTATAGTAAAAGCTTTGCCTAAGCATAAACTCTAAGATTATAATATTAAGCTCTAGAAAGAAAAGTAACTAACTTTTAAGCTAATTTACTAGTTATTAGAAAAAAAAATTAATATATTGTACAAATATATTATAGAGAACGTTAGGAAAGATTTTATTAGGTAATTAGAATTATCTATAGAGTACTTTATTCTATTTGTACCTAAGGAAGATAGCAAGCTATAACCTTGTATTAACTTTAAGGAGCTTAATAATATTATAGTTAAGAATTAATATCTCTTGCCTAATATTACAGAGCTGTAAGATTAATTATAAAGAGCTTAATACTTTACTATATTAGATTTAAGAGGCGTATATAACCTTATTTGTATAAAAGAGGGTAAAGAATAGAAGATAGTATTTAGGACATAAAATAGACTCTATAAGTACTTAGTTATACTATTTAGTCTAACAAACGCACTAGCTACTTGCTAAGAGTTAATTAATAACGTCCTTAGGGCACACCTTAATAAGATAGTAGTAGTGTATCTAGACAATATCTTAGTTTACTCTAAAACACTAGAAGAGTATATACAACACGTTACTAAAGTGCTAGAATACTTAAAGTAAGTAGACTTCTAACTAAAACCTAAAAAGTATAAATAGCACAAGAAAGAAGTAGAATTCCTAGAGTTTGTTATAGGACAATATAGAGTAAGGATAAGCAATACTAAGATAGATATAGTAAAGAAATAGCCTACTCTAATAATAGTTAAAGAGATTTAAGAGTTTCTTAGGTTTGTTAACTTTAACAGACGTTTTATTAAAGATTACTTTAAGAAGGCCTTGCTGCTTACAAAGCTTGTATAGAAAAATACACTCTTTAAGTAGAGAAAGAAATAAGATAATATATTTAAGTTACTATGATAAGTGTATATTAACTCCCTAATACTAATTATATTTAAGAGTAACAAGCCTATATAAATAGAGATAGATACCTTAGATTTAGTATTAAGAGCATGTATTACACAAGAAAAAGATAGACAATAGCACCTAATTACCTATTACTTATATAAGTTCTTAGGACTAGAAGAAAAATACAATGCGTATAACAAAGAAATACTAGCAATTGTCTTATCTCTAGAATATTAGCAAGTATACATAGAAAGCTGTTTAGAACTTACAATCTATATAAATTATAAGAACTTAGTATATTTTACTACTACTAAGGTCTTAAATAGACAGTAAGTAAGATAGTTAGAGATGCTAGGACAGTACAAGTTTAAGATACTGTACACTCTAGGCAAAGATAATAGCAGAGCAGACACTCTTAGCTAAAGACATAACCTAGTAAGTAAGAAAACAATTAATAAAGCTAATATTTTAAGAGTTAATAAAGACAGATTCCTGGGACTATTATAGCAGCTTAACCTAATGTTATCAAGCTTGTAAGACTCTACTCTAGTAATTAAATTAATTAATTAGTACCTTTACTATAGATTAGACGAAATGTTATTATATACAAAGGAAATATTTAGTAGTTACATGTTTGTAGCTAAGCTGCGCACGTAAGTACTCAAGCGAGAAGCTTAGAGCTTCTTAGGAGTAAGCTAAACAAACAAGCACCTTATAGGTAAGCTATCTAATTAAGCTTAAGCTAACTAGTTAAGCTTGTAACATACCTTTTAGGTGCTTATTACGTGTATAAGTACCTAAATAGCCTTACTTTAACTACAAAAGCGTTTAGTAAGCAAAGAAACTCCTTAGCTCTATATAGAAGAGCTGTTATATAATAGTCTAACTGTTATATAACAATCTAAGTTATTTAAACTAATACACGTATAAGTAACTAGCTAGCAGCTTGTTTATATTCAAAATAACTAAGAGTTATATATTTGCGTACTTTTTAGCCTATCTATATATATAAGTAGGTAATAAGCAGCTTAATTGCTTTATCTTAGAGAGTTTTTAATTATACCTTTACAAGCTTGTTACATTGTTACTATTTCTCTTATTCTATTAGGGGTAAAGTAAAGCTACTCTGTCTTATTATAGCTGTGCAAAGTATAGTGTTGTAAGCAAGTAAGAGTAAACTTTACTTTACTAGGTCTAGCTAGTATATAATTAAGCTTTTTGCTTAATTTTAACCTTTTCTAGTTTACTTAACTACTATAGCTATAAGTATACCTCTCTTATAATTTTGCGCTTCTTATTAAACTCTTAGAAGCTCTACTAGCCTCTAAATAGTCTTCTATCTCTTTCTAGCTCTATTTAAGTTGCTTATTTTTAGCTTAATAAGTGTTAGTTTAGTTAGTTAAGGCGTTTAGGTAGTGTCCAATTAAGCTTCTTAGTGTCTCTTAGCCTTCTCTTTTAAACTTCTTAGCTAATTATAAATAAAAGAAGTAATCTAAAGGTGCCTATACTACACACACTGCGCCTGCTACTGCTGCCTGTGCTACTGCCTACGCTGCTACTGCCTACACTACTGCCTTTGTTGCAGCTAGAGCTTGCGCGCCTAGGCACTGCTACTCTGTCTTGCCTCTAGCCTTCTAAGGTTAGAATAATTACGTGTATATATTGTCTGCTAGCCCTAGGGGCTTAAAGAGCCCCTAGGCGCCTTTTATACTGCTTTTCTCTCTCTTTACCTACTTTGTGCCTCCTATAGCGCTTGCTATAGCGCCTCTACCTACTCTACCTCTGTTACTGCTGCTCTGCTATATACTAAGAGCCTTGTAGGTTATTCTGTGTAAGCTGTGTATTAACACGCTGCTTACTAGCAGCAAGGCAGCTCTGTGCTGCAACGCTGTTAGCGTTAGTCCTTAGGCTAAGTAGTATACTTACTACGCACAGAGTTACTCCTATATACCTCTATAGGTTATACTATACTATTTAGAGCTTATAAACTTAGAACTAATTGCTTATAGTTATAATATTCTTAAGCTTCTAAGTATAGAGCTTATAAATAAGCTGCTAACTAACAGTAGTATAACTACTCTAGCATATACTTTCCTATATTGCTTTATAAACGTATAGCTAACAAGCTTGTAGTGTATTACTAAGCTGCGTAGCGCTATTAGAGTCCTAAAGGACCTAATTAGAGATAGCTACTACTAGTAGTTGTCCTAGTTAGGTCTAATAAAAGCTTAAGTAGTAAGCTTGCTACTGCTAATAGGTGTGCTTGTAAGAGCTACTGCAGGAGGACGCAGCCTGCATCTAGCAGGTTGCTAAATCTCTAGTAAGCTGCTTACTAGTTATTAAGCTTTGCCCTAGGAAAAAGGTTTGTCTTCTCTATATAATTAAGTAATCTTCTCTTTGCCTATTAACTTGCTCTTTTCTTATAATATATTATATAAGTTAAGGTAACTAACAAAACACTTATATAACTACTTAAAAAGAAGCTTTGTAAGCTTATTAGTAGGCATCTTACTTGTTTTTAAATAATAAATTATAAAGCTACTCTTAGTATACTCTTGTTTAAGCTATATATTTTGTATGTCTATATAGCGCAGCTACGTAGTAAGTTGCTTACTTTCTTTTACAACTAGCTTTATTATTTATTAATTGTTATAGAAGATCTCTTAAGCTACTCCTTAGTTAAGCTAAAGCTTAGTAAGAAAGCGTTTAAGAGCAATGCTCTCCTTTGCTACCTGCTCTAAAGCTAATAACTCTGCCTTAGTAGTTAAGGTAGTTACTATAGCTTGCTAAGCTGCCTTCTATATAATTAGACTTCTAAAGAGCTGTACAATATAGCTCTAAGATAATTATTAAGTCTTTTAATTATTAGTAAATAAGGCATCTCTACAAATAAGCAGTTAGCTGCCTTTGCAAGCTCTATACCTTATACCTAGGTGCTTAGTTTAATATAAGTAGCTAATTACTTAATTAGCTGCCTCAAAGTAAGCTTCTCTTAGGTTAGTAAGGTAGTATAATAGCTAAGAGGCAGCATAGGCTATATCTAAGCATATTATTATTACTGTGTACAGTATACTCTGAACACGCTCTTAGTAAGCCTTAATCTCTTGCTTTAAAGCTTTCTTAGTGTGTTTAGCAAGCTCCTTAATTAAAAATACGATAATCAGAAAGTGTCTATTTCTAGTAATACTAAACTTAGTTGCTACCTTGTTAATATAGGAGTTGTGCACTAGTATTATAGTACTAGTAGCTTAATTGCAGATTATTCTAATCTCTAAGAACTATTCTACGTTGCTATAGTCTTCTATACAATATTTTGCTTATAACAAGCTTATAAGCTTTATAGCTGTAGCTTTGTTGTCTTTATAGAAGGTAAGCAGAATATTGTCTATATAGAATAGTAGTACTATACAGCGTTCTAGGTTAAAGAATAGGCACAGCTCTTCTTTTAATACTGTTAAACTAAGCTTCTAGAGAGTACCTAACAGCTCCTAGTACTATAGAAGTAGAGAATTATGCAGCCTGTACAGCGCCTGCAAGAGCTTTATACACTTTCTAGGTTTAGTAAACCTATTAGGCAGCTTACAGAGTGTACTAGGTTAACCTGCGCAGCTTGCGTACAAAAATACACTAGAAATATTGTACTAATAGAGCTCTAGGCTAAAGTGTGCAGCAATTGCTATTATAGTACAAAATAAGCGCACAGCAAGCATTATAGCGTAGGTTAAGTTAATTAATTCCTTTGCCTAGAAATCTCTACGCACATAAATCCTTGCTTTACACTTAAGAAAATAGCTGTCTTTATTAAACTTGTATATAAAGACCTATTTAAGCAGCAAGAGTCTTAGTAAGAAGCTTAGCTTGTCTATCTCTATCTAGGTTTTAAGCAGCATTAGCTAGAAAATCTCTTTCTTAGCTACCTACTTGCATAGAGCTTTAAGTAGGTAGTTAGTAAGATCTTTCTATTTTGTTAGGGGTAGAAAGAGCTTATTATAGTGTATACGCTGCTTGTTTTTCTTCTTAAAGTTAAGAGCTAAGGTAGCTATTACTGCGTGTATAGTAACAAGCTCTCTATACTACTCTCCTTGTTTGTTTGCATAGTTAAACAAAGGTTAGAGTATCTACAAGTAGCTTTCTGCCTTATAAAGTAGGTTAATTACAGTGTACTATGCTCCTTTATTATTACTAAGCTTATTGCACTTACAATCTCTTAGCTAGCAGCTTGCCTGTAAGGACTGCTGTAGCTAGTTTGCGCGTCTAGTAGTTAGTAGACTAGCTCTTGTTGTACTATAAGAAGGTATAAGTACAATTAGCAAGCTAAGTCTTAGCCTATTAGCTATAGGATTAAGATTCTTAGAGTATACTAGCGTGCTCTCTTTTTCTATAGTAGAGTACACTTCTTGTAAGCTTCTAGTATGCTCTATCTCCTGTGCAGGAGCTTCCCTAACTAACCCTAGGTACTTAGGCTCTAGAGTTAGGTTAGGAGAAAGTAGGCCTATCTCTTAGCGCCCTGCGCAGATCTCTAGTAACTTGCTAGCTAAGCTAGTTGCGCGCGCAGCTTCTACTATAGCAGCTCCCTCCTTACTAGATTAGCTCTCTAGCAATTAAGGTTCTTACGCAGCTCTACCTCTAAGCTGTTGCTTAGTAGGTATTTTAAGCAATAGATCTACTGCCTGCATAATAGAAAGCTTAATTACTTCTCTTGTATTAAATTTCCTACTAGGTTTATAGAGGATTTTAACAAGCTTGCTTACTTCTACTATAGAGATTAACAGTTCTTTATTGTCCTTGCTATAAAAGAGCTCCTTGTTAAATATTACATTACGTGTTGTAATTACCTAGTTAAGTTAAGAGACCTATATACAGTATATGTTAGAAGCTTAATAACTAACAAGGTAACTAATATAGCTCTGCAGAGTAACTTTAAAGCTTCTCTTATTGCGTCTAGCTAATTGTTCCTTGTTTAAAGGATACGCACAGCAGCTGTAAGTATAAATACTGCTCTAATTAGGCCTAAGATTAGCTGTTACCCCTCTTACAAGCTTAGGCGTGTACTAGCAAAAATACTAAGTAAACTACTAATTAAGCTGCTTATTAAGGCTATATAGCTTGTTTATATAAGACAGGCTTATATTATATAGCTACGCAGTAGCTTTTATAACCTCTAGCTAGAGCTTCTAGGGCAGGTTAGCGCTGCTTGCTATCTTTATTGATTTTGTTATTATCTCTTAACTAGCTCTTTCTAGGCTGCTATTTAGCTTATATATATATAGAGTAAAGTAACCTCTATTTTAATACTCTCTTTAAGCGCCTAGCGCTTATATACAGAGCTTCTGTGCTATAGTACTGTTATAGTATTATTATTCTAAGTAATCTTGCAAATTTTAAGCTTAAACTAAGTAAGTACCTAGCGCATAAAGTTTGTAAAGACGTGTAGGATCTCTATAAGCATCTTGCCTTGTAGGCAGTACACAAAGAGCTTTCTACTATAGTACTCCTTAATTAAAAAGATCTATAACTTGTTGCTACAGCCTAGAAGTATATTAAATAGGTCCTAACCTACTCTCTAAAATAGTTGCCTAGGCTTCTTATACTTTCTTTAGCTTACTACCTGTTTAGTATTTGCAATTGCACAGTATTAGCAGTCTTTTTAAGCTGTTCTACTTATACGCACGCTGCGCGCTCTCTTTACTAAGGCTTAAAGAGCTTCTAGGCCTAGGTAGCTAGCTTGTTTGTGCTAGAAGTCCTTATCTAAGCTTCTTAGGTAAGTAGTATAAGATTGTTGAGGCGTTACAGTGTTTACTAAGATTAGTGTGTAAGTAGAAAGTAGCTTATATTTAAAGAAAGTAAGGCTAAAAGTGCGCTTAAGAGTTGCACACACAATGCTTAATCCTAGTTTGTCTAAGTAACCTACGCAGAGTGTAGAGTTAAGGCTAAGGTACTAGAGACCTTTGCTATTTAAACAAGCTTCTAAGATAATATTTACATAGAATCTTTCTACTACAACTACGTTTTATAAGAGTAGGTTATCTGTGTATAGTCTGTGCTTTCTGTAGAGCGCGTTTTTAAACAAACAAGCTCCTTAGCTAGTAATAAGAAATGCTTAGGTGCCTGCTTCTACTATCTCTACCCCTAACGCTAGGCAGAAAGTGCTAGGTCCTAGTAGCTTAACACTGTTTATAAGATGCGTAGCTGCTCTATTATCTAAAATAGTACTATTAGAGAGTAAGTGCGCACTAAAATCTATAACGTTGTACACCTCTATATATACACTTGCCTGCAAGTCTACAAGCTTACTTATTATCTTAAGGTCTATTAAAGCAGCTTAGAGATTACTAGAGAACTCTACTGCCTTTGTAGTGCTAGCAATTATTAGCGCTAGAGCTAGTAGAGCTTTAGTGCCCTAGCTAAGTTGCTTAATAGCTTGCTTAAGATTTTTAAATTTGTTTAAGTTAAGCTTCTAGATAATATCTAAGTAGCGCTTTTCTGTTATTCTCTAATTACTCTTCTTACCTAGGGCTGCCTTAAGAGTCTAACACTTAGTAAGTTTCTACTTGTGCTTATAGCCTTAAGACTTGCATAGGCAAGAATAGCCTTAGTGCTCTTCTAAGCTGCTTAGGCTGCCTTAGGGCGCTCTAAGCGCTAGATCACTATCTAAGCAGCTCTTAAAGGTAGTAAAAACACTAGAGTTATCTTTTCCTGCCTTTATTATATGCTTGTGCATTAACGCACTAAACACCTTAGCTACCTAGTTAAGTATAAGTGTAGAGAGCCTTAGAACACTATCCTAGATAATCCTTTAGTACATTGTACAACTCTATTCTAGTGCAATCTTATAGGTAATTGCTTCTAGAAAGTCCTAAGTAGCAAGCTCTCTACTTACTTCTAAGAGCTTATATAACTTAGCTTAGAAGTAGAGTAGGTTCTATTTTTAGAACTATCTTTAGAGAGCTACTTGTCTCTAACAAGCTGCTCTAAGGTGTGCACAGTACTCTACGCGCAGCTAAGTAAGCAGGCTGCTGCTTATTAGCTTAAACTCCTTCTTTAACTCTATAATAAGAGCTTAGAGGAAGGTTTTGCCTTTATTAATAAGCTGCACTGTTATAGCTAACATAATTACTAGCTTAACTATTATATTAACCTAGTTCTAAAGCTTTTATAGGCGCTCTACCTTTAATACTTACTTACTTGCTTTAATTTTATATTTAGCAAGCTCCTAAGTGTATTGCTTAGAGCTTAACTAGGCTTAGGTAGTTACTTGACTACGCGTTGTTTAGGTAGAGCCTGTCTCTACTAAGGGAGTAGCTTAATCTGTACTGTTAAAGTTAGTAAGATAAGCTGTTATAGAGCTCTCTCCTAGTAGACAAGGAGCGCTTTTATAGATACTAGGTACTGTAAGATTATCTAGGTTAATAAGCTCCTACACGTCTCTAAGCTGCGCGTTCTAGGTTAGTTAGATATACTAACTAGGCTAGTTGCTTCTAGTCTTAAGCTATCAAGCTCTATTAGCCTCTAGCGCAGCACTGCTATAGAGCGCAAGCTTGTTTACAACGTATTTTGTAGGTAGCCTAGTAGTACAGGATAAATAGTGTAAAAATTTAATTAGAGCATTAGAGTAGCGTCTAACAAGCTTAACGCTAAGTACGTAGAGAGATCTACTATGCTTAGGAAGCTAGGCTTATAACTGTTATTAAGCTTATAGAACTCTACTCTAGTAATTAAATTAATTAATTAGTACCTTTACTATAGATTAGACGAAATGTTATTATATACAAAGGAAATATTCAGTAGTCACGTGTTTGTAGCTAAGCTGCGCACGTAAGTACTCAAGCGAGAAGCTTAGAGCTTCTTAGTAGTAAGCTAAACGAACGAGCACCTCATAGGTAAGCTATCTGATTAAGCTCAAGCTAACTAGCCAAGCTTGTAACACCTAATTATATAAGTTTAGAAGAAACAATACATACTAATATTATAATAGATTTTGTTACACAGCTACTTATATCTAAGGACTCTATTATAAGCTATAAGTATAATTTAATATTTATAGTAGTAGATAGATTTATAAAAGCTGCTAGGTTTGTACTTTTCTAATATAGCTACACTATAGAGCAGCTTACTTAAGTATTCCTAAACAGGATTGTTTGATACTATAGTATCTCTAAATTAATTATTAGTAATAAAGACAAACTCTTTACCTTAAACTTCTAGACAATATTCTTTATAGAAGTAGGAATAAAAAAGAAACTCTCTATAGCTTACTATCTGCAGACAGACAGACAGACAGAACAAGTAAACTAGACAATAGAAACGTACTTCTAAATCTACTACAACTAGTAGTAGAATAACTAGGTTTTACTCTTGCCTATAGCACAGATTGTATACAACAACAAGAAATTAGAAGTAATAAGCTACACGCTGTTCTTTATAAGCTATAGACAATATTTAAATCTCTTTATACAAAGTTTCTAAAGTAATATCTAAATAGAGTTAGTAATATCTATAGTATAGAAACTAAAGGATATGTATTAGAAATTACTTAACAATATTACTAAAGCTTAGTTATAAGCAATTTCTTATACAAATTAGAAAAGAAAAATAGCACCTTAGCTAAAAGAAGAGGATAAAGTATATCTTCTTATAAAAAATCTATGCACACAAAGACTAATAAAAAAACTAGACAAAGTTAAAGTTAGACTATTTTTTATTTTAAAGCAAATTAGCTTAGTTAACTACTAACTAGACTTGCTAAAGAATACAAAGATCTATCTAGTGTTCTATATATTGCTACTAGAACTAGCTAACCTAAGAATACTAATCTAGAAAGACTTCTACTACTAATCTAATAGTAATAATTAATAAGAAGTTAAGAAAATTATAAAAGATTGTAAAAAAGATTGTAATAATAAGTACTTAATTAAGTAGTTAGGATGCTTAAAGTTAGAAAACATATAGAGGCTAAGTACAAACCTTATAGACTGCTACTAGCTAGTGTAAAAGTACTATAGTTTGCTACAGACTCTTTAATAAGACTTATAGCACTCTAGGTTATTAGAAAAGTATATATCTTAATAGAAACAGCTAGATAGTTAACCTCTTTAGCAAAGTCTAACGTACCTAACTTAATTATCTTATTCACTAAGCCTAGTGCTTTGTACTACACGTAATCTTTAGCCTGTTTTAAAGTCTTCTTATTCTATAACAGCTGTGCAATTATAGTTGCTAGCAACATCTTATTATCTTTAACTTTCTTTCTATACTCTTTATAAGTATAATCTAATAATTCTTAAGACATATTTATATATAGCTTGCCTGCCTTAGTATATTCTATATACTTTATTTAGTTTAGAGTGTTTAGTATAATATAGCACTTATAGCCTTTAAAGAAATAATAGTTACAAGTAACTTTAGACAGCATGTTAGCTTGTTAAATTTTTAAGCTAAGTTAAAGGTTACAAACATAAGAAGACATCTTAACTAACTAAGTTACTAGATAAGAAGAAGCCTTAGCTTTATATAAACCTAGTTACTTATTATATAGTTTAAAGATAAACTAGATAAGAAGAAGAAGTAGTGTTACAATCCTGCAAAGGATACAGTACAGTGTAATAAGTAACTAACTAAGATCTTAATAAGAACTAGGGATTAGAGCACAGGACAAAGTAATTATAGGTTATGTAACTTGCTTGTTAACAAGCACGCACAGACTAGCGCTTATTAACAAGTATAGTATAGTTTTGCTTATTAACAAGTAATTAAGACTATATCTTATTAGACTAACTCTAGTTGCTTATTAACAAGTATCTTATAGTTACAGTATATAGCATAGTAGGAATGCAAGCTCTTATAGTTTGTGTTTAACCTAAGTAACAATCTAAGTTATTAGATCTTAACTCTAACCTTTAAGCTAGACAGTCTACTCTGTACTACTTATTATTACCTCTACTTTTAAGACAGATAGATAGTATCTATACTCTTTATTGCAAACTCCTTTAGCTTCCTGTTACTATATTTATCTCTAAGAACTAATTAAATAGTACTAACAAGCTTTGCTTAAAGTACAACCTTAACACCTACTAGAAATAGTACATAAGCTCTCTAGCCTAAACTAAAATAAAAATACTAAAAGTCTAAGCTAGAGTACTATATATACCTAAGTGTATAGCTTGATTAGTATATATAAGTTAAGATATAAGAGGCAAAGAGAGTAGCTAAGTATAAAGAGCTAATAAACTAAAATAATTAATCTTTAAGAATAAAAACACTGATAAAAACACTAATAAAACCTAGACTATACTTAAGACAAGAACTACAAGAACTATACTAACTCTACTTCTATAGTCTTAGGGCCTTTTACTTTAGAACCTAGCTTGCTAGCACTCTTAGACTTAACAGACAAAGCAGTCTTATCTTTATAGTAGTAATACTTAGCTGTCTATGTATTGTATTCTGCCTTAAACTTGTCTACTAGCTCTGCAAAGGCTTTAGTAGAGGTAGGACTAGTTAAGTAGACAAGGTTCTTAGCACACTAGTTGTTATCAAGGCTAGATAGACAGCTTCTAATCTTGTAGAGTATATAAGACTATTATGTACATAAGTAAATATCTATAAGCTAGGAATAAAAAGTTAAAAAAAAAGCTTACTTATAAATAGACCTGCTAAAAGAGCTCTTCTTAGACTTCTATAGACACTTCTTAGGCGTACGCAATTTACTCTAGACACTTAATAGTGTCTTAAGCTAGGACAATACTCTTATAGTAAGCTATAGTATTAGTATTATTATTAAGCCTCTTTTTATACTTAGACTAGTCTAAGTTATAACTAGACTGCGCACCCTTCTTAGAGCTAGAGTACAAGGCTAAAGTACTATTATACTTAAGATACTAATATTTTATAAGGTTATTACAGATAAGAATAAGTATAGAGCAAAGCTAATAATTGTGCTGCTTTACTATCTTCTAGAATTAAGTAGATAGTATAAGAAACTTAGTAATCTTACTCTAATACTTGCAAGGCAGCTATTACTAATTAGTATAAATAAGTATTATAGCAAAAAAACAAGAACTTACCTTAATATAGTAGCTATGCATAGCCTTACAGCTCTAGTAGAAAAGTATATTATTAAATACACAGTTAAAGTTATTAAGAAAGTAGTAGTAGTAAGCCTAAAAGTCCTTAAGCTTATTTTTAGGCAAAGTTTTATTCTTACTCTATAACTCTACTAGCTAGATATTGCTGTTAAGCTACTTAAGTGCCTACTTAGAAAGGAAGCTAGACAACTCTAGGACAATAACGCTGTGCTTCCTAGTAAGTAAAGGCAGCAGCATAGACTTAGACTTCTTGCTAGGAGTTAACTACTAGTAATTAGTAAAAAGACGCGTTAAGGTAAGAGAAAAATATAGAGTACCTAAGCAGGGCAGCTGCTAGTATATTTGCGTGTAGACCTATCTTTAGGCTTAATAACTATAGCAAGCAATAAAACAAGATAAGCAGGTAAGGGTAAGTAGAGCAGCAAAGCTGTATTATAATAAATATAGTAAGGCAAGTAAGAGATAGACACTAGAAGAGTTGTTTTAAGTCTAATGCGCAAGATAAACAAGCCTAAAGTAGGAAAGTACTATAATAAGCTAGGCCTGCAACTAGCGCCTTAGCACTTACGTGCCTTAGAATTAGACTTACTAGGGCTCTGCTATAGAACTATCTTACCTTTAAAGTAGAGTACAAAGACTCTGCAAGCTAGAGCTAGAGCCTGCTAGGCTCTAGCTACAGCTCTTATAAATAAGAGGCTACTACACTATAGTTATTCTCTATTAAATTTATCTACTTTATACTAGTAATAGCTCTTAGTAGCACGCTCTTTATATCTTAGGTCTGCTATTTAGCCCTTTTTCTATTATCTTAGGACCTACAACTAGCATAGGCTTACGTAGTAGGTTCCTAGTCTATTTTTTTATCTTGTTGCTTCTAGCTATAGTAGCTAAAGTTAACAAGGTTATTATTATGTACTTTTATACATTTTAAGTTGCTATCTATCTTTATAACACAGCCTATGAGTTCTTGTAGAGTCTATTTATCTAGGATATTAACTAAGACTATCTTGTCTTAGAGATTACTCTAGATTACAGCTATGTACTAAGCCTTTAGGTTATAGGTGTTCTTTTCCTTTACTATATTATAGGCTAGCTAGATAATCTCTATGTTAAAGGCTTCTAATAATCTATACTTCTATATAACAATTGTCTAGAGTTTTATTCAAGACTTTTTCTTAAACTAAGAGTCTTAGCATTATTTGTCTAAGATAGTCTAGAAGTCCTTAACTATACTATATAGGTTCTTATTTTTCTATAATAGTCCTATATTGGTAGTGTTTTCTTCTAACTAATTAAAGATATATACTATACTATAGACTTAATTATTATCTTATAAGCAGAGTCTGTTTACTATTTGTGCCTCAAATATTAAGTATACCTTTCTTTGTCTATTAAACTTGCCTATATTGGAGAGTTCAATCAATTTTGTAGTCTAGGGGTTTAATAATACAAGTATAGAGAAAGACACTTGCTATAAGGCAATATAAGCTTAGACTTAGGCCTAAATAAGAGCTTATATATATTCTTAGAGAGCTAGGTGTTAGAAGAATAGGCTCTCTAGAGGTCTAGATAGTACCTTAATAATAGTATTGTCTAGAAGAGAGGCCTATGCTAGATAAGTAGCTAACCTTTCTATAGCTTGTTAACGAATCTAATCTCTAAGAACCTCTAGTACTATAGAAGTTGTAACCTATTCTTGTATAGCTCTATAGATGTCTAAATAAGAGTTGTCTACTTAACAGAGCTCTAAGCTAAAGTCTGCTAACTACTTTATAGTGTTATTAACTTTGTTAGCTATAGTTAGAAGGTCTCTTAACATCTTAATAGAGGTAAGTAATTAAATTTAATTGTAAAGAGTGTGCTACTAAGAGCTATTACTAGTGTAAACTAGATAAATTTAATAGCAAATAACTATAGTATAGTAGCCCCTTATTTACAAGAGCTGTAGCTAGAGCCTAGCAGGCTCTAGCTCTAGGTTGCAGAGTTTTTGTACTCTACTTCAGAGGTAAGATAGTTCTGTAGCAGAGCCCTAGTAAGTCTAATCCTAAGGCACGTAAGTGCCAAGGCGCTAGTCGCGGGCCTAGCCTGTTACACTGTTTGCTAGTCTTAGTAGACTCTCTAGCTTAAAGGTTAAGAAAATATCTAACAACTTAGATTATTATTTAGATTAAATATAAACTTTAATAGTTATACTTTTATAAGACTCCATACTAAAGTTGTCTTTAGTAAAAGTAGTAGCTTACTAAGCTTAATATAAGCTGTATAAACTCTATATACAAAACCTTCTTAGCTAAACTACTAAAGGATAAACTAATTATATAGTAAGTAACTAACTATACTATAGCTATACTATTTAATTAAGCTTATATAATTAGTACACTAAATAAATTACTAATTCCTAAGTATAAGTATTTAGTTAGCTAATATAGAAAGATCTTTAAAAAAATTCAATTTATTATAAATCTGTTAATATACTTTATAAGTGTAAATATATAATTACTTTAGTATCTTGTTTTAGTATTATATCTTCTATATTCAAAAAATCTCTATATTACAGTTTAAAGATCTATTACTATTATACTATTACTTTAATCTTTTATAACAATAATTTTATATTAGGTAATAATAATTGTCTTATACTTTCTAAAACCTTTATCTAGACTATTCTAGGTACAAATATACTAGGTACCTAGATATTAACTTGTTAAAGAAGTCTTAAGACAAGACTAAGGTTAAGAATAGGAATTCAAAAAATAGATAAAAGAATTCTAGTAAAGATTATATTATTTCTACTATTAAAAAAAAGAGTTCTTTAGAAGCAAAGTAAAAAGCAACTAAAAAAAAGAAATATCATAATCTTTTTATATTAGCTAACTAAGTACTAATACTTAGTAGTTACTAATATACTTAGTATAGTAATTAAATAGACTCTTTTATATAGTGTAGTTATAGTATAGACATAGTATAGTTAATTATATATTATATAATAAGTGTCAGGCCTTGGCTGTCAGGCCCTAGACTGTCAGACCCTAGCCAGGCTGACAGTGACAATATAGTACTGCTCCGAGCCTGTACTCACAGTCTGTGAGTACTGTTAACCTTTTTAGTGCTTGTTTGGCTCAGCGGCTCGGACTAGGTTCTGACAATAAGCTTACTCTTTACCAGTAAAGCTAGGTAACTCTTATATATAGAGCTTATATAGCTTCTATAAAGCCTAGTAAGCCTAGCTTATATAGCTTATATAAAGCTTAGTAAGCTACTTTACTTACTATACATCTCTCTAGCATATAGTCTTATAAGAATATAACTATTCGAGCCTATATTTAAACTAAGTAATATTCTAAGTTTTTAGATCTTAACTTAATCTTTAAGCTAGAAAGTATATTCTATACTACTTACTATTAATCTTAGCTTTTAAGACAGAGAGATTATATCTATACTTCTTACTACAAACTATAGTAAACCTCTTGTTACTATGTTTATCTTTAAAAACTATTTTAATAGTATTAACAAGCTTTGCTTAAAGTATAACTTTAATATTTTAAATACTCTAAAGAAATCTACTATTAGGCCTAGCTAATAATATAGTACTGTTCTAAGTCTATACTTATAGTCTATAAGTACTGTTAACCTTTTTAGTGCTTGTTTAGCTTAGCAGCTTAGGCTAGGTTCTAATATCTACTACCTTAGAAACTTTTACTACCTCTAGTAGCTCTTGCCTATCTAATTCTAGTTTAATCAATATAGATCTAGATAAAACTCTAACTTTTCTTTAACAAAATAGATATTACTAAGCCTGACTTCTATAATAGTAGCTATAATCATTTAGAGAATTAACTTATGTAATAAAATCTCTATTGTATATTCTAAAGCAATAAAGTACTAAGAGACTAATATATATCTCTAATTACTAGCTATATATATAGTAGAGCTCTTATATAGATAATGCTATTGTTTTGCTATTACTATAGTATAGACAACTCTACTAATATTAACAAGTAGATAGAAGATTTTAACTTATTTAAAAAACAGATCTAACCTATACTTTTAGTATCTAATAAACCTATAATAGCTTAATATAATATCTAGTGTCTTTAGTAAAATACTTTAGTTATAGACTATATAGCAGAGTTTTAGTAACTTGCTGTATTAACTAGATTTAACAATACTATACTTATAATACTATTCTACTAGAGCTTTAAACTAAGAGTTAAGAAAGAACTTGTATACTCTAGTGTAGTAATTAACATTAGATACTAATTAGCTATTAAAATAACTAAAATTAATATATATCTCTTTAGTATTACAGAGAAACTTAGAAATAATCTTCTTTTCTAAGTCTTCTAAGAACTACTAATATAACTATAAAACTAATAAAGAAACAATAGTCTATATTATAGATAACAAGGTAGATATTAAATATCTAATACTTTAGAAAGAGTCTATAATAGCACTAATAGTAGTTTCTATAGCTAAGAGGCAATAGATCTATCTAGGCTAGCAAAAAAGGTTGTAGTACTACACCTAAGGTTAAGGTTAGGTGTATAGTTGCACAGACTACAGTTTAAGGTTGTGGTTAGGTCGCACAGACCTTAGGGCATGGTTGGGTTATAGTTATCTAGCGTAGGTCAGGTTGAGGTTGTGGTCGCTCGGGCCACATGTTGAGGTTGGGTCAAGCCCTACGTTGGGTAGCCCACTCAGGAGGCAGCGGAGCTGTGATTACTCACCGCGATAACCTTGCCCTATTGGCATGCCCAGGTGCGGGGTAACCCAACCTTAACCTGTAGTCTGTGCGACCACACACCCAACCTTAACCTCAACCTGAAGTGGGGTAATCCAACCTTAACCTTCTTAGCAGCTGCTAGCTCGGGTTGAGGTTAGGTCATGGTTGGGTAGTCATGTGACATAACCCAACCCAACCACGACCTTTTTGCCAGCCTATGCAGGCTTACTAGCTGTTATTTGAGGCTTACTAGCTGCCTTAACAATAGGCTGCTCCTCAGGATATAGCTTAGTTTCCTTGCCTTTGTCACTATCCTCGTGTCTAGCGACCTCCTCGGCTTTAAACAACAGCGACGCTGGCGCTGGCTCTGGCTGGGTTGCCTTAACGTGTCCGTGCACCGAACGCCCGGAGTCACCGAACGCCTGCTCTAGGCCTTGCAGCTCATCACAAAAATAAGGCTATAGAGCTACACACAATAGTTGTTATTGCAAGATATTTTAGTAGAGTGTTCTATAGACTTATAAAAATAACATCTTCTATATAAACTATCTATATAAAGTAGCAGTGCAGCTACTGCAGGTAGTTTAAGTGCAGGCAGCTAGAGGAGGCGTTGCAGGCTTTAGGCAACTACAAGCACCTACACTACAACGTGCAGGCTTTAGTTTAACTACAGAAGCTTTTAAAGTTATAGTCTTGCCTCTTTAGGATAATTGTAAGGCTTTTGCAGCGTTGTTAGCCTGTTTAGCAGCAGCTCTAGCAGCTTTCTAGGCGTCTATTGCTTAACGTTCCTCTGCCTTTATCTTTGCACGCTCTTCCTTCTCTCTTGCTTGCTGTTAACACTTCTCTTCTTTAATCTTCTCCTTGTATAGCTTATTAGTAGCTGCTAACTTCTTTATTTTAACCTTTCTTTACTCTTCCTCTTTTTTCTCTGCCTTAGTAACTGCTATCTAAACCTGTGCCTCTTAAATAGCTTAAGGTAACTATATTATAACTCTGCTATAATACTCCTAATGCTATTGCAGGTCTAATTGCCTGCTAGGTTGCTTCTAACACTTTTACTTCTTACATAGCTTCTGCTGCAAGCTATCTAGTTTGTTATAAAGGAGCTCTACTTAGGTTAATAGGTAGTAGATAGTTTAGCTAAGCTTCTAGGTACCTGCACTATAAAGATCCTTTACCTCTGTATATAGTGTAGTACAAGCTTTAAGCTAGTCTTGTACTAAATAAGCTATAGAACTAGAAGTAACTAAGCCTAGGCTAATAAGTGTTGTGTAGCAGAATCTATTAAGTATAATATTAGAGTTTATTAGGCTTATCTCTATAGCTGTAAAGGCTTTTTGTACAAGCTTAGATATAAATATAGCTACCTAGGCAGGCTAAAACAAGCTAACAAAGTTATCTTTTATTAATAGAGATAGACCTTAAGTCTTCTAGAGGTAGTTGTCTAGCTTAGAGGTGTATACAGAGGAGAGTAGCTTAAAGCAGACTATATCTAATAACTGCAGTGTCTAAGTACTACAAGGTAGTAACACAGCTAGTATAATCTAATTCTTATTATAGTAGTTAATAAAGTCCTTTGTTAAGTAACTACTATAGCTATCTACTATTAAAAGCCTATAGCTCTAATATGCTTTTGCCTTTGTATAATAATTAAATACTTATTTAAGCTAGGCTAGTCTAATATTATTGTTTGTCTAGCTAGTAAGCAAAGAAGCTACGTAAATTAGGTAGTTTTCTGCCTCTATATTAGCTACCTAATAACTCTAGATTGTAGAGTTTTTTAATGTAAATATAATGCCTAGCAGTAGTACAGTACTATCTATACAGACTGCTGCTAATAAGCTTACTTACTTATATAAGCTATCTTAAT
The DNA here is from genome assembly GCA_022560025.1 of Stagonosporopsis chrysanthemi. Classification (NCBI taxonomy): domain Eukaryota; kingdom Fungi; phylum Ascomycota; class Dothideomycetes; order Pleosporales; family Didymellaceae; genus Stagonosporopsis; species Stagonosporopsis chrysanthemi. The sequence goes on from JAFISE010000194.1 coordinate 43,383, forward strand.
AAGCTTGTTAAACCTTCTTCTTCTTATATTAATACCTACTAAAGATACGCTTTGTCCTTCCTAGTACTCTAATTACAAAGCTCTTCTTATATATATTATATATGTATACAGGCTTAATAGAGTATTTAATAATCTTTTTATATAAGATATTAAAGTATAGCTTGTACTTATACTTAGACTTAGTATTATAGCAATTAGAGTCTATGCTAGTTGTCTATTTAGCTATAATATAGTTATAGTAACAGTATAGAAAGTATATAACCTAGCTCTTAGAGACTTTCCCCTGCACAATAAAAGATGCAAAATTTTATACTATAGTCTTTATAAGTGCTATGTAACATGTAGTAAGCCTTTCTATATACTTAAGTAGGTTAGATTCTTATTAGTTGTTAAGCTTTTAGTTATTGTGATACTTAACGTGTTAAGGGACCTGCACACTGCAATGCGTGCGCAACAACGTTATACACAACACACTGTGTTTTTCTGCAATATCTCTATAGACAAGTTTATTGCTAAGGTTCAAATTACAGATCTCTGCAAGGGCAGCTTCTAACCCTAGCATAGTGTTAAGTTGTTACGCGTTCAAAAATGGTGTAATTTTGGTGTCCTGGGCGTTCAGTGACTCTAGGCGTTCGGTGCACAGACACAGTAGTGACCTGTCTTGGCGTTTGACGCGTCTTTGATTGAGCTGTTCGTGCTATTAACGCTAGCAGAGTTATAGGGTTGACTCTAGCTTTAAAACGCTGGGAAGAGACTTGCTGACGTTTACTATAGGCAGGGGTAGCAGGCAGCTCAGATCTATCGCCAGAGCTTGGATTATTGTTCTTCTGCTTCTTTTTACGCTGCGAAGGCATCAAAACACCAAAACAGTTAGGTGTAGAGTTAAAAGTAAGCCTCACACAAAATGTTAAGCTTACAAGGACTGTTTAGACAAGCCAGTTGCTGTTTGGCAGTGAAATTAGGTGAGGGGTTGACGCCAACGTCTGTTGGCCCCTGCACCAACATCAAAATCACGTGTGCACAAGGTATTCTGAAAACCACCCATAGAGTTGCACCAAACTGCTTACGGTTTTCCCTCAGACGCTCCGCAGAGCTTCGCCCTGCCTCGCTGATTATCACTCAAATATGATACAGCCCACAAATCGCGTTAGCATGCTCGGTGGATCATTTGACTCATGAGATAACGGAGCACCAAGTACGGAACGCTTCCGCGCACCTTCCCCTCTATCAGCCTTATTTAAGGTCCTGTCAACACTACAGCTTTGCCGCGGCCAACGTTGTCACTCTTCCTTCATCAACGATTGTGTCTTTATAAATAAATTATCAAACGATACCTGCCCGCCACCAGAGACTTACCTACAGCCAGAACCATGCCACAAATTGCAGAGCCAGCAGGCGAAAGCATCGCTTACATCAATGCTAGAACATACACTATGGATGCCTTAAGACCGTGGGCATCTGCTTTTGTCGTATCAGAAGATGGGCGCTTCACATATGTAGGGTCCACAGAGGAAGTCCTATCTATTGCAAGACAATCCCGCCTCGTCATTGTAGATCTGAAAGATCGCTTCATAATGCCTGGAATCCACGATGCACACATGCATCTCCTGTTCACTGGACTTGGTCTTACATCAAATGCATCTCTTAGCATGGATACAACACACCTTGACATTGCCGAGAAAGTCAAGCACGGAAGCTGCGCCTGCGAATACATGAATGCGTACCAGGATTGGGTTTTAGCCACCGCCTACAACAGTCAAGGTTTCCCTGATGGTATTGCGGACCGCAAGTACCTTGACAAGCTGTTTCCAGACCAGCCTGTTGTAGTTCAAGGAGGTGCGGGACACGCGATGCTGCTGAATACAGCAGCCCTGATCCAGGCAGGTTACGATGTGGACAATGAGCCGGACGTACATGGTGCCAAGTTCTTCCGCAGAGCCGATGGAAGCCTCACAGGCGAGCTTGCTGAGAGTGCGATGGCGAAGGTCGCCCTTGCTATTCCAGCTCCTAGCCGCGCACATGTCAAGCGTGCGCTGAAGCATTCTATTCGGCTTGCCCACAAGGCTGGGGTGACGAGCACGCAAGAGGCGAGCTCAAATACGATCTTGCTCCAAGCTTTGAACGAGATGGAAAGAGAGGGCTCGTTGAAGCTGGATATCTCTACCCATATCGTGCACGAGAACGAAGGGCTCGCTAGTGAGAGCAAGGAGAGTCTTCGGGAGCTTCTTGAGGTTGCCGATCAACACGCGAGCAAGCATATCAATACACGCTTTGTCAAGATCATCATGGACGGTGTCCCCTTGCCACCTCTGTTCACACAAGCCAGCCTGAACGGACATGGAGACATTGACCATAATATGATCATACCAGAGAATGTCGCAGACGCAATTCTGAAGTACGACCAGAAAGGATTGACAGTGAAAATCCACTGCACGGGGACTGGAGCAACACGACATGCACTCAACGCCATCGAAGCCGCACGGCAAAGGAATCCTGACGGTCCCAGACATGAGATCGCACACAATTCGGGCGTCCACGACGGTATGATATGCAGTCCTCCGACTTGTGAAACGAAAGCTGTATATTAACCTTCCACATAGACGACTACCAGCGCTACGCGCCCCTCAACACCACGGCCGAGATGTCTCCAGCTGGGCTCTTCGTCCATCCCGCAACATCTGCCAGCAACGGGCTGATGGACTGGAACTTCCGCAAGATGATGGACGCAGGCGCTCACATGACCATCGGCTCAGACTGGGGTGCCGTGGCCGATCCCGCGCTCTTCCAGCACATGGCAAACATCGTCGACGCAGTGGGCAAGGGCGATAGGGTGGCAGGGGGAGAGGCACTGTGCCGTATGATGACGCTTAATGGGGCTGTGGCTGTGGGCAAGGAGCAGGAGACGGGCAGTATTGAGGTTGGGAAGAAGGCGAACTTTGTGGTCATGAGTCGGGACCTTAGCAAGGGCGAGTTTGATGGGGCGAAGGTGTTGAGGACGTATTTTGAAGGGGAGAAGGTGTGGGATGCAGACCAGTAGAGGAGTGTAGGCTTGCACGGAGTAAAAATTGGTCATGGCGCTTGTCATTGATGTGTCCAGTGCTCTATTTACGCCCGCACTTCTGTACAGCTCTAAACTACAACTTAAAGTGCGACGGCCAACTTTTTCGATTTGTCGAAGAATGCGAACTCAAAGCCGTGCTGCAGGAGTGCACTGCATCAGATATCAGCGAGCCCAACGAGAACTTGATGTTCTCGAAAGACAAGGAGCGTGGCGGATTAAGACAGATTAACGTTCTAGTTCACGAATATCAAGCACGTCTCCACGTTATTCGCATGTACACTAAGGCTATACAAGTAGACATTGATAAATCCTCTTCTATATATCTATCAAGGAATGAACAATTGGTTTTAGTAGTGGAGTAATCGCGTTGAAATACTGTGTCCGTGCACCCAACGATCGGAGTCAACCAACGATCAGGGAACAACAATTACACCCAATTTTGACGCGTAATAACTCAACCACTATGCTAGGTATTAATAATGCGCTTACAGAGATTTGTAAATTAAACCTTAGCAATAAACTTGTCTATACAAAAATTGCGCTTAAGCATAGTGTTAATTGTAATACTCTATCGCGCGCGCACTGTAGTGTGCAGGTCCCTCAACGCGTTGCTAACAAACACTAACACAAGATTACTCTACAACAAGAAGAGGACCTTATAAAGTATATAGAGCTGCTAGGTAACTGTTATATAGCACCTACAAGGACTATAATACAAAACTTTGCCTCTAAAGTTGCTTAAGATCCTTGCTCTACAAGCTAGGTTACACGCTTCTAATACTGTTACTACAACTGCCTTGTAGCTAAATAGACAACTAGCATAGACTCTAGTTGCTACAATGCTAAGTCTAGGTATAAGTACAAGCTGTACTTTAACATCTTATATAAGAAGATTACTAAATACTTTATTAAGCCTGTGTACACGTATAATATAGATAAGAAGGGCTTTGCAATTAGAGTACTAGGAAGGACAAAGCGTATCTTTAGTAGGCGTTAATATAAGAAGAAGGAGGTTTAACAGGCTTGTTAAGATAGCTTACGTAAGTAGATAAGCTTATTAGCAGCAGTCTGTATAGATAGTACTGTACTACTGCTAGGCATTATATTTACATTAAAAAACTCTACAATCTAGAGTTATTAGGTAGCTAATATAGAGGCAGAAAACTACCTAATTCACATAGCTTCTTTGCTCTCTAGGTAGACAAATAATAACATTAGATTAGCCTAGCTTAAACAGGTATTTAATTGTTATACAAAGGCAAAGGCATGTTAGAGCTATAGGCTTTTAATAGTAGATAGCTACAGCAGTTACCTAACACAGGACTTTATTAACTACTACAATGAAAATTAGATTATACTAGCTGTGTTACTACCTTATAGTATCTAGATGCTGTAGCTGCTTAATATAGCCTGCTTTAAGCCCTTATCCTCTGTGTACACTTCTAAGCTTAATAACTACCTCTAGAAGACTTAAGACCTATTACTATTGTTAAAAGCTGACTTTTTTAGCTTATTCTAGCCTGCCTAAGTAGCTATATTCACAGCTAAGCTTGTATAAAAGTCCTTTATAGTAACAAGGATAAGCCTACTAAACCTCTACTAAACTTCTACTAAACACTAATCTTTTAATTTTTAGGTTACCTTTCTAAGAGCCCTAAAAATCACAGTATCTAAACAAGCTTACTGTGCTAATTCTAGGCGTGCCTCTAATATCTACCTAGGCCCCTGCGCTAACGCGCAGAAGAGCCTAACAGGATAGCAGAGACACCCTCTTCTTGCTACACAAAGTTACTAGACTCTGTAGTTCTCTAGCAGCTCTATACACGCGCCCTAAGACAGCCTTAGTAGGACCTGCTTTACTCTGCACCTCCTCTAAGCAGCTAGAACCCTAGCAAGGGTGCTCTTAAACCTTATGCCTTTAAGGTAGTTTAACGCTATATTAACAAGACTTAGAAAATTGCTAAGCTCTAGAATATAATTACTACTACCTTTGCAGTAGTAGTTAATTAATATACTAAGAGCTATACAAACCTGCAAGAAGCTAAGATTGTAGAAGAGCTATAGTAAAGAGTTATCTAGGCTCTAACTGCCTCTCTCTCCTCTAGTATCTCTTTCCTAAGCTTCTGCTAGAGTAGTAACACTGCGCATAGCAACTAGAAGAGCTAAGAATCTAGACGCTGCTCCTAGGCAGACGTAGCTTAAGACCTCTAAATCTTAAAGACAGGCTGTAATTAACTTCTGCTCCCTACTAAGGCTCTACACTACTCTTAAGCTAAGCTAAAAGAAGACTACTAAATTTTTATAGTAGTATCTAACCTAGTAATACAACTATAGCAACCTTCTCTTTTTACAGTAAGATAGGCACTATGCAGAAATATAGGCTGTATTACGCTCTAGGATATTCTTACTATAGTACTAGTTAAAACAGGCTAGGCTATTACCTTAGCTAGCAAGGCACTTTAGAACTAGCTTATAACCTAAGAGAACTAGGATTACATACTTAGAGCTCTAGAAGGTAACGCAGTTTAACTCCTAGAGATTAACTACGCTGTGCAAGAAGTGCCTAGCTCTTTCTAGACCCTAGAAGGGACAGAGATACCTAGGCTGGCGAATAGGTAGGGGTTAGGTAGGGGTCAGGGTAGCACGTGACAGTACCTAACCCCTACCCAACCCCTACCTACGCTAAGTCAATGCTAAGTAGGTAGGGGTTAGGTTGTCTCTACTCAGGGTTAGGGTAGAGTAGAGGTTGCACTGACATTGTAGAAGATTTCATCCTGTGGCAAGAGAGCTAATTATCACTGCCTGTTATCACACACTGTAGTAGGCTTACCCTGACAGAGTTATTCTGTGGCAAGATAAGCTATTTATCACAACTTGAAATCACGTACCCTGGTAGGTACCCCTGACCTAACCCTGACCTAGGTCTGTGCAACCTAACCCCTACCCCTACCTACGCTAGAGGTACCCCTACCTAACTCCTACCCCTAGCCTATGCGACCCTGACCTAACTACTACCCTGAGGTCTGTGCGACCTCAACCTAACCCCTACCTACTGCTAGGTACCCTGAACCCATTTGCCAGCCTAGAGATACCTACTACTACTTAACTAGTTAAAGAAGAAGTCTACTTATAGACAAGAAAGCAGCTAGCTAGCTGTAGACTCTTATAACATAGAGCTAATAATTAAGGCTTTACTACCTAGATTGTCTCTTACAAAGAGCTAGTTAGGGCGTTTAGGCTCTTTAGCACTAGCTAGTTCTTAAAAGAGATTAATAAGCATCCTACTATCTAGCAATACAACTTAGGCTGTTAGAGCTTCTGCAACGCAGCTTAGTATACTTAGATAGCCTGCTGCGTTTACTATAGCAACTGCACAGACAGATACTAAGGCTAGTACAGAGAGGAGTGCTCTTACAAAGCCTCTTGCACTAACTGCTATAGCTTATACCTAGCTAGCTACTCTAACTACTCTGCAGCCCTTTGCTAGGTTAACAGGTATATTATTAAACCTACAAGAGCTAAGCTGAAAGCTATCTACTATGTTGGCAAGATAGCATAGCAGTACCTATACTAAACTATTAAAGAGACTCTTTAACAGTTAACCTCTTAACTAGAAGCTGCCTAGTAAGAGACTATAGAGCTAGCAGCCCCTTATACTTTAGCCCAAAGGCTTAAAACAGCTATAGCACAGAGGCACAAAATAGTTACAGCTCTTAGAGCTGCTGCTCCTTCTACACTTGTGCTAACTAATAGCAGAACAAAGAGACTAAGGTAGGCTACTACAGGCTAGAGAAGCCTAAATATAAGGCAACTATTAGCTAGCAGCCTTTGCCCTTAACTAACTATCTACACTAACCTGTCTACCTTAGAGAGAGAAGACATTAGTATAAGTAATAACCTACTATCTTTATACTAGAACACCCCTATAACACTCTAGCCTCTAGTGGGTATTAACAACCTAGCTTCTGTATATACTAGGCAAATATTAGAAGATACTTACTCTAGTACATTATACTACTAGAAACTACTTATAAGAAAGGTATAGACATTATATGCGTTTAGGAGCTCTTTATATATGCTAAATCTAGAACCTCTACTTATCTTAGCTTTAAGCACGCTGCACCTATTAGTACTTAGGACAACTCTAATATACTAGGCTCTACCTACCTTAGAGTAATAACATACATCTGCAAAGAATTATACCTATACTATTAAGCTAGAGAGAGCCTTAATTACCTAGATATACTGTAAGTAATAGTAAATAGAATCTCTATACTTAACTACTACAGGCGCCTCTACACTCTAGACGTTATACAATACGTCTCTTGTCTTATACCTTTACTACTGTGCCTTGTAAGAAGAGACTTTAACGCTAGATACAAATTATTTAAGCCTACTATTACTACAGCTAGTAGAGAGATAGAGCTTGCTAGGTAGGCTTCTAATACCTCTATAGACTATATTAAGATACTAGGGCAGCCTATATATAGTGCTAGCTACGTCCTAGATCTTACCTTTTCTAACATTCTATTTGCCTAGTCTGCTGTTAACACTAACATGCACAGCAGCTTAGACTATAAGACAATAGTAACCTCTATCCTTGTCTCTATAGTAGGTACTTAGCACCTTAAGTAGCACTACTACAGAGTTCTAGAGGCAAACCTACTTAAGTTTACTAGGCTAGTAGAGATAAGAGTCTAGAATATCCTAGACCTGCTAGCTACACAGGAGATATTATAGCTTAATATGTGTATTAGGCTGCTTACAGAGACTATAGAGCACGTAATATAGATAGTAGGCAGAAGCATCTGCAAAGAAGGCTGCGCTGCACTATAGTAGACTAGGCTGGCAAATGGGTAGGGGTTAGGTAGGGGTCAGGGTAGCATGTGACAGTACCTAACCCCTACCTAACCCCTACCTGCGCTAAGTTAATGCTAAGTAGGTAGGGGTTAGGTTGTCTCTACTTAGGGTAGAGGTTAGGTTAGGGTTGCTAAAAAATACACTAAAAACTAGCTTTGCTAAATCTAACTATATATAGAAAAGATTTACAGGATTCTAAATCTATTTTTTTTAAGAAAATAACTCTATTAGATATTAGAATTATAGGGAATTATTATTACAGTGAATTATTATATTATATAATTATTAGTTTAGGAAGAGTTTGTAATTACTCTTTATAAATATACTTAGGGAATTAGAGTTAGAATATAAATATGTACACTAATTAGCTAAACAATATTTTACTACTACTAAAAGCACTAAGCTTATTATAGTATTAAAGAGCTAGCTTAGAATCTTTTTACTAAATAGTATCTCTCTTTACATATATAGTGTTTAGGTTAAGATCTAATAATATTAGCACTTATATTAAATTGTATTTGCAAATATATATACTTTTAAAATATCCTACTAAGAAAGCCTTACTTACCTCTTAAATAGCCTTAATTACAGAGCATTAGAAACAAGCGTTGCTTATTACCTAGATATACTGTGTGATTTTGCAAATAAGGTGCACAAATAGCAGCTTATAAAGGAGAAGTTTGCTACCCCTCTAGTAGTAATAGATTTTGTAGAGGGCAACAGCTACAAAGAATTAGAACAGTTCTGTAATAATAGCCTGTAATAACCTACTACTAGGCTTGTAGTGCTAAGGCTTACAAGCAAGTTTAGCAGATAGAAGTAATTTGCAGGCAGCTTTTGTAGTAAAGGGCTTAGCTTTTAGCTTTTAAGTAATAGCCTATACACTAGCCTTGTTCTTAATATTCTTAAACTTTAGCAGCATAGTAGTAGTTGTGCAGGGCAATAAATAAGTTATAAGTAGTAAGTAGATAGTAGATGCAGGTAGACAAACAGATATTTTGTAAATATCCTGCAGTTACAGTAAGTTTGTTAGGCCCTACAGCTCTGCAGCTTAGTGCACAGCTACACCTATAATAACTATAATAATTATCTCTATATACGCAACTAACTAAGCACTTTTAAATAAGCCTATTTTAAGATAAATCTAACTTTAATTAGGTAAGTTCTCTAAATATGCAGCTAGAGTTAATTATTATTAGATAGTAGGGCAGGTAAGGCGCAGCCTAGCTTAAAAAATCTGCAAGTAGGGATAGCTTTGCAGCTAACTTACTAGCTATTACTATAATAAATAACTGTAATAAATTACTATATTATTAAACACAAGACACACTTTTTAATAATACTATTTTCTAGTTAATCTAATATTTTGTAGCATAGATATGTGAACTGCAAGTATAAGGGTCTTGCAATTTAGGCGTGTTTTTATTTGCTTACAGTACACAGGCTACTTAGCTTAAAAAAACAAAGCTGCAAACTAGTAACTAGTTAGTAACCTAACTATAACAACTACTATACTTACACATAATTTTGTGTGCTATTATTACAGCTATAGACCCTATAGAAGACGTCT
>JAFISE010000195.1:0-52791 GCA_022560025.1 Stagonosporopsis chrysanthemi
TCTTCCTCAGCTCCTTACTGCTCTCATCCTTAGCCACCTTGCGCAGTAGGGTCTCTATTTTGAGCCAATCTTTGCCAGAATAAGTTGAAGAAGAGCTTCTGCTAGCATCAGAAGCCTGAGGAGAAGGCTCAGCAAAGCAGTGAAGGATGACGTTAGGTTGGAGGGGCTTGGTTGGTTGGTTGGTTGGTATTCATTTTACGTCTAGTTGATAAGGAATAAGTCTACTATCTTGCCTCCTAAAGGGCATATACGACGTGCTAAGCTATAGAATTACAGTGCTGACACACTACCTTAGAAAGCATTTCTTGCCTGCACAGGTATTGCTACTATTTTAGAGCTGCAGCTCCCCTTCTAGTTAGAGAGACTGGGTAATATATGTACATTAGGGTGATTTCCTTGCGTTTTAAGGCATTTATATGCCAAGGTAAGAAAAGGAGAGAGAGAGAGAGAGTAAGTAAGTGTGTGTGTGTAGGGGAGAGGATAAGAAGAGAGGAGAGAGAGAGGAAGGGGGACAGGGAGTTTTGCAGCTAATGTGCTAGACCTGCTTCTGCTAGGTGCTGTATTGCTTGTTGCTGTTGCAAGGCTGCAGGAGCTAACAGGGGCAGATCTTAGTGTAGTATTGTGTAAGCTAGACAAAGGCCTTAAAGGCCTCTAGATCTTTAATCAGCTCTGCAGTATATGCTAGGCCTTTAGCCTAGCTAGATAGCAGTGTAAGTAGTTAAAGTAGCTATTAGCTAAAGGTCCCTAGGGTCTTGCAGCAGAGCGCAAGGTGCTTTAGCGTCTTGTCTTGTCTGCATAAGCAGGTAAGGTTTTTATCCTTATAGTTGTACTTTTAGTAGTACTAGGTAAAGTCCCTATACATAGATTAAATAGAGAGGAGCCTAGCTAAAGTAGCTCTTAGTAGGTCTAGCTCCTTTAGACTGCTGCGTAGTGTATAGTCTAAGTCCTAGCTCTTGTACTACTTAGAGAGCTTAGTCTTCTTGTTAGACTACTAGGTCTGTTGCGTGTGCTAAAGCATCTTGCAGGCTATTGTTTTAATGCCTAAGAGTGTAGGCATAGCTGCCTTTCTAGTTAGAGGTAATAGGTGCTAGGCTTCTAGGTTAGCAAGTCTGTCTGCTGCTTTGTTTCCTTTAATACCTAGGTGTCTAGAAGCCTATTTAATAGAGATGTTGTGTGTCTTTATAGCACTGTAGTACTCTAAGAAGGCCTATTATAAAGTAGAAGGTGCAACACCTCTAAGGCACTATATAACTAAGGTGCTGTCTATATATAGCTAGATTTAGTAAGTGTAGAGTGCTAGCTGTCTAATAGTGTGTTAGAAGCCTCTCTATGCCCTAATAGCCTCTGCGTTAAAGACGTACGTAGTAAAGTAGAGTAAGCTGTGTTTAGTCTGTAGTTGCTTTCTATCTTAATACACTGCAAAGCTATAAGTAACCTACTTTTCTTTGTCTTTTGTATACTGTTTAGATCTATCTAAGAAGATAGCAACGTCTAAAGGTAGAAGGTTAGCCTACTATTCTTAAAATGCCTTTGCTACGCTCTTTTTGTCTATACCTATTATTAGGTCTGTTTAGCAGCTAGGTAAGTAGTAAGGAGCTAATAGTGTTGTCTTAGAAATCTTAGGCAGTAGAGATCCTAGGTACTAGACTTTAGTCTGTATTTGCTGCAGCTTTCTAGCTAACCTGCCTATACTTATCCTTATAGCTGCTGTGCAGCTAGCAAGTAGGTGTTCTGTATCTATTGTGCGTAGATGTGTTGCAAAGCAGAGTTTAGCTTCTTCTAACGTATTAGCAGCAGAGAGTAGTCTAGCGTCTTAGAAGAGAGTAGTAATAGAGGTTGTTTGCTACACTAAGAGAATCTCTCTAGCTACTATAGCTAGTGTTTTATCTATAACTACTATATACTACTCTATATAAGTACTAACCTCTGCAGGTCTACTAGGTTTTAGTGTACATAAAGGCTTTGTATAACCTTTGTACTAGCACTTAGCTCTATACAGAAGAGATAAGTATACGCAGGTTATTATAGCCTTGCAGAGAGAGCTAGCTAGTAGTCTATAAGCTGTATTTACTAAGCTATAAATATAATAAGCTACCTTAGCTGCTTTTACATTGTGTGTAGCTATATAGCACTTAAAGGTAAGCTTGCAGTTAAACTAGATCTCTAGCTATTAAAAGGCTAGCTAAGTTCTTAATGTGTTTAGCAAGATTAGATAGATTGTAAGATATTTGTCTACTATACAGAGTAGTGCATAGCTGCTCTTCTATTAAGTAAGGTAGATTATTTCTTGTTTTTCTAGGGCAAAGGTAACCTTATTAGCTGCGCTCTATGCTCTAATCTGTTGTAAGTCTGCTACTAAGAGCTAGATGTTCTTATTAAGGGAGTGCAAGGCCTAATATAAGTATATATTATCTGCGTATCTAAATCTTTTCTCTATGTCTATAGACAGCAGCTCTGCTAGGTACAGTGTATACAGGACTAGAGAGAGGGGTAAGCCCTGCAGTATGCTGCAGGCAACTAGGTAGCTAAGGGTAGTAACTTAGTCTAAGCAGACTTAAACCCTTTAATTAGTAAGGAAAGAGTTAATAAAGAAGAGAGTCCTTTAAAGCTAGCTCTGTTAAGCTATCTAGTATAGTAGGCAGTTCTTAAAGAGAGTGTTAAAAGCACCTTGTACGTTTAAGGTTACTATTATAACGTGCTAGCTTTTTACTTACGCTGCTTCTGTGTTGTAAGTAAACGCTGTAGTTAGATCTATAGTAGAGTACTTTAAGAAGGTGCTTCTATGCTAGGGGCTAAAGATCTTGTAAGTTATAGCAGTCTACGCAATTCTTCTAGCTACTGTCCTTTTAAAGCCTTTTTTAATGCAGGAAAAGAGTACTATAGGTCTCTAAGATTAGAGTAACGTCTAATCTTTCTTTCTTACCTTAGGTATTATAGCTACTTCTGCAAGCTTCTACTAGCCTAAGAAGTAGTTAAGTTAAAGGCATTGCTAGAAGATTTGTTGTATAAGTTCTCCTACCTAGGCCTAGCAGGTACAGAGCAGTCGCATTGTAGAGCAGTCTGTTCTTAGCAAGGTGCTAGAGACCCCTATTGTGTTTTGCTTAGCTTCTTCTAGTAAGATGTGTGTGCTCTAAGAGAGAAGCGCTGTTACTTCCTACTATAGTTAGTAGCTAAGGTTATTTTCTACTGTGTAGCAGTTAAGAACTTGCTCTTAAAGTGCCTCTGCTTTTTCTAAGAGGTTAGATATTGTTTTGCTGTCTACTATAAGAGAAGTGTCTTAATAGTTTAGTGTAAGCTTGTACTAGGCAACTACCTTAAATAGATCCTTGCTATCTTTAGCATTGTTAAGGACATGTCTCTAGTATTATCTTTTAGCTTGTTAGACTGTTGTCTTAAAGGCTTATATTTCTTCTAGTAGAGCGCTGCTGCTGTAGTGCTGTCTAGCATGTTTGTAGGCTTAGTAAGCTGTCTTGCACTCCTTTGTCTACTACAGTGCAGCACGTCCTTGCTTGCAATCTAGCTTACCTGCTGTCTTTATAGAGTGCTAAACTACCTTTGTTAGCATTGCAATACATCTATTAAGCTATGCTGCACCTTAAGCTCTAAGTAGGTCTAGGATGTCTTAGATGCCTATCTTAACAAGCCCTATAAACTTAGGTAGGCTTACTTCTACAACTTAGTAGTAGTATTAATCTAGGTGCTGTATACTCTTTATAAAAGTAAGAATATAGGTTACTATTGTCTTGTAGTCTAAACTACTGTATATGCTTATATTAACTTGTAATTAGGTAAATAAGACGTTAGAAAAAGTAAGGTTAATAACCTAGCCTGCTTAGTGTGTTAGCTATCTTAAGATGCTAATGTAGTCTATAGAGGCAGCAGCAGCCTATCTAGCTAGCTTAGCACCCTTGTTAGCTGCGCTAGCAGCTAGGTTAAAGGACTTGTGCTTAGTGTTAAAGTTACCCCCTATAAAGCACTGTTAAGAGAGTGTTAGATATATAACATACTGTATTACGCTAGAGGTGTATAGCTGTCTGTAGCAGTTTAGTATAGAGACTCTGTTTATAACAGCTTATAGTAAGTCTAGGTAATTAAGGCTTTCTTTAGCCTAGAGTTTAAAGTAGTGCCTTTTATAGATATATATTATTACTCTAGGGCAGGTTAAGCCTAGTATGTTAGGGGCATTCTAGGTGCTAATAGGTATAAGGTATCTGTAGCCTAGGTAGGTAAAAGTTCTTAAGTTAGCACAGGTAAAGAGTTCTTAGACGTATACTACGTCTATACTCTTCTAGAAGGCTACTTCTAGTATAGTAATATAGCAGAGAGAGCTCTTGCTAACGTTAGCCTAGTATATGCAGAGTTAGTTTCCTTACTAGCTAGGCTGTTAATACTTATTACAGGCAGAGAGTGTATATAAGTGTTCTAGTATATAGATAGTAATTTATTGCTTATACTAGTGTCTTCTCTTTCTAAGGTTAAGGAGTTAGTATAGATAGTTAGTTATAGGCATAGACTGTTAGCAGACATATCTCTTATATTTAGGTTTGCACAGCCTGCAGCAGCTTGTCTTAGTCTCTTTTCTCTGCTATTAGTAGGTAAAGATGCTTAAGAAGCACTGCTTGTTTCTATTATAGCTGTTTTACTATCTTCTTTAGGTGCTTGCTTTTAAAAAAAAAAGTAGAGAGCTAAGATCTCTTAGGCAGCTTCTAAGGAGGTACCTTTATACTACAGTATTGTCTAGTAAAGAGTTGCCTCTACTATCTTGTAGAGATACTAATATATTGCTCTACTTGCGCAGCAGACAGTATTTAGTTTAGCCTTAGTAGGCTTAATTATATGTCTATGCACCTAGCAGAGGGCAGCTAGGCAGTTAGAGTAACTAGCTAGGTGTAAGCTATAGCAGTTAGCACACTTAGCTTTATAGTAACAGTCTATACTATAAAGCTCTTAGTGTCTATCTATACAGTCTCTGCAGTGTGCACAGTAGGCAACTTATATACAGTAGGCAATATTATAGTACTGCTAGCAGCTTAAGTTATATCTTTAGATAGTAGAGTGTTTATAGATTTCTTTTAAGAATTAGCTAGTACTAAAGAGCTAAAATAAGTAGACTAGCTCTTTGTATAATATAATCTATATAGTAAGTCTATTCTAGTTAGCCCTATAGCGTAAAGGCCTGTAGCTAACTAGCTGCTTGCCTGTTTGCAAGCAGACCTCTTCTTCTACTAGCTAGGTAGTAGTAGGCAGTTTAGTACTATCTAGAGTCTAGAAAGAGCTAAGTACTCCTTGCACAGCGTAGTTAATCTAGTGTTCTAAGATCTTAATTGCCTCTCTGCTTAGAGCTTTTACTATAAGCTCTTAGTTTCTTTAAGTTAAAAGTTAATTCTTAATTATTTTATTTACTAGTGTAATTACCTAGCCTATATTAATTAGCAATACAGTAAAGATATCTTAAAGAGTAATTCTTTCTATACTCTTGCATACTGCCTGTCTTATTATAAAGAGAGAAGATTGTTATAATTATACTAATAAGTTAGAGATTGTAACAAAAATTTAAATATCTTCTTTTAGCTTAAAGGGCAGGTTAGGCTAGGACCTAGCAAGGTTTAAGAGCTTACTGCTACTTTTGCTTAGTGCTGTGTTTTAGGGGTCTCTAGCTACGTCTGCCTAAGAGCAGCGTCTTAATTCTTAGCTTCTAGAGTTGCTTTAATTAGTGTTGCTGCTCTAGCAAGAGCTAGGGAGAGAATTGCTTTAGGAGAGGGAAGTTAGAGCTCTAATAACTCTCTGCTGCAGTTCTACAGCAATCTTAGCTTCTTAGAAGTTAGAATAGCTTTCTGTATAATAATTTACAGCTGCTGTAAAGGCAATAGTAATAGTATTTTATAGCTAAGTAATCTTATAAGTCTTAGTAATATAGTATTAGACAGTATTAAAGACTTAGAGTTTAAGAGTACTTCTACTAGAGTTTAGGCTGCTTAGAGGAGGGGCCTAATAATTTAGGACCCTCTAGAGCTGTTCTAAGGTGTAGTTATTAAGGTGTTAAAAAGACTTAGGGTCTAGAGACCCTGTGTGCTAAGAGGTTAGAGAGCTAAGGGGAGCAGAAAACTCTGTTATCTTTGCTACGCGCCTCTTTGTGCGTTACGCAAAGAGTATAAAGAGAGTTAAACGTGTCTTTAAAGTTGCTATAGTAGGCCTAGTTAATTTGCTAGGATTTTTAGAGCCTCTAAAAAAAAGACTTAAAAATTAAAAAGTTAGTGTTTAGTGTAGGTTAGAGGGGTGCTATACTTGTTGCCTTAAAAGACTTAAGTATCAACCCCTAAGTAAACGTGCTTATCTAGGCCTTCTAGAATAGGTAGAAGAAGTTGCTCTTTTTAATTACTAATAGTCTCTAGCTATTATAGAGGTGTATTGTAAGCTCCTTTAAATACGCAGTTAAGAAAGGCTTAAACAATACTACGTCTAACAGCTGCAGCGTGTAAGTTAAGTAAGGAAGAAGAATAGCTAAGAGTATCTTATTTTAATTATAGTAGTTAATAAAGTCTATTATTATATAGGATCTATAGCTGTTAAAGATTAAAAGATACTACTTTTTCTATGCCTTAGTCTTAGTAAAGCAATTAAATACCTGTTAAAGCTAGGCAAGGCCTATATTATTATTAGTCTAGCTAGTAAGTAAAGAAGAAACAAGTACATTGTGTACTTCTAGCTCTATCTCTTTTACCTAGCTTAATTACAGAGTACTGTTAGCAGACTTGTAGAAGAGACCTAGCAGCAGTGCTGTCCTATTACTACACACATAGGCTAGCAGCATTACTTATACCTAATTACTATTTTAAAGTAATACCTTAACTTTTCTTTTCTTTTATATCTACCTACTAAATATATGTTTAGTTCTAGTAGTAATTCTAATTATAAAGCTCTTCTTATCTATATTGTATATATAGCAGCTGTTAACCTTATATTTAGTAATCTTGTATTGTAGTAGGTTAAAGTAGAGCTTGTACTTTTAATATAAATTAGCATTGTAACAATTAGTGTCTATACCTGTTAAGTATTAAAAGATAAGATAGATAGAGTAGTTGTTAATAAACTAAGTAACCTAGCTCTTGCTTACACGTTCTTTAGCTACAGATAATACAAAGTTTTGTATTATCTCTCTTATAAGAAGTATATAACAAGTAGTAAGCTCTTTTATATACTTTACAAGCTCTGCTTTTTATTGTAGGGTAAGCTTCTGCTAGTTAAGGTTCTTAATCTCTAGAGGTGCCTAAACACCCCTATGTCTCTATGCTAGCATTAAGCAATTAACAGCAAACTAATTAGCAATTTTTTGATATACAAGTTTCTCTCCTAGTTCTAGCGCTTTAATTGCTGCAAGCGCATTATTAATAGGTGCTATAGTTGTTAAGTTATAACGCGTTGAAGATAGATACTTGTTTTAGTAATTAGGCGTTACGCAAATCTAGGCGTTACGCACACAGACATAGTAGCTAGCAGCTAGTTATAATAAAGTTAAATCTTTAATACTTTACTAAGTAGCTTTTTTAATACTGTAGAGTTAATACAAGCTGCAAATATTGCTAGGTATATACTAAACTTAGCTAGCTTGCAACTCTGCTTACTTGTTATAATAAACTACTCTAATACCTAGCTGCTAATCTTTTCTTGTTATACAGCGTTGTTAGACGTTTAATCTAGCTCTTCTTCTTCTAGAGCTAGAGTATATCTGCGCTTGTAGCTAGTATTATCTATTGCTTAATTAATAAGTAACTTGCCTGTAAGCTTAATTAGCTTAGGTAACTCTAGTATTGCCTTTAGAGTTATAAGCGCTGTAATATTCTTCTCCTAAGTATAGCCTTGCTAGTTATCTAGCTGTAGTTAAATATAACTTGTATCTTTTATCTCTTTTTTTTTTATTTTTCTAAGAAGATAGCTATTCTGTTAATATATTACTATAATTAAGCATCTCTTTAATCTCTAGTACTTTTACAACCTTTTAAATATAGCTCTTCTCTATATACTAGCCTTAGTTGCTACAGAGCTTGCTTTAAGTAAAGACAATATCTTAAGTTTATATAACTTGTCTTATTGTTAGCAACTATACTTAGAAAAAGTTAGTTAAGTTAAAGCCTACTAGGTAGCTAATAAGAGCTTAAGATTTAAGCTTAGCTTTGTATAGTAGCTTCTTATTAAGTATATAAGCTCTTACTCTAATTATTTTAAAGTAAGCAACTAATAGCTTAACTCTCTTAACCTTAGTGTATAGGCAGCTCTAGTTAATAGCTTTAACTAGCGTATAATTAAGCAGGTATATTGCTAATAAAATATACTTGTTAGCGTACTCTTTAGGCAGACTAGCGTACAGTTAGATAGCTCTGCTTTAAATAACAATTGCCTTCCCTATATACTTAATTACTCTATTCTAAGCTTCTATTGCTCTTAGCTTAATAGCAATGCTAAGGTCTTTGCATATCTTAAGCAGCTTAACGTATCTAGTCTCTATATTAAGTCTTATAACAATAACCTAGCTTCTAAACTAGCACTTAATCTTTACTAGTAGCTACTTAAATACTTGTATTAGAGTAGCCTTTGTCTTGTCTACTATATAGCTTCTTTTATACTACTTTATATTCTAGTAAACTATATAAAATAGGTATTAGTTACTATTATAGTATTACTTGCCTTACTCTAACAGCTGCACTAAGTTAATACTAATATACTTAAATAGTTAAGTTGCTAGCTTGTATAGTAGCCTTTAGCTAACTAGCTTAGTTAATTTTAATTATATATAAGTCTTATAGTCTTTTTACTTTAGTACTAGATTACTATCTATAAGCTGCACTCTGTCTATACTTTTTAGTAGTTAGTTAATTGCCTATTAGCTTATATAACTCTATATAATATAAGCTTCTTCTAGTATAAGCTATAGTAGCTTTCTTAGTTTGTATAATAGCTTCTTATAGGCATAAGCTAAGGCTGCAAGTAAGGAGCTAGCGTCTAGTTACTCTATACTGTTAGCATCTATTAGCTAATAACTACCTATATATTAAAGCTTACTAATAATATTATTCTATTATTCTTAATATAGACAATCTTAGCTAATGTTAAAATATATACTAATAGATTAATAGCAAGATAGGCTAATAATATTAGTAAAAGATCTTAGCACATACGCTATATAGATAAGCTCTATCTGCTCTGTACCTATAAGTATTTTAGTAAGTAGAACTATATCTCTTTACTCTTGTATTAACAGCTCTTAACTACTTACCTTAACTACTTTACCTTTTCTATTAGCTTGCTTCTTCTAGCTATAAGCTCTAGTGTTAGTAATATACGTGTTTAATCCTAGGTCTAAGATCTATTAATTAATTAGGCTTAGCTTAATTACCTACCTGTTTGTATAGTCTATGCTTATAGTAAGCTACAGTATATAGCTGTCTAGGTTTTTAATTATTAGGCTCTAGTTATTAAACTAATACAGCGCAGTTAAAGCTATAGTTAAAGCTACTATGCTTATATAAGCCTTAAGAGCTGCTTATATTGCTTATCTAAGTAAAGACTAGCTCTTAATAGCTTTGCTAAACTTCTCTTATATCTTAAGCTTTAGCATCTAGTCTTGCAGCTTTCTCTTTCTTTTAAAGTACTAATAGTTCTTAAAGAAGTACTTAAGGCTATATATATATTTAAGCCTTTTATCTTTGTTATTACTTATCGTCTTTATACTGTCTAATTATTTACTTAAGCTCTAATTAATACCTAGTGTTGCAAATATACTAAGTAATAATAGTACTAGCCTTGTTAAGTGCTAGTATATAGCAAACTTAGCTATAAGGTTGTCTAGTATTAAGATTAGCTAAGAATTTAGCTAAGCTTAAAACAGTGTAGCTTGCTAGATTATTAACTAGGTGTTGTTAAGACCTTTAATAGCAAGCAAGAAGTTGTACTGCACTTATAGCAATATAATATTAGGTAGATAGATTACTTTGTATATTCTTATAATATGCAGCTACTTTTTAAGCTAACTCTTAATAGTATTACTTTATAGTTAACTCTGCAATTGTTAATACTTATTTATTAGCTACAGCTCTCTCTTAGCTATTAATAGATAGAAGTACTTCTTTAGCCTCTTTAAGCAAGTATATATAGTATTATTACTCTAAATTAAGTAAATAGAGTAGTAGCTAATTATCTAGCTAATTTCTTAAGTAAAGTTATTTAATACTTTCTTCTTAATTGTATATCTAGTTAGTACTTAATTATAGTTCTTCTCTGTCTACTAATATTGTTAAAACTTCTTAGTTGTTATATCTTTAAGCATAACACTAGTGTCTTCTTTAGTCTTATTATAGTACTCTTCTAGCTTAAAAGCTGCTAGCTTCTTAAGCTTCTTAAGGGCTGCCTTGTTAAGGTCTAGGTTAACTATAGACTATAATTAATACCTGTCTGTACTATTCTTTTGTAAGAAGATCTATTCTTCCTAGTCTTTAGGCTTCTTAAGTATAACTGTTGTCTTTGTAATTAGTCTATCTAGCTTAGTAGTAGCTATCCTAAATTAGGCTCTATTAGCTCTTAGATCTAATTAACTCTTGTACAGGCAGTGCAGTGTGCTTAAGGCTCTGCAAGGTAAAGGTAGCGTTTTGATGATGTAGCTCTATTAACAGCAGTTAATAGCTTGTTAGCATGCAGTGGCGGATACAGCGTGTGTAGTTGACAGCTAGGCTTATGACTGTAACTTCGTAAGCAGTGTCAAGTGGGTGCTGCAGGTTAACGCTTGTATTGCTATCTGTTCTTGTGTTGTGATGTTCGTCTACAGGAGCCCTCAGCTCAGAGGTAAGTGCACTTGCCCACACTGGGCAGTGCCTGCTACAATAGAATATCATGTAATCTATGCCACGTGGTTACATCTAGTATCTATGTTTCCGTCTGCCACTTTCATCTCGCCACATGAAATACAATAGCTCCGCGTATGCCTACTTCATGTCTTCTACGCTGCTCCTACGGCTATAGAATTTCCGAAAGGCAAGCAACGTCAGCGAGATGTGCTGGGTTGTTGATGGACTCTAAAAGTGCCTGCATCATCTATCATATCTGTCTTTTTCTCTCCTTCTCTCCTTCTGAAATCAGAGTTCAGCCACAGTATGTATGTACGGTGCGCATTTCCCCGAGATCTTTTCAAATTTCATCTTAATCCCACTTTGCTCAACAAGGCTGGTGTACACAAAAGTCACAAATCAGCAGCAATATGTGTTGCGCTGGCTGGGCTTTTCAAAACCTGTCGACAAAAAGTTCAGGGTCGTCTTTGCCTCTGTTCCTGAGTTCAAGATCCGATCTGACCACGGGTTTGCGCGTGCCTTTTCTAAATCTGATGCCGGCGGCCTAATGAATCTGGTACAATCCCTTGCAAGGTGCTGAGTGGTCCGAGGAGAGAGCCATGCTGTGCTGCATTCGGGTCCTCTTAAATTTCCAAGCGAACTGACCATGTCTGACATTTTCGCTCTCTGGAAGTGCCAAACAAAGGAATATGTCTAACACCTATTTCTCCTTGTGGTGACGACTATGTGCGCCTCAGTCTGATGTTATCCGTCGTTCCCTCTATTTCTACAGTGCACAGAGAAGATGCTGAAGTCAAGGAAAGTTTTTTCTCTATTTTGGTTCTCAAAAATCAGATGCGCGATGAACTATGTTTGTTAATTGTCTTTGTCTCGAAAAAGGCCAGCGAAGTAACCATGGAAACATGTGATGGTATATCAGATCTTGTGATCTATCTCACCTTCTGCCGCACCTTGAGACGACATTAGTCTGCTGTGTTCCTGCTCTCAAAATCGAGCTTTCGGAACGTTATTGTCTGGGCTATGTCTCTATCTCCATCTCAATATCTGGAATTGCGATCAATAGAGCTCATGGTTTCTTGTGTGCCTTCGTTAACGGGTATCTCATTCCCCTTTCCCTCCTACAATCTTGCAACATCTCAAAGCTTGAGAGCAGCAATATCATGTTTCTGTCTTGTCTCTACTCTTGACAGTCTCATCATTAAGATCAATTGTCCCGCGCCGGCTTCTGCTTCTAAAAATGCATTTTGCCGCCATTATGAATATGCGCATCTCTTTGCCCGGGAGAAGTGCACAACCTTTCTCTGTTTCTGCGCCCCAAAAGACCATTGCTATTGGATATATGTCTTCCGTTTGCCTCTGTTCTAAAAGCCAGACGCTGGATGATTATGGCTTCTGCCCCGGCTTGCATGCGTCAGTTCTTGGACTGCTCTCTTTCTACACCGCAAAGTCATTGCAAAGACTCAACATGTCTACCGGCTGCCTCCTCTACTGAATAATCGATCTATACCTGAATGGCCCTGTCCCCGCATCTTCCTTTTTGCCTTCTCAATTGACTGCTCTGCGCACATAGGCATTTAATATTGAAAGTGTCACAGTTCTAATTTGCATTTCTTGGACACCAAAACAGGAATACCCCGAAAAGCTGTTTTCCAAAGACTGCTATCCAGAAATAATATAGTCTTGTGTGTGTCTTTGCATGATTTTTCCCCACAATTCCTGCTTCCTAATTGGCTGTGCACGAACGACATCTCTAGTGTCTTTCTTGTTTTGAACAAGTAAGTTGTATCGTGCTATGGTTTTACGAGTGCCTTTGCCTCCCTGTTTCTTCGACTACAGTTGAACATATTCTTCCATATCTGAACCTTAGCTCTAAAAAAGGACAGACTTTATGCTGTGGTGGGTTCTTCCCAAAATGTATAAGTAACATGGCATTAGCTGCGTTTACCTCTGTTTCTCAAACAATGAATCAGAACCCTGTCTTTATCAGTCTAGCTCTCCTTGCAATCTCCGATATTGAAATCGCTTCCCTTTCGTTTCTTGAAAACAGATGCCCAAGTGGAATTCTCCAGTGCCTGCTTTCATTTCGGCAGAGCAACAATCGAGAATTAAGTGGCTCTGCTCTATCTCTCCTCCGAACTCCTTTCCTCTCCAAAAGTCTGTTCTCCGGATCGCATCTGGAACCAGTTGTTGACACCCTTACCTACCTCGTGTGTGGCAGCCACTTTTCCAAAATGCACTTACGAAGGACAAATGTCTGCGTCTGGCTCTGGCTCTAGCAGTAAAAACTGAGGTAGCATGGCCGTGCTTCGACTTCGCTTCTCTTCCTATACTAAGAATTTAGAGAAATCGACATGCATGTCTGGACATTGATAGATTGACACATGTTGCTCTGCTTGTTCTGTGCTCCGAAACATTACCCAGTCAGTGTATGGGGCTAGACTCTGGATGTCAAACTCCTCATTTACCCGGAAAGATGCTCCTAAATTTATGAAATCCCTGCAGGTGCAGAGTGCGCCTTTGTACGCCTGTTGCTCTTCAGGACTGTCTAAAATCGTCCAGAGTATGATGCGAACACGGCTAGACGACAGGCACATTGCTGGCTATGGAACACGACTCTGTGGGAGGATTTGAAACCTAGGGCTGGCCTTCGGTTCCAGGCCACAGGAGAAAGACCTCTCAATGAGATTCCTACTTAGTCTTGGGCTTCTGTAAACCACCGAGTGTTTTACGACCCTACTGAAAATTGTATGAACGGTTTCTTATGGCGTGGTAAGACTGATGTAATCTTCATCGCGATTGGTTCCCCTCAATTGGGTCGAGTCGTCAACGCTACGATAGCATTGGAAAGTCGTGCCTGTCCCGGGTCAATCCAATGGGCATCACGACCCAAGGGAGGCTTTGACCTTTCCATCACACTCGAAAGGTGCTTGTTGAGAGATCTCGACATATTGTGGGATTTGCGGCTTGACTACGACATTCTCTCTGGTCCGATTCCTGTTCAGAAGGATGATGCAATTCAAATTGTGTGTATAGATTGGGCACGACACAATTTTGCCCGTCAGGCGTTCCGTCTGTATGGCAAAGGTTTGGCATTACGGAAAGTCTCAGACCACGAGTTCGAGCGCGTAGGGGTTTGTAACATAGCATTCGATATCTGCCCACGACCGGTGCGACGAAAAGCTACAGCAAAACACAACTTACAATGGCGATATTGCCAACAGCTCGCCCATTCCCTACCAGTGCGCAAATTCAAGGTCTTATAGGATCTGCTGTTGGGCCACAGACACTCAGTGATGATCGGAAACAATCACAAAATTCGCAAACCATGGGGGCTGCATGCGTGCTTTGGAGTAGGGTCATATAGGACGTTTAATTGTATGTTCATCTTGTTGAGAGCTTACAAAACCAAGGTTTCGCATCTGCTGACCATTACAGAACCGGAATATTGGCCTCATCATCACCATCCTCATCCTCGTCAACTGTCTCCAAAGCTCCCAAACTTTTCTCCTCATCCACTCTCCTGCGTTGTAGCACCGGACTCCTACGTGCTCGCCACCTGTGATATTCAGCAAAACTCTCTTCGCCAACAATACTCAACTTACCAATGGAACCCAGACACGATCCCCTCCATGAAGCAGCACAGTAGTACAAACCACAACACCACCTGCACATCTGGTATGACCCATGACTTCTCAGTCCCCTCAAGATGGGGCTCTGCAACCTCCATAATTCTTTGTATCTGTCGGGCTTGTTCCAAGACGAGCAAGTTGGGGCCTATGATGCCGTTGGAGCAATGCTTAAGCGACAGTAGTGTGAGCATGTAGCGGTAGACTGGCGTTCGAGGTTGGTGCAATGTTTCGACCGTTGCGAATAGTGCAGACCACGAATGACCACACCAAAGATTCCGTTGTAGTCGTAGTGCTGGTAAAAGTATCGAGAAGGACAGGCAATTGAGCCACCCAACGACCGTGAAGCAGAAGATGCGCAATCACATTGACATAAAATTACAACATGTACATTCTCGCCTGCAGAAACCCGCCACAGATATACACCTGCCTGACCCGCCTTTCGCGCACGCACTCCGCCCCTACACCACGCAACCCCCCAAGCTCCAAGCCCTCTCATTGCGTCCTCCCGCTTCACTCCGCAAGGAACACTGCATGCACCCTGCACCTCCCACTCAACCCTCGCACCCTTGCTTCCGCCCAAACAACTTCCTACCCACGTTACCCACTGTTCCACATACCTCGCACCCGCCCCACAGCTGACGACGCTTGAAGCTTGTCAAAGCTTGACCCTCACGTCGACCCGTCGTTGGAGGATACGGACCGCTAATCTGCGCTAGTGTACGCTTAATCATCCACTTGTGTCTATGATTGGCTGGCGCTTTGCCTTGCTTGAAGGCGTTAGGTGGGGGAGGTGTGATTGGGTGGAAGGGGGGTGGAGAGCGGGACCGGTGATAAGAATAGCGGGTTGCTGATCGTGGGCTCGTCTAAGGAAGGGATGGAGGGTAGGGATTGTGGTGAGGCTGATCGCGGGGCTGATTCGGCGTGGTAGGGGAAGCGGAACGGGCGCTAGGACGTGACAGATGCAGCTCTGTTTGACTGTAGCTATGCTGTGGCGGGAAGATTCTAAGGTGGAAGATGGGGTGAGCGGCGCGTGCGGACGTTTGGAGAGATGTGCGAGGGTGAGAAAACGGTGGTCATGTCATCGCGACGGGAGCCGCGGGGAAAAAAAAGTATATTGAAAGGGGAATCTAGAAGTGGAAATGCCTACTCGCCAGTGATCAACCACCAGCCTCCACCAAATACAAATGCGAGAACCAGCGCAGTCAAGATACCCGCACCGGCCCTGTCCCCAGTGGAGATCGGGTCGTGCTCGACCACCAGGGTCGACCCTGCATCACTACCTGCTGTAGGATCGTTTTCGCTAATACCGCCGTTGTCCATACCCACAGGTCCGGAAACTTGGTCGATGAGCAAGTTCTGCATGACCTCAAGCGCACTCATCTGCTCTCCAATACCGACTTCGCCGTCATTGGAGCCGCGCCACCAGCGCATTCCGCAACCGTTCTTTCCAGGTCCGCACTGACTGGCCGCAGCGACAGCAGACGCACGGAGTCGGGGCATGATAGATTCGCGGGTCCAGGGTGCTGTGAGCATGGTGAAGCCCATCCAGCGCGCGAGGTAGGCCTTGAAGGAGCGCTGGTCGTGGTCGCACAGGCCGTTGCGTTCGCAGGCTACTTCGATCATAACGTCCGGTGCGCCATCGGCAGTGAAAAATACGCCTGTGCCCTTGATGATACCCTCGAGGCGGCCGCGCCACAGAGCTGCTGCAGTCTGCGATTTGTTAGTCGTCTGTAATGGTAGAGAATACGGTGTCGCAGCTTACGTCGTCGCCTGTCGCTGTTGACAAGTTCCACATCGCCGCAGCGCCGGACATGTGAATGCCGGCGTTGTAGGTCCATTGGATGTGGTTGACCTCCGTGCAGTTTACGCGCTCAGTTGTGCCATCGTAGAAGTGATAGTCTGGGCTGATGAGCCCGACAGCTAGTTGCCAGTCGTATGCCTTGCTTGCCCACTCGGCATATGTAGCATTGCCTGTGTATTTCGCCAGTCTTGCTGCGATGTTGAAAAATGCGCCGTTGGAGATGGTGTTCTTGTAGTCGAATCCTTGGTTGAAGCGGAAAATCTGCCAGTTGAGTCCACCACCACATGTGCTTGGGTTCCAGCGCGGAACCTGTGTGTTGAAGACCGCGATAGCGAGAGACAGCCAAGACATCTCGCCTTCTACATCTGGCAGCTTGTTCTCCGCAGCCGACATGGCAGTCATACCCCAGAACGCTTGATCGTCGTTTCCGAGCGTACTCGTCTGGTTGGGCGGCATGAAAGCCTTTGGCTGACCGATCTGGTGTACCATGGCCTGGCGCGTGATCTCGTTGTATTGGTCGTCACCGGTGTAATACCAATAGTCGATGAGAGCGCCGAACATGGCGCCACATAACCACCAGTAGTAGGGATCTGGAAGATTGCCGGGTACATCGCCGACTCTGTCTCCGGTATACCAGTCTCGCATACCGGCTGCGACAACCTTGCTCGCGTCCTTGATGGATTCTAGCGGCGTTAGTGGCGTCTGGGAGAGCTGGCGAGCCGCATACCTGGATCATCGGGGTTAAGCTCAATAGCGTAACTGGTGATGGGCGATAACAGGCCCAGC
Organism: Stagonosporopsis chrysanthemi; assembly: GCA_022560025.1. Taxonomy (NCBI): domain Eukaryota; kingdom Fungi; phylum Ascomycota; class Dothideomycetes; order Pleosporales; family Didymellaceae; genus Stagonosporopsis; species Stagonosporopsis chrysanthemi. Next base: position 17,052 of record JAFISE010000195.1, read on the forward strand.
ACCGTGTAAAGAAGTGTCGAAGGCTTCATCGCGGATCGCCCGGTATTATAGAAGAAAGGTCTAGGTTTCGAAGTCGGACATGCGAAGCGGACGTGCCTCAGGCAGCGGAGTGAGCGAGTGACGGGGTGGGAGTGGGTGCGAACGGTGGGGTGGGTGTCAACGGCAGGTGTGGGGAGCAGATGTTGGAGATGGATGGATGCGCAGGTCGTGATGTTATGAAACCCCTTGACCGTGAGCCAAGTAACGGCGCAACCGCAGCAGTTGCTGGGCGACTGTGCGACTCTTGGAAGCCATCGACCAGCGGGACTCTAGGCATCGCCCACTCAAGTCGTGACGAGATTGAGACCGACCTTGGCAGCCGCGTCTGCTGCATTGAATGGCCGTCTCATCTTACAGCCGCGGTCGGTGCTCACTCAAACGGGGCGCAGCAAGTCCTGGCTGCTTTGCGACAGTGCACCGCGTTGGCACACCGCCGCGGGGAGGCTGGCACGCTGCTGAGCGTTTGCCTGCAGTCCGTCCGGCCCGGAAAGCGCTGAGCGTAAGACGCCACCATCGAGCAGGCGTGGACATCAAGGAAACTATGCGCAAAAAGTGCTGGCAAAGTTGGAAGGGATGCGTAATGTGAGTCGCCAAGTTGTAGACGGCATTAGCGCAGCTTGGAGGAAAATTGGCGCCCAGGCTTCAGGAGAGGCTGTATGTGATTCGCACTTTCGTTCGCGGCCGTCTGGATTCGGTGTGCTCGCATACATGTGTGTGGAAGGACGCCTGAATAGGTACTGAAGAGAGATTGAAGTCGATTTTGAGGTTGAGGTTCCAGCTGAGCTAGAGTGGAGGGCATCAAGGGGACGAAGCTGGTGACGTCAGCTGTTCTATTTTAAGATCATGATAATTATCATCCGTGAAGCCAACAGCCAAAATAATCCATAGGCCAGTATCGGTGCAAAACCAAGCACGATTATGTACTAGACTTCACATGAACCAACCGCATCCGTGGCGCAGGCCTGAAAGACAGATCTTCCCCACACCATCTGGCACGCGATTGCCGAATTAGCGTGAGGGGATCGCCCACAACCGCTCGTGCCAACACCAGCCGCATTCCTTCACCAGCCACACATTGCACAACATGTCGCCCCCACAGCACGCGTCGACCAAATCTGCCGTTACCCGAACAAGAACGGGTTGCTGGACCTGCCGGGCCCGCCGCAAGAAATGCGACGAAACACGCCCGTCATGCATGGCCTGTCGCTCGCTCAATCTCGTCTGTGAAGGCTACGGCGTAAGGCTCAAATGGGCAATTCGCGGGCGTCCTGTGGTTACGTTCCGCCATCTGAATCTAGGGAAGCCGAAGCTGGGGAGCTCGATGTGCAAAGTTGAGCCGCAGAGTACACCTGCTTCATGGCCAGTGGGGTTAGCAGACTGCGAGAGCGAGAGAGACCAGGTGCTGCTGCAGTATCTAGGCTGGGATGTATTTTCAGGGATGTCGAGCTTTGAAAAAGAGCTGCTGTACGACTGTGAGCTTATCTCTCGACTTTTCGAAAGATGTGCTGACATGAGAGGTAGTTGCTGATTGGGGTGCCCTGACACTGTTTGCGAAACCTGCAATTGAGAGTGTTCCTGACCTGGGGCGATTCCGTGAAAGCTTGACATACTGCGCGCAGTCAAAGTTGATGCTCTTGAACAGTTTGACCTACCAGATTACTTGTGACCCGAAGCATGCTAAACACGTAAACGAGTACTATGGCCGGAGTGTTAAAGCTTTTCGGGAAGCACTCTCTGACCCAGTCTGCTTCGAAGAAGAGATGACGCCATACGCAGGTTTACTTCTCTGCTCAATCAGTGTAAGCTTTGAGGTCGCAGTAGCTAGAGGTGACTTGAGCTGATGTTCGCAGATGAACCGAGTTATGCCTTTCAGCATACATCTGAACGGTATCGCGAGTATCTTCCATCAGCGGCATGTGTTGCGGTCGCCTACAGACAAATCAAGGGAGCTGGCTGGACTGATCGGGGTGCTGGACCTCCCAACTCATAGTCTTGGCCGTAAGAACAATCACCTGCACATGTGGAACCAGTACTGCATGGGTCAAACAGGCATCGAAGAGGTCACGGGTTTACCCTGCAGTCTGATTGATTTGCTTGCCTCACACATGGACGAAGATATCGAAGAGCGTCTGCTGAAGTGGCCAGGCGAACCTAACGAGCCTGTAATGTGCAAGATCTGGGAGGCTACGCAGCACTCTGGTTTGATCAGAATTCGCGATCTCCGCAGGGCGCAGAACCTGCTTGCCAACCCAAATTCACAGTCAACTGTATCTACAGTACGGCGTGTGTTGGAATTACTGCAGGACTTGCGGCTCAGGCTAGACGCTGGCACGTTTGCATCCACTGAGACTCTCCTCTTCCCTTTGGCCACTGTTGGATCACAGGCGACTCATTTGACAGCTGAGAATCGTACATTCATCAAAGAGGGCATTGTTTCCCTCGCGAGTCACAAAGTCAGCTGTTACCCATACTACGAGGCTGTACTTCACGTACTGGAAGCACTGTGGGCAGATGACAAGACCAGGTCCCTAGATCATGTGACGAGGGAAATGGGCTTGGAGCTCGGTCTGTTTTGAGAGACTATTATTGGAGTCGACGTTTGACATAATCTTTAAGGGCATGGACGCTGTCCTTGCGGGACGTCTACGCTACGCTTTTGCTGCTGATATTATGAAAAGAGCCTGGAAAATAAGCTATACATGCGCCATGTGATGTTTCCTTCCCGCCGCTAGATCGAGAAAGAGATGGGAAAACGCCGCAAGGGCAGTGCGCAATTGCAGAGCTAGAAAAATCTCCTAAAGGTCTTCTCACACGTGCCGAGTTGTATAGATCCTACATGCGTACGCGAAGAAGGTAGCGCAGACGCACTTGGGCCACATCGTAGGTGATAAACTCGTTGTACTGGAGGTAAGCACCAGTAACGTTAGTATCGCCAGGTGTAACCGCGACGTCGGGCTAAAGTGCAGTCAGCATATGCACACCTTTGAAGTATCTAAGCGACGACTCACCATCATGATGCCAGCCAACGATGGGTGAACACATTCCGCGTCCTTCCACTGGCTGGGACCGACTCTACCCTTACCCCAAGTACTGCACATACCTTTCGCCTTCGCATCTTCACCGGCGGTGTACGAAGCGCCTGTTAGCTCGTGCATAGGGTTGCCCAGCTCCGCCTCACAGAGTAAAAGCAATGCCGTACCGCCAGACTGGTAGTGGTTGCAGTAGTTGGCCGACTTGCTCGACATATCAGCAAGGTATATACCCTTGCCAAACATGTATCCAGTGGCAGGGGCTTCGGGAGGTGCAATACGGAGACCTTGACTCAGAATACCGGCAAAATTGGTGACTCGAGAGCCATGCCAGAGCAGGCGGCGGTTGCCAGAGGCCTTTGCGTATGGACTCTTTTCGAAGCGCTCGAACTCGCCCTTTCGTTGAATGCGGAAGATATCTTGCACATTGTACGCAACATTGTGTGTTGCACCCTTAGAATTTTGAAGGTAGTCAGATAGTTCGGTGAACTCAGAACTCTTGGGACTGAGCGCCTCCATCTCATCCATGCCCAACTGCTGAAATTGTCGGTCAAGTTGATTGAGTCGGCCGTTATCCTTGAGAGTGGCCTTGAGCATGTCGGCAGCCTCCTTCATGTCGGACAAGCTCTCCAGCAGATCGATCTCCCTCTTAAGTAGAATGTTGTTGTTGATGATAGTTGGCCTGTTGCGTCCGAAGGCGTGAGGAATCAGAGAGTAGTATCTGTTTGAGAGCTGCTCGATCTCTTGTGGCGTCGTCGGGTTATCGATGAGCACCGCCAGATCCTTCAACGCCTGGAAACCACGACTGATGGTACCTTTGCTGAGCTTGCCTAGCGGCATCTTCTGGGTGTCGTAGTTCATCTCGGTCAGCGCGTCCTGTTGGTACTTTTGATTGAAGATGAGCTCGATCAAGTTTTGAATCGGTTTGCTGAGTTTGGATTCGGCGGCAGGTTGTTCATTATCGTCCTTGGCGACACCGTTGGCGGCGTCTTCGCTCTCGTCATCCTCGTCGTCGGTATCGGGGTTGTAGTTCTTCTCTACATACGCATCTGCAAATCATCAGTCTGTCATTCAGCACCGGGCAACGAATACGCCATGGGGAAGGGTAGGCTCGGCCACGATGAGAAAAGAAGGATGACGATTGAACTGACATTTTCCGTTTTTGGGATCCTCCGCCCGGTCTTCCCATCTGAGTCCAGACTTATCCTTGAACTTCTTCTCAAAGTTTTTGATCGCATCAGAAAGGGACCCGCCACCGAGCATGGCGCTCTGGCCCCTCTCGCCAACACGACCCCAGCGGGTCCAAGTCTGAAAGTGCGCACCATTTGGGCTTCGTAGCAACTATTCTTTGTGTCAGGGCTGATCCTTTTATGGGACATATATGCCTACCTGGCACTTGTAGAACTTATTGTTGTTGGCTGTCGCGTTGGTTTGATTCAGGGAAGCGTCCCAGATAAGACCATCATCGTCGATGTATACCTCGTAATGAGCAGCCGGGCAGAGCTCATCAACAGGAACATGGATTTTCTTGGACTTTGCATTCTGTCCATCGCCCACTTTTACATCGTCGGCCTTTGTCTTGTCCTCGAGGGTCTTTCGCTTCTTAGTTTGTGCAGGATCCTGGGTTGGTGCTGGAGAGCCATTTCCTGAAGCGGCGCGTTTCTTGCCATTGGCGGCTGCTGGTGCTGTTGCGGAGGTGTTTGGTTGATCAAGCAGGTACTGTGTCTCGTCTGCCTTTATATTTGATTCTTCAGTCTCGTCAAGCCAATCAATGCTGACAATGTTTATCCCGCTGGCTGTAGCGGCGGCCACTTTCGTTGACTTGGCCTCGAAGTCTTTCTCGGTAGCAATGAGAAGAGTGGTGTCTGATGTGACTTTGGAAGCAAATGACCCGCCTAGGTCTGTAATTCGTGATTGGAGCGCACTTTGTGTTGTGCCAGGGAAGCGTCCGGACGTTGCGATTGAGTAGCCGTCAAGCGGCGAAGCCTGAGCCTTCTTCTGGGCAGCTTTGCGAGCCATGATGACAATTAGCCAAACAGTGAAGGAATTGAGATATTGTACGATGCAGTGAAAGATCGCGGCTCTTATGCGAGATGAGTTCCAGTTGAGGTCATGGCTCGACGTGGTGGGTGGCCTTGAACGTGCGACAATTAGGTTCAGGCACGCCAGGCAGCAACCCGCATTGAGCAAAGCGCGACACGCTAGTGTGTTGGGAAGGCGCGGTGTCACCTGCCGCCTGAATGATGGCCAAACACATAACATTGCGTTGTTAGCACTCAACTCCTATTCCCTGAGGTCGTCTCAGCACAGTCGTCGCAATGACAGGCCTTCTATCGCTACCGCTTGAGCTGCTAGTGCACATATCTTCTTTTGTTTCGACGGCTGATCTTGCAGCTCTTCGCCTCACCTGCAAGCAAGTGGAGAAGTCTCTATGGGAATGGTTCACAGAGGAATTCTTCGTCAAAAAGCAGTTCATGATCACTCAGCCAAGTTTGCAGACACTACTGGATATCTCTCGCCACGTCAGCTTGTCGAAAAAGCTGAAGCATCTCATCATCGCCACTAATGTCTATGATGATGTACCCATCCGCTTCAGGGACAGCGATGCTTGTTTGAGGTTCGTCCACATTGAAGTTCATATGCTGTAGCTTAATCTGATATGCCACAGTTATATGCAGGGCTACGCCGATCAAAAAGCTTTGCTCGACAACGGCATTGACCGCGAGATGCTGACCGAAATCTTCAAAGGTCTTACAAACCTTAAAACCATCGACGTGCGTGATTTTTGCGCCAGAAGAGAGCGCGATGGTACGTTCTGGGCTTCCTGGGGTGCGACTACGATCACGAAGGAGACTGGTGTACGACTTCGCGAATCGTATCGAGGGACTGGCTCGCAGTTGCGGTTCGTGACACACATATTCTCCAACCTTCTGTACGCGATGGGTGTGGCCGGACGAACACCTCCCAGATTCGAAGTGCTGTTACGCCAGCAGCCATCAGGGCTCCCAGATGCCGCATTTCATCTTGCCAACTTCACGTTTCCAGCCGTCGAACCGGTGTTGCACAACCTACGAGCACTCTTTCTCACGCTAAATCTGGGGAATTTGCAATTTTACCATACTCACAGTGGTGGAACGCCAGCTCAGACGATACCTGGTCGATCTCTGCGTCACTTCCTGCATTGCACACCCAATCTTACACACCTTCGTCTGAACTTTCATAAGTCTCAAGTTGCTGACAACATGGAGTTTATGAAATGGCTAGCGCTATCACCCAGCTCTTCGCCCAAACCACCGCATCCAACGAAGCTCACGATGGAAGAGTCACCGCCCGTTGATTTGCCCCACCTCAAGGCCTTGGAATTTGGACAGCTGGACGTCGATAGAGACATCCTTCTAGCCGTAATCCACAGGTTCGCCCCGAACCTCAAGCACCTCAGCCTTTGGCGCATGACCATCAAAGCGGGGCCGCCCGGACCTTACGACTCCAAACCCAATGTCTGGGCGCAGTTCTTCAGAGGGCTTAAATCAGTCCCTGATCTTGATCTCACGTATGTCAAGGCTGGGGCACTTACGCAGGATGGGCACAATGCGCACTTCAAGGACGAGGTCGTTGGGCAAGGGAAACCTGCGCTGCAGCGAGAGCATTCGGGCAAAGATATGAAAGCTTTTATCAAGGGCCTGGCGGACGACATCGTTGTAGATTGGCCTCCATCCCTACCCTCCGTCAGTGACGAGAGCGACCCAGATGAGGATGAAGACATGTATGATCACGACGACGACGAGGACAACGATGAAGAGGACGAAGGCGAAGAAGACGCCGAGTAGCTTATGCCATAGTGAAATAAATCACGCCTACTACTGATTTCCATCGATGGTTTCCATCGACGTGGACAGAGCTGAACGTAATTGATGCATACCTACTGACTGGTAGAGCGCTCTCGCCATGATGTGCATAATGCTTCCACGTCTCTTTCAGTTACCACGAGTGCCCATACACTTCTGGGAATGACGACCAACACAGCTCACAGATTGTGAGAGGTAATCCCGTGTGCACATTTGGCGTAAGCCAAGTGTAGAATTGGACGTTTGGCCAATCGCTAGTGCAAGGCTATGGTGCATTATGTGAGAGTACCAGAGAGGATTTGCGACAGTGAGTTGAAAACGGGCACGCCTGGTCCCAACCCGCAATGTCAATGTAAAATTTCTTCAGATCTGTTCTCAAAAGAGGAACAGAAGGTGACGAAGAAGATAGTTGCGTGCCATGACTGTGCTGGTCGTAACGGCGAGAAGCCTCGCACTGACCGAAACACTGATTCAGTGCTTCGGGTGTTGGCATCGCCAACGCGCGTTACCCAGGACTCAAGGCTTCGCAAGGCGTTTCCTGAGATCCACTGACGGTACCCTCCAGTCGATTCGATCGGTTGGAACATCGTACCCTGTCGCCTCCGCGGCTCAGATTCTGAGTGGAAGAGACGACAGTATGACCGATCCGGTGATCTCGGCGGCGTGAACTTCGAGCCCAAGGCTTCGCTTGACATGCACCGAAAGCCCACTCGCAGCTTGACGCGAATCGCGCTGCCTTGTCCTGTCGTCATCTCTACTAGCGCCTGGTAGGGGTGGGAGCTCGGAGCCCAAGGCTTCGCTTGACGTGCTCCATGCTAAACCGGCATCAGCTTGGCATGATTCACGCTGGCTTGCCCCGCCTATCGGGCAATGAGTCGAAAGTTCGACAGTGCGAGCATGTCGGCACTGAGACATGAGACGTGCACTTCTCATGGCAGGGTTGCAACCTGCAGGGCCGTTGTGGGAGGAGAGAGGAGGGAAGTGATTGAGAGAAGAAGCGGCAGGAGAGCTTGACTTTATGGCAAACGGGCAGGGTCCGTGCGAGGCTAGGAAAAAAGTCACGTGGGTGTCGCTTAGTGTGAGGGTGAGGTGAGCTGCCGGAGCCATTTCATCGTTGCCTAGGCATGCGCTTATGACGTTACTTCGCTGTACGTACTCTGTCATTTGTGGAGCCCACACGATCCAATAAGCTACACAGGAAGGCAGCGAAGTGAAGAAAATGTTCCGAAGCTACCTTCACTCAGAATTTCGGCACAGACCTGAAAGCATGCCCAGATACCCTGACTCGAATCGACTCAACTATACTCCTTTGTCGTAGAAATGCCAGGAAGTGGCTGGCAAGGTCACAGATAAAGTTCGTAAGCGATGACATCGAGACTGCTGCAATTCAACTGAGCAATGCAACAGAAATATGACCGAGGATAACAGCCACTTGGTGTTCAAGATTGCCAGTTGGAGCGGAGCTTGCGAAAGAGCGCAGAATACGAGCACGCCTTGAGCAGGAGAATATCGAGCTTCACAGAGGCCGCGCTTATGACGAGAATCGCAGCGAGCCTGCTCAGCAAGCCCAGAACTACGAACTCGAAGATCTGCGCACCGAAAACATGAATCTAAAGGGCCGAATCGAGAATGGCACTACCATGTTCAACAAATTGACCGGAAAGTATCATGAGGCCACAGAACAGCTCGAACACCACCGCCGTCTTACGGAGTCCACCGGAGTAACTCCATCTTCACACAGGCCATATGTCCATGTCATCGTTGACAATCAGTACAATTATTGCAAGCAAGAGAAGCTTCATCAAGCGGATTCTGACCTTGCTGATCGCACTCGCAAGTGCCGCGATGTTGTTGGTACCGATGCTCCACTACCTCAAGCGCCTGAATTCAGGCAAAGCTGCCTTGATAGGGCTTGTAAGAGATTGAATTGCAAGTTTCTTCATGAAGATCAGAAAGGCGTCTATTGGCAGATGATACCCCACCTACACCTCAATCCTGCAGAGCGAGATGCGGCGTACAACACGGAGTCAAGCAGCGAAAGGATGGAACTGTGAGGATGCTCTCTCGCAGTGATATTGGACAGGACTGTACTACAAATCTGAAAAGTTTGTATGCGTGTGCTGGGATTCGATTTTGGACGATGTACACATCTGGAAGACATCCCACGGTACCTCTGATATGCCGCTTACATACCCTCTCCTGGCTTCCACTCAATATCTTTTTAGCGCAATCAGAGTGATATCTGTAGCCTTAAAGCATCGATCCGCTTCGTTATCTGCCCTGATTCTCAGCGTTGGATCCCGCTCCGTCATGCGTGATGTCACTGTCTCAGTCACTTTTAGCAGTGAAAGATCTGCCTCTCCTTCGCTTTCACTTAGCTTGCGGAGTGCAGGCAGAGCGCGAATATGGCGTCTGCACAGACCTTCTATCTCTGAAACTTATTTCTGCTTTGGTCAGTACATCTTCAAATTGACATTACTCAAGCCACTGCCCACTTAGCCAAAGTCGCCATGGCGGCTTCGTTCCTTGATGAGGAACGACTCGATCATCTCGTCGAATCCAACGACAGAACGTTCATCGCTGAGAGAAATTATGTGCAAGAGCAGGCCGCTCACAACAAGACTAAAGCCAGGCTTCGAGCGATGGAAAAGCGCTACGCAGCACACGAGGAGACGATCGCCTCACTGAAACGCAAGATCAGTCTCGGAGCTTACAGAATCCCGTCGGAACGCAGCACAGATGTCACAGGCAACAGAGAGCCATCAACAAGAACGATTCCGTTGACTACACAAGATCTCGAAAGTGATCTGAACATTGCAAAGAGGAGGCAGACTGAATACAGCCAACCGGTCTTGCGGGATGGTCGACCAAGTATTACTAACAATGTCTACAACAACATCTTCAATAGCCACAAAGTCAACATTCACACCAACGGCTCCATGCCTGGAGACGACTTCGTTTCCGACTATCCCCGCAACGAAGGTACTGTGCGCGATGCTCGATCTACATTCAGGCGCCCCACGCAAGACGCGAGGCCTCATGTCAAACGCCCGGAACCCGCCAGCGATAGACCAGCCCCAACAGCTGACAACGTTTTCGCTGGCCTGGAGGCTGGTTTCGAGTACGAGATCGACGAACTAGTGGAGAAAGAGGCAGCCGAAAGGATGGTCGGAAAGCCGTTATACAGCGACCGCTGCCTCCGCGAGGCAGTAGGCAAGCCTTGCAGTCGCAACAGATGCGCGTATGTGCACGAAGATCAGGTAGAACCACACGCATAACTCATCATCACGTTGTTCGCGAACGCAAGGGAAGCCAAAGAGGCAGGTTTCTGATCTTGTACTATTCACATGGGCCGGTCGGATCAGCACAATGGGCCCGGACCTTGTCAATCGTCAGAGAGGTTCCGTTGTGATTTAGCACTTTTCTGGAGTGGTTGGATTGTGGTTCTGGAAAGACTTGATGCATATTTAATCGAACTATGCTGTAGGATTGCGTGCACCCGCTTCGTTTTACATAAGAAAGCTTGCGATGTGACGGAGTCGATATTAGGTAATCCACAGCGTCATCGATAGCCTCTCTTGTCTACACACGAGGAATCTGAGATAAGAAGAGGTAGAATAACTGTAATGGCTGCATCTACATTTGTCCTCGGCGCTAGTTGGAACCCTTTGCATCTGCTCTTACTTCCATTGACATGATCTTGCGGAAATTGACGCAACAACCAATATTGGAACCCCTCATACCATCAACAGCATTCAGAAACAACACTCAATCCGTGACCGGTATGTGAGCTTAGAGTAGATGCGAGCGATGCCAATGAGACGGGGTCGTACTGCTCAACGTCTGCGCGGCACAAATAGCAAGCTACCGCTTGCCAAGAAGGTAGAGTTCGAAACGCTTTGCAGCATTGTTCTGACAGGGCGTTGTGAGCATATCAGATATGGCAAAGCGGACAACCCCATCTTTGATCCCCGAAACGAGAACTGGTACACACAGCGAAATTCGTAACCCTCTGTCATCAAGGCAAAGGAAACTCAAGTAAAAGGTGAAGGCCAACTTGAGATCGGGCCTGACTGTATCAACGAACGTCTTCGATGTGGTCCGGTACATTCCATTCCTTGCGGTGATGCGCCGTTCTGCGTTTGCCCTGTGCGGGTTCACCGGTTTTCCCTCTGGCCAATCATGTCGCGCCAGACCAGCCACAACATGTTTCTTTCCTCTCTTTCCGTCTGCACGGGGTCCAAAACCGATATTCTTCACTGCATGAAGAAACTCACGTTGTGCATATGGGTGAGTGAGCCGAAGGGCACACAGCGATGGATTCTGTATGGACAATGAGTAGTACAGACATGCGTCACGCGCGCGGGGTCGTTCGCATAGCATGGCTGAAGCAAACGTGGAGCGGAGAGCTGCATCATTTCTCTCGTTTCCATCACCGGAATTCAGACTTTTGAGCAGAAGGCTATCGTGCGTGGTTGCGAGTAGGGTTCTGTGACACGAGTTGTTGTTGTCTCAGTGCCGGTGGTCCTTGCTCGTCTGATCTTTTGACCGGTGGAGCTTTGCCTTGGCACTAGCGCCTCAGCGCTCACCGGTCTGCCTTGCGGTCTGCCATAACAACTCTTGGGGCGCCGTACAACATTTGTCGCAACTATCCTTTGGATTGCTGGAGACCTTTGCGCTGGCGTGGAGATGGATGCTTTTGACGGAATGGAACTTGCTGCGGGACTGAACATGGAGGACAAGGAGTACTGGGTGCACTTGGATGCGGAAGGGCCACTCGAGAAGTATCCAGGTCAGTCTAGGCACCAACGCGGCGTCCGCACACTGATCTCGACTCGCAGCAAAACAACATGCTCGTCGTGTGCAGGAGAAGCTGGGTGTCGATGAGGGTTTGATCTATCTCGCTGGCCAACCGGCGAAGAACAACGAAGACAGCGATATGCCAGCGCCATTTCGACAGCGACGATACTTCTACTATCTGACAGGGTGCGTTGCAATCTTGCTACAAAGTATAGCTTGCTGATACGTAGAAGATGTAACGAGCCATCGTGCCACATGACCTACGACATCCAGTATGACACTCTGTCTTTGTTCATTCCCAGGATTAACCCTGAACGCGTCATTTGGAACGGACGTGGCTCAACTCTCGATGAAGCTCTGGAAAGATACGACATCGACGAGGTTTACTATATCGATGAACTCAATGATGTCATCAAGGACTGGGGCAACTATCATGGAGGCCACGGCAGTGATATCTATGTTCTACATGACGGTCAGCTCCCGCAGATACCCGGACTTCATGCTGTTATCGATTCGGAGTCTTTGCGGCCAGCAATGAACGCAGCGCGGATGATAAAAGATGAGCACGAGATCAGTCTGATTCGCAAAGCCAACGATATTAGTTCAGAGGCGCATAAGAAAGTGCTTTCGAGTATTCTGAGCTTTACTAATGAGGCCCAGGTTGAGGGCTTATTCATGGATGTCTGCATCTCGCACCAAGCTAAGCAGCAAGCGTACGATCCCATTGCGGCATCCGGTCCTAATGCTGGAACTCTGCACTACGATGCAAATAACGAGAACTTTGAGAATCGTCAGCTAATGTGTCTTGACGCTGGCTGCGAGTATGATTTGTATGCCAGCGACATTACTCGCACATTCCCACTTGCCGATTCCTGGCCAAGTAAAGAGGCGGAGAACATCTACAAACTGGTCGAACGCATGCAGGAGAGCTGCATCGAGCGACTTGCGCCCGGTGTGCGGTATCTTGATCTTCATATTTTAGCACACCAAATCGCCATCGACGGACTACTCAAGCTTGGAATACTGCACAACGGGACACGAGAAGAGATCTTCACAGCAGGTACAAGTCGGGCATTTTTCCCCCACGGTCTCGGTCATCATATTGGATTAGAAGTGCATGATGTCGGACAAGCTGAGCTTATGAGTGTCAGGAGGGGCAAAGCCGTCACAGCTCAGGTGCGGTAGCCAAGCCATTTGTACGCGACATGGCTAATCGAGAAGAAGGTACCTTCGCTCTTTCCGGAGAACTTTCATCTGCCGGTTCACGATGCGACACTGTGCTATGCACCTACAGATGCGCAAAGCAGCCAACTCGAGGAAGGCATGGTAGTGACAGTGGAACCAGGGTTGTGAGTACTATTCAACGTGTCTTGTTCGCTCCTAACGCTGACATGATCAGATACTTCTCGGTCTATGCTCTGGAACACTTTTATCTGCCATCTCCGGTCCACTCGCGCTTCATCAATCGAAAGGTCCTGCAACGCTACATGTCTGTTGGCGGTGTTCGAATCGAAGACGACATCCTAATCACCTCGAAAGGTTACGAGAACTTGACTAAAGCACCAAAAGGTGATGCCATGTTCGACATCATTCGCGGACGCCGTTCAAACTCAGCAGCGGTGACACAGTCTGCTGCAGACCCTCCTTTAACCTCATACGAGCTGCCTTTATCCCGCGCTCCCGGTTGCCCACTGCGAACCACGCTCTCTGCAATGCAACCTCTCAAACGCGTGGCGACAATGCCGAATCAGACCATGACAGGCCAACATGATGAGCACAGTCGCCGCGCCCATGCATTCAACTCCAGGCGCTCCATGACGACCGACGAGCGTATTCAGCACTGGCGCCAGACATGCGAACAGCAGTTGCCACACCGTTGGATAGTCGGCCCGGACGCTTCCACCACTATATGCGGATCTTCTGCTAGCAGTGTCAGACATATGTTTTTAGGCGATGGTCGCAGTCGGTCAGCTTCAGTACAAGCCCTACCAGAGTGCTCAGACTGTAACATTCTCGTCCAGACGCTTGGTAGACTACGACATAACTTGACCATATCAAAGCAAGCGTCTTCGAAGCATGCAATGAACCCACACCGCCCTTCCACCAAACCCAACAGCAGGGTTCAGTTGCAATGTGCACCAAACGAAGCAGCTCAACGATCGGACGGCACCGCCGGTGAAGAGTTGTCCCTTACTCGTGAGGGGCCACAGGACACAGCACAACCGCAAACTGACAATGGCATGATGTCCAAAAACCCTATCAGTATCCTCCAAGGCCGCCTTGATGATCCCGAACCAGAGCAATACTACCGGAACCACGAGCCATGTGTACCACCAGTTCAACCCGACACAGTCCAACAGCAACTCTTTCTGCGCACAGCGAGCATACACTCGCCTGACAGCTTAAGATACCCAACTATAACGCCACAAATGTCCATGCCAATGAGGCCACGCATTGCACCGATACAACACGATCGACGACCTAGTAATCACACTGACGATCGCGATTGGATGGCGTAAGTGCCTTTTTGTCATGCGTGGATTTCAACTACTACATATTATATCATCTTTCAGGACGCAAATATACGTTATAATGAGCTACACTACTCTTAGGCCTAAAGGTTTTGTGCATCGCACCCAATGTGCCCTTATAGTTTCCCCTCATTTGCCGCCAATCGTGCAACAAGCGAGCAGTTCCATAGTAGCTCAAGCGTCTTAGTCCACATAAAACCATGCTACCATTCCCGTTAGCGGAGTCCGGTCGCATTACGATAGCCACGAGTGATTCTTGTCCGTTCCAGGGTCATCAGTCTACCTCTGTTCGAACATGGCAACCAAGCTTTTAACGACTCCCACTCTTGGCAGGGGCGGCCGTTCAGTGTCGTGCAGAGGGACCAGGCCGTCTAACATGACACTCCTTCCCAGCCGTCGCAAGGCTGTGCCCGGTAAGATCGGAGTTCGCGTCTTGCGGTTGGCAGTGCTCTTCAGAAAGGCCCGACGAGCATGTTTGTGTGAAACTTCTTCATCTTCCGGGAACGGAGCGTTGCTGCTAGGATATTCTCGACTGTCACTGTAAAGCCGCGCTGGGGGTAGGATGTCAATGCTGGGGAAGTTCACGGGCTTCGTCTTTTGTGGAAAAAAGGGGTTTGTGGGTTTGGTGGCATGAGGTACGACGTTACTGCTTGTCGATGAAAGGCTCGATGAGTTACCGAACGACGGCGATTGCAATGAAGATGCTTCTAGGTTATCCTTCGGAGTGCTCGTGCTGGAGCATGAATTGTTAACTCCGTGGAATGCAGGCAGCAAGTGAAATTGAACGGAGGCAATCGTCGTCTCGATCGATGCGCCGGGTGTGAGTGTAGGTTGTATGTTGCGACTCGCGTCGTTGCATGACTGGGGCCTGAGGCTACGGCGCGATTCGAAAGCTACAGTTGTCAGCATAGTTAAGGCAAGGCTATCGTGCACTATGACTTACTGAGCTGCTTGCATTTTCTCGACTTCTTCAAGGGCAGGCACTTTGTGCCAAAAACGTGCGGCTTCCCTGATCCGCGAGCCATTCCTCATGAGAGGGTGAGATATGCGAGTTGGGCTCGTATTGGCTGATCGCATGAAAGGCGCACGATTCGGACAAAGATCCCTACACTTCAACCCACAAAGCTGGTTGCTTCCTTTGTGCTTTGGTAGTCTCCAAAGTTTGTTTTTGTTAGTTGACAAAATTATTTGAATTATTCAAAGTCAACGGAGTCGGCACAGATGTTTGGGTTGCTCTTCCAGGCAATAGTCAGATGTGTAAGCTGCAGGAGGACTGCTTGTCATATGTCGGCGATGCTTGTGTGCTCTGACCGGTCGTTCTAGCATTTGGGAGCAAACAAAGCCGCTTTTGACGCGTGGCAAGGTCCTGGCGTGAGAGACACCAGTGAAGGACCATTCACATGACTTGACATTGCAGCCGCCCACTCACCATTCACCACGATGTTGTTCCTTGCAAAACGATGTTTCAACGATCACCGTCGTCGTCTATTAGCAAACCCGTGTTCTGACATTCTCTGCAGAATTTCTAATCGACGTCCAATGTCGCGGTCTTCCCGTATCACTCATCGACACAACAAGGCGCTCCATCTATGAAGAGGACCAACAAGTTATCGCTCAAGGTTTTGCCGTAACATGAAAGTCGTTGATGCTTGAGGTGTGTTGAGACATTCAGCCAAGGCCGGTGCAGAACGGAGTCGGCCAGAACGTAATTGGCCCGCGTTGCCGGCGGCCAATCTCGAGCCGGTTATCTATCCCACCCACACGTGCGCATCGCGCGTGGACGTCACAAGCATCACCTTTCAACCTCATCCTTCGCGGGCGAAGACCATCGAGGATTGATTCCGACATGGCGCCCAACGATAGTAGCAATGCTACGTCGAATTCGTCGCAGAAAAGGCCTGCGCAGGACGCGCCTGAAAGTACGCGTCCGAAGCGCGCGAAGTACACAGCAACAGCATGGTCGGTATCCTTCGGATCATCTCGAACAACCGCTGATGGCCAAAAGTAACGAGTGTAAGCGTTGTAAGGTGAAATGCATCAGGATCGATGACAATGCCGATTGTCAGCGGTGCTCGACTATGAACGTAGCATGTATTGTTGTGCTCACGGCTACGCAAAGTGCGAAAGAAAAGGTGAAGAGCAAAGACAAGAATAATATGGATGAGTGAGTAGCACGTTGTTGAAGGGAGTAAAAGCTGATCCAGATCTAGCTCTAGCTACAAGCAACTGACAGAAGACATCTCTTTCCTTCGCCAACAAGTCACTACTTTGATGAGTACAGTGGCAGCTATGGCCGAACGGCGAGAAAGTCAACCCACCACCATCGCTGAACGCACACCAATCTCTCAACACACCGCCAGTCCGAATTATACAAACACCACCTCTCAGCGCACGGGGCCGCCAAAGCAACCGCAGTTCGCTGGACCGACACGTGCTGCATTTAGCCTGAACATAGTCGAGTCTTCACTCAATCGCATGGGTATACCATCTGATGTGCACGATTCGGCTGGTCATACGTCATCCGTGTCTTCACGAGACGCGACGCCCGAACCCACAACAGCTTTTGCCCAAAACCTACTAAAGTCTGGAATTGAGGGACTAGCTGGTATCTCTGATGACGACGTTGCACGCTTGCTCGGCATCTATCAAGAAGAGGTGGCTTGTGTACACCCAATTATCGAAACGAAAGATCTCATCGCCAAAGCACCACAAATCATGGCATTTGTCCGAAACCCACAACAGCCGGCCGGACTACAGAAGATTGGCAAGAAGGATATCTACATACTAAGACTTGCTGTTGCCACAGCCATCACTCATGAAATTCTTGGAAAGAATGACCTTTCCGACCGACTCATCGTTGATGTTGAGCAAGACGTTGGCAGAATCTCCAGCGAGACTGAGGTCGAGCTCAAGGACGTTCAGATCATGGGAATGCTAGTACGTCGATCTACAAATTCCATGTCATATGGCTAAGTGGTTGCAGAGTTTGTACTTTTGTCACACCGAGGAGGAGCTCTTTGCATGGCGGGCGATCGGCAGAGCTTCCCGCCAGGCACTTGAGATGGGCTTGCACCGTAAACAAAGCCTTATTGACAACTTCAAGGATCCAGAAGAACGTAAGCTCGCAGTACAAGTCTTCTGGGTAGTTTATGAAATGGACCGACGATGGAGCTTTGGTACGAGCCTGTCCTTCGCTCTGAATGACCGGGATATCGATACTCAGCTGCCAGAGCCCGGAAAAGCATATCCGTATCTAAAAGGCATGGTAGCTTACGCGAGACTATGCTCCAGAGTCTGGGAGGCATTGCCCCCGTACGGCTCTGCCTTACAGACCATCCCAAAAGAAACGGAGGATTATCTCGATTTCATCACCTCGAACTGGCTTCTCTCTATTCCTGAAGAGTTGCAGTTCAGACATCCTCGCCTTGGCCTTGCACCGAAGTCACAGCCCCGATTGCTGCATCGCTTGCGGACCTTGCTCTACCTCCGAGGAAATCACATGCGTACACTAATTCATCGGCATCATGTACTAACACCAGACAACATTAAGGCAGATATGGAGTCCGCTCGACTGGTCGTTGATATTGCAAAAGACAGCATCCAGGTGTTGGTGCATCTCAACGAAACAAGCGACATTTACGCTCGTCAGCAGAGTATCTACCATTATTATCTTCTGAGTGCCGTTGCAGTCTTGATGCTTGCTGTGTGTCATGCACCAAGCACATTTGCTGAAGCGAGCAGGGAGTCATTTGTATCAGCCGTCGAACTGGTGAAAGGTTTCTCGCGCCACGGCACGGCAAGTCGCAGGCTCTGGAAGAGCATTCGTGGTCTTCTGCCTGTAGTGAAATCTCTCGGTCTTCCCGGTGAAGCGGGGGCCCAAATGAGCACCTCAACGACCAAAGACATCGGCGAGTCATCGACACCAAATGGCCTGCAGCAACACTTGCATCTGGACACGTCCACGTCCGACTTGTCAAATATGTGGAACGGTGAGGACTTCGACTTCGATTCGGGTTTAGGCTCCATGCCCGACATCTTCAATATTGGCGATGAGCTCATTGATCTGTACGATGCCTTCGGTACGGCAGCAAACACACAGCCTGTGCAAACAGAGCTTACAGCAGAGAACTTTGGCGAGCAAGGCTTAAGTGTCTGGGAAATGGGGGAGGTATCACGACATTTCCAGGGCCTCATCTAAGATCACACGGAGATTCAGTAGCCAAACTCTACGCAAGTGCTTATACACGGTGGTCACGACGAGCGTTGCACCATCATGATTTGTGATGTCGAGCTAAGCTGCTACCACGCCACGTCCAAGTAAGGTCCGTTCGCCAAACTCCCGCTCGGCGACTTGCATCAGAGGCAGACCCTGGAAGTAGCCGTTTCCTGTTGTTCCCACTGCCTCCCAGGTGGCTTGCGCCTCTTCGTGACCGATTGTTACAGGAGGTACTCCTCGCCCAGCGGCTGACGCATCAACCATGAGCTGGATTTGGCAGCAGTTCTCCAGCAACACGAACCAGGCAACAGTTGCTTCGATTGTGGGTCCGACCGTCAATATACCATGGTTTCCTAGCAAGGCGGCTTTCCGGTTCCCGAGGGCTGCACAGATGGCTTTGCCCTCATTGGAGTCCAATACCAACCCGGCGAAGTTCTTGTGTAGGACATGGTCTTTGTAGAACACGCAGAAGTCTTGGGTGAGCATGTCGAGCGTGCGGCCGGTGGCGCACATTGCACGACCATACAGACTATGCGAATGTGCTGCACACAAGACGTCAGGGCGGGCCTTGTGGATTTCTGCGTGTATTGCAAAAGCCGCTGTTCAATTAGCACGAGCCTGATGCAGGACCTACAGAAATCAGCTTACCGTAGTTGAGCCTCTTGTTCTTGCCACCCTCGACAACCTTTCCGTCATGGTCCACTCGGATAAGATCTTCGTCTCTAATCAATGAGAAATGTGTACCGAAAGGATTCACCCAAAAGCTTGTTCGATCCACAGGATCGCGCAGAGTTATGTGCCCTGCTACCCCTTCAGCCAGCCCATGTTTGGCGAACACACGGAACGCAAGTGCAAGGCGATGCTTGAGGTAGGCACGTTCTTCGTAAGGGTCAGAAAAAATTGGTGGATTCTCGGCCTCCTCGTCGACATATGCCAGACTTGGGTCGCCGCTGGCGTACTGCTTCTTCGATTCGAGTGCTTGCGCAGACAAGGGGCCGATTGTATCGACAGACGAGATAGTGGAAGGATGCATCACACTGAGGATGTATCAATATCCGGAAAAGAGCAGACGAGGTCGCTTAGGCTGGCAAGTTTCGATCGAGATTGCCAGTAAGTTCGGCATATGTACTTACCTACAGACACGTTCTCTACCGACACGTACAGTCTTCCAGTCAGATGCTCATCCGTAACCCTCCAATTTCAATCTGCCCCGGAACAATGATGATCGCGCCCTCTCAGAACCGATCACGTCAACCTGGCAACCTACAAGATAGTTCCGGCGAGATGCCCCACGTGCTCGGAACGTGTGAACATTCCGGTCTGCTCGACTGCGATTGGCCGTGCGGCTCCACTTCGGTCAACAAACCCATCGTTTGGCCAATCAGCACATGGTCAATATATCACTTATCACAAACAACATTGCCAAGCTCCAGAATGGCCACTCATTACCTACCATCTCCACAGACTTGTGGGGTTTCATTAGGGTAAACGTTTCTTTTAGGTTGGAGGTTCTGCGGGGAAACGGGTCCGGGTGGGTTTGCGGCAATTGCGGGATATCCGAAGTGTATATGAGGAGGCGGCGAAGCTTACTTTGAGGACATGTGGACAATCTCAACTTTTCGAGATCAATCAATCACAGTCATGGATTCAAAGGACTCCGCGGAGTACAACGAGAAGGCCGAGATCGAGCAGCATGTCACCGACATCTCCGATGCAGCTCGGCAGGCCGAGAGGAAGGTGCGACTCAAGATTGATCTCATGGTCGTCCCCAGCGTAACCCTTCTCTACCTATTATGCTTCATTGATCGCGCAAACATTGGTAAGGATGATTTTCGATTATGATAGTCTTGCTGCTGACACGAGAACCAGGCAATGCGCGCCTCGCCGGCTTTGAGACAGACCTCCACCTGAAGGGTTACGATTACAACATGGTCCTTTCGATCTTCTACATTTCGTACATTGTCTTCGAGATTCCGGCCACGATTTGCTGCAAAGTTATCGGTCCAGCTTGGTTCCTGCCAGCAACAACTCTTGGCTTTGGAATCTGTTCTATTGGCACCGCTTTCGTACACACCCGCGCCCAAGCATGCGCCGTGCGCTTCCTGCTCGGTATCTTTGAGGCTGGCGTGATGCCAGGTTGTGCCTATTTTCTAAGCAGGTGGTATAAACGCGCTGAGTTGACATTCCGACTTGGGCTATGGATGCTCATGGGTAGGTTCTGATCTAGACGATTCGTGTGCATTACTGATGACTGTAGCTCCGCTCTCTGGCGCTTTCGGCGGACTGTTGGCATCAGGCATTCTAAAGTTGTCTCACTTTGGCTCTCTGCGCGGCTGGCAGATGTGTGTAACCTCTGTACAATCATATATTACTGCTGACAAAATCTAGGATCTTTGCTATTGAAGGCATCATGACGATCGGTGTTGCGCTCCTCGCTTTCGTTACTCTGACAGATCGACCTGAGACTGCTCGATGGCTCAGCGAGGAGGAGAAGCAGCTGGCTATCGACCGCGTCAAGTCTGAACGCCTTGGGCAGTCCGCCTTGATCGACAAGATTGACTCCGCCAAGCTGAAGCGGGGGTTCTTCAACCCGATAACACTCTCCACCTCCCTCATTTTTCTCCTCAACAACATCACTGTTCTGGGTATCTCGTTCTTCCTCCCGACGATCATTCGCACGATCTACCCCGGCCGCACAACTGTCCAGCAACAACTCCTCACGGTGCCACCTTACATTGTTGGCGCCTTTTTGGTCCTACTCATTACGACCCTAAGCTGGCGCTACAACCGTCGACAGATCTTCATCGTTATTACGGGTCCAACCATTATCGCTGGCTACGCGATCTTCCTGGCAACGCTCAACGCGAGCATCCGCTACGCAGCCGTTTTTCTCTGCGCGAGTACTGCCTTCACGCTTGGTGCATTGTGCAATGCACAAGTCAGTGCAAACGTGATCTCGGACTCTTCACGAAACATCGCGATCGGCACGAACGCCATGTTTGGCTACATTGGTGGACTGATCGCAACGTGGACATACCTGCCCAAGGACGCGCCAAGGTATCCGACCGGTAACGGTATCAATCTGGCATGTGCAGTCGGGACGACTGTGATCGCGATTGTGGCGCTATTATGGATGAAGTACGACAACAAAAGGAGGGATGAGAATGAGGCTGCAGCGACAGAGGAGATTGCTGGACTGTCCCCGCAGGAAGTTGGGGATTTGGAATGGAAGCACCCAGGCTGGAGGTGGAAGCTTTGAGTATCGTACTGTACCAATCGGCCTGTAACCAGGATGCCACTTTCACTCTTCCTCACCCCAGTCAAGATACCTAACCTATCGCAACGAGATAATAATGACACCCTATGCGAGCAGTGCTCTATGCAAATCTACTTAAGTTGATTTTAAGCGCATGATCTTAGTCAGAAGACCTACTCACTTGCGTCTGCTGATTCTTGCTATGGAAGACAAGACCGACTGGACTTGAACAATTCCATTGTACCCTCGACATTTGCAATCCTGCGTCCGTGTCAATACTCTCCCAACACGGTGGCGCTTCGACTTATGAAGTTATTGACGGGTACGGGCTGAAGATGTTCATGATTGTGCAGATATCTGATACAGAGCCTGGAGGTCGGCGATATGGTTGACAAAATAAAACACACAGACAAAAGAAAGTCACATCAGTAATTCACAGAACACTTATATTGATGATTGGCCTTCTAATCTTGAATACAGATAAGCCATTTACTCAAGATCGTGACCTTTCTTGGAAAGCTGAAAACGCAAGGAAATAACTGGCCATCCCATCTTACAATGCACAAACTCAGCGCCAGAGCCATATCACTATAGTTGTTGGACACGCCGCGTTGGCCACGCTGCGATCGCCCATACCCCTTTCACGATTGTCTCTTCGCCAACATGGCCTCGCAGACTCAAACGCGATTGCTCATGTTGATACCTCCAGAGCTCCTGGAAAACGAAGACCAGGGTTTCTTTGAACTCGTTTGAAGCCTTGCCCGTGTAGCACCCCGACCCAAGTTTCGTGCAGCACTTTTCCACCACAAGGTTCATGATCTCATGCCTCTTAGTCGGGAGAGATTTCTGCGATTCAGACTTGTGCGCAATGCTCTGCGAGATGAGCGCCGTGAATAGGTGCAGCAACGGGAAGTGGTGGCTCGATTCCTGTCTCGACGCAGTCATAATGAGATTCCAGCTGATGCTTGCTTCCGTAAGACCAAGACATGCGTTTGCCTTCCAGATCAGTCGTGTTGTTCGTGATAGGTCTGTGAGATATAGAGGCAGCGTGGTTGCAGCGCTAGAGACTAAACGAGCAAGTCGCACCAGCGGTATTGCCAGTCCTTCCGCCCTATCTGGCCGTCCTATCGAGTCCCAAGATGCGGCGATGAGATTGTATGCGTCTGTAAAAGCATCTTGCGACCCACTCCAGGCTTGTGCTCCGGTTTCGATGAGTGCGGGAAAGATGACCTTTCCCAAAAGATCGCTGACGGTGAAATTCCCGTCGGGCTTGCGTGTCCAAAGCTCTCGTATACCAATCCAGAGCTTCTTCATGAAAGTATGCAGGCGGTCTAGCGGTAGCTCGCAGAGTCTCTTCCATATCGAAGGTGCGTCGAAAGCCGGTTGCGGATCCTTCTTGACAATGAGCACATGTCTACAGACCGGGCAGCTTGCGTTGTTTCCACGCCCATCACGGATCCACCGTGATATGCATTTGTGGCCGAAGATGTGCTTGCAGTCTAAAGTTACGGGCTGGTGTGTCGCACTGAAATGCTCAGTGCATATTACACATTCTTGGACTGGTCGAAGTTGGGTTTTGATAAAGGTCTCCATGTGTGCAGACCTGGTCGTGCGTCGCGGCGCAGCTTGCGCGCTTTGAAGTTGGCAAGACCTCCTGAACCAACGCATGATTGTGATATGTGAAAGACACTTGGTGAATGTTTGCGGGAGTGTAGAATGACAAAGGCGTTCGCGAATGTTTTCACTCTCGAACCGTGTGAAAGGTTTTTGAAGATTTAATGTTTGTCTTCTCGGTGGCTGGCATTATAGCTTTCGTATCTCTTACTGTTGCTGAGCTCCGCGGCAGATGCTGGCCCTGATCCCTCTACGCTTCGTTTGAGCTGCCGTTGATGTGTTGTCACAAGCATCGTAAAGATACTTTCCGCAAACGCTGAAAAGCAAGACAGTCACGCGCGGCTGCGACTTGGCCATACCGTTGCTGAGACACAAGTCGTAGCGAGCTTTGGTCGAGCAAGACAGCAGCGGACAGTGTTAGCACAAGAGGTGCTAATAGGATGAGGTCTAGCTCCAGCTCGTGTTGTTGTCTACAGTCAAGTTCCTTTACGTCCTATTGGTCAGCTAGAAAAGTGGGCAAGGAGGGCTGAGACCTGAGTCGAATCGCACCATAGCGGGAGTGACGTCCCCGAAGACTGATGACAAAGCCGTAGAGACGTGGGCGCACATCTATCAGCTCAACCTGGCATAGCCACGTGATGTTGGCCTTGAAACAGAGCAGTGAGGACTTCGAGGGTCCTTCCGCCACTTACAGCGTTGGCCATTGCGCTAGCGACTAGCCGAGGCCTTTCCCGTCCGCCCATCCCACCAACCTTCATCAACCACGACTACACCGCATCACAGTCACCACGTGCTTCTTACGCATTGTAATGGCCCGGTCTTTCTCTCGACCTTCACCGCAAAAATGCTTCCATGGAGCTCAGTTGCTACGTAGGACCCACTTGCTCTCAACAGGCCTATGGGCAGTCAGGAAATCGCCACGTAAGTGGTGGGACGTTTCAATAAGTGCAGTACTATTGCGGCCACAGCAACGCTACTCAGGCTACAGAGTTTACATGCCGTTTACCGTATGTCTGAGCTCTGCACGATGGTACCGAAGACATCTGCCAGCTCGGCCAGAGCAACCCTCGTTAACTCATCGCCTTGCACCCCTGGGATGTCACGGTCGCCGATCGCATCTTCCACGAGGATGACCTCGTAGCCTTTCTGCATAGCCTCGCGCGCAGTAGTAGAGACACAGACATGTGCCATGTATCCGGTCAGAGCGACCTTTTTGACACCCCAAGCTTGCAAGGTGTCGTGAAGAGAGGTCTGCTCGAACGAGCCAGGGAACTGTTTCCAGATGACCTCCTCGTCACCCTGCACAAAAGTCAGCACTGATTCTCGAGAGGTTGAGCCTTGGAGCCTACCTTCGCCGCGACGTTGCTAAACTCATCCGCAAGTTCAGTACCTGGAGTGAAGATTGGCGCACCCTCAGGCGTTTGGTGTTTGACGTGCACAATCTTGCCACCCGCGGCGCGATACTTCTCGAGCAGACCAGCAATTGCGTTCCCACTCGACTCAGCATTAGTGACCTTCAGGTGACCTTTGGCGTACTCATTTTGAGCATCGATGATGATCAGTGCTGAATCCGAGGGTGAAGCTGTACCAGGGCGAATGCCAAGGAGCTCACGGAAAGAAGCGACCATCGCTATTAGATTGTTTGAAAAAGAGAGCTGTATTGAGAGGGGTTTATACGTGATAGGCTGGATATGAGGTTCCAGTGCACTGCAATGGCGAAGAGCTTTGCTCAAATGTTGCCCCTGGAAGGTACCCCGCTCGGCCAACCAACTGTTGACTATGACGCGCCTTCTGGGCTAATGGAGTCTAGGCTGTAGCACAAACTCGGGTCTCTGGAGTGCGGTCTCTCCGTACACCAACAAGTCTATATTCTGTATCAGTATTGGCTGCCAAGAAGCAACAAGTAAGCATCGCGATGCATGCTGTCCCTAGATAAGATTTCAGAAGACCCCGAAACGCTCAACTTGGACGCTAGACCAAAGATGGTTAGCGCGTAGGCTTTTCACTTGATGGTGCTGTGCTCTCAGAAATGCCAAAACCGAATACAATCGAGGGACCCCTTCTACCAATTCGGATCAGTTGTCAGATCCTATGACTTTGAAACACCTTTCAGACGCAACGCAGGGGCGTTTCCTTTCCTCAAGTCCGGGACTCGTGACTGGAACTACACAATGCATCCCAGACAGTACTTTGCCGCTGTGGCTCACAAGTCCAGTTCTCTGTCTTTTACAAGCTTCTATTGGTCCAGAAGATGCAGTAGCAGTGCTTCAGCCAACACGGCACCATTTGTGCGTCGTCACAAAGTATCAAGTGGATGCGCACAGTGTCACCATACCTGGCTACCTTCATCGGGAAATCTGCTTGAAGAGCGCACATAATCAGAATCAAATCGTGCGAAACTATTGTGCACGCAGTACATGCCGAAGTACAACCTGTGCCCAACGATTGATGCAAGCATGTAGTGTGAGCGATGGTCACTATGTAAATGTAAACACGGAAGTTGGGTGAACCTACTTTCGGAACCTAGTTCTGTTATGACGTAGAATGAGCGAAACAGATCTGTCCAAGTGCCCGGCCGGTTTTTATGTTTTACCGCACTTGGCTGGTAAGTCGAGTGTCCCTATCGACCATTGATATCATGCACGTAAGACCCCGCATTGCTGGCAACGCGTAGCACATGCGAGTCCGTGTTAATACAAAATGGACACTTCAGCCAATCAGCGATCTTTCGCAAGCGAGTTATACGAAGTAATGGTTGGGATCCGCAGTTCAGCTCCCGCGGCACGTTCCCGCGGGAAGCAACTCACTGCCGCAGTAACAACGAAGTCGCGATAAGCGGAGCCACAATGCGTTGATGTGAGACGAAAGCCGCGGGAGCGAAAGCATAGTCTTTGGAAAGAGTGCAGCTGCAGCATTCAACCAATGGCGATGTGGCGGGATGATGTCCGAAAGGCTGTGTCTGCGTCAAAGGACGTGGTGATTGCTTGTTGCGTCCACATGTGTGGTTGATGGGCATCGCGAGCTGTGATACAAATGCGGAGATGCCATGGAGACCCGGCAAGGGGGGATGATCGCGTTGCGCTTCAGCTTAAGAAGCTGAGCTCCCCTTTCTCTGCCAGATTTTTACACTCAATAGCTCTACGATACCAACCCTTTCTAATCTAGGAGCCCCTAAAACGCCTGATCATTAGCACGTGATCGAATATTCACCACAAACACTGTCCCGATCCATCGATACAAGTCTACTGCCGACAGGCATCAGCTATATCACCAACGTGCTTCCAAACTTGAAAAGGGTACTACTTGTCGGACGCTACTGTTCATCAAATCCCGCTCAATGCCTGCTGCCACGCGATCACTAGAATCTATGGTGCTCCAAGCCCACCGTGCGAAGGGTGTCCGCTATCCCACATCAGCTCAGAAAGACTGCTTCAAGACATGGTACTCGTATGCACTGCGAAGAGGCGAAGTTGAGAAGGCAAGCACGGCAGTATTCCGGGAGCATGGAAGGCAGCTGCGCGAGATGAGAGAAGCTGCGCCAGGTGGAAGGACATACTTGTAAAAACGTAAGTTAGACACGATCAGAAAAATATAACACTGAATCTCACGAATTGACAGCCCATTGATGTAAAGCTCCAAAAGATGTGTCGGCGTTTGGCGGCTGTTTAGGCCAACTTTAAATAGCATAGCGATCAAGCGTACATATATTGCGGTAAGATACCTCAGTTCGTATTGCGTAAAAACGAATCAATATATCCATCATCAATACACCACTTCATTTGCCAGTCTCGGAACATGTTGTAGTTATACGTCGGCGAAGTGCGATTTACAGTGAGAGACCAACAGCTATCGAAATTGAGAAGGCCGATTTCACGTGCTGCTTGCCGGCGTCAGATAGACTGTATAATAGTATGAAGTTTATCCTAATTCCCCAAAGACTTTATTGGAAATCTGACAAGACCCTATCTTGCGCTTCCCCTTGGTTGGAGTTGGAGAGGCCAGAGAAATCTGGTTCAGTAACGTAATGCAGCCCGGAAGAGCCCTGAGAACAGTTCTACCGTGGCTTGTTAATTGCACCATCTTGAACTTCAAGACAGATGCTCAAAATGAGAGATATGCCTTCCAACAATCACCATTACACTTTCGACCAGCCCAAGTTTAGCTACATCCAATTGTCTCCCCACACCAGAAACCTGATTTTGCGAAAAAGAAAAGCTTCTCATCGATGCCTCCGGTTTCCTTTTCCAGCTGGCTTGCCAGTACACAGCGAGGACCGCTGCGAGGCGCCTTCCTACCGTCGCGTGCAGAATGGCTTGCATCACTTGTCCATGATGTTTCACGGCAGCAAACTTTAGACCCACTCCTGTCGGACGATTGCGCAATCTGCTCTCGCGCATTCAGTCGAAGGTCTGCAAGCAGGATCCGGATTCTCTTATCCTGCGGCCACAGGCACTTCTGCAGGGGCTGTCTGGCAAAGTGGGCCTCAATGGGTAAGACCAACTGCCCGTATTGCCGCAAAGAGCTGTGGTGTGCTCACGCAGCTTCGGATCGAACGGACAGCCCAGCAGTTGAAGCACAGAGATCATCGGGCAGCAGCCTGAGTCGTGAGTTGCTTCCTCCTCCGGCGTTGGTCCATGAAGAGAATGTCTATGCGGCGCCCCGCCGTGGAGGAGTCATACCTGTGTGGGCTCTCCGAGAAGGAGATGACGCAACAGAGATGCAGGATTCGACAGCTAGCTTCGCTTCTCGATTGCACAATCCCGTCGGAGAGATAGCACAAGCATCTGAGAGCTTGACAGCGCGCCGGCCCGTGACTCGCTCCCAAACGCGACTACATCAGCTGGATAATCGCTCTTCTAGTGTTTGAGGCTTCCGGTGCGCGCAACATCACACGCATTCCCAGCTCATAGACAGCGATGTACGCGATCGCATCTGACGAAGTCTATTGTTTGATCTTCTTCGCTTGACGATGATAATTTCTAAGCTGAGTCCACACATGGGGGAGAATGCACATGGGGGTGTCGAGCAGCAGCTAAAACGTGAGCAAACATTTGGATCTCAGTCTATAGGCTTCAAAAGACTTTCTGCGTAGCACTGTAGCATCACGATGGAAACTTCATTTCTGATGGGATATCATAGAGAATCATACTTGTAACTGTTAGTGAATGAATAGCCACACGTCACGTGCCGTGCCCTTCACTGCCACAAAGCCAAGCCGCTGCATCTCTCTTGCCTGTCATAAATACTCTAGCCTGGCCCGCCCCATTTCTTGACCTACACGTCCTTTTCGCACCACTGTCTCAACCACACCTTTGACCGCTACACGGACACAAGGCCAGAACACCTTACCTTCCCAACAAACAACTGCTATCGTCTCCGCACCAATGGTTTCTCAGAAGAAGAAATACCTTCGCCAGCAGGCTATTGCTAGGGCTGACAAGACCCGGGAGGACCAAGCTAGGCAACTTGCGGAGAAGACAGAATCGAAGTCTGCGACAAGTAAGTTCTTCGTAATCAAACTGCACATCTGCCGCGACTGACACGCAACAGCCAGCGCATCTTTATCCAGTCTATCAAGCCTATGCTCTACTGCTAGCCTTAGACCGCAACAGACCAAGCTTGTTCCCAACGAGTGTCCTCAACGAGGTACGGACCATTGCCTCTCATGTATGGCGCGCACGCTGATTATTCCAAACAGATACAGACCCTAACGTTCCAAAGGCTTCTGGAGCTCAGGATAAAGGGGGAGTCGTAACCGAGAACCGTGGAGTCAAGAAGGCGCTCGTGAGTAAGAAGAAGGCTCACCATAGACCACTCGCTTCTAAGCTGCCAAAAGCTAATCAAAAGCATGCTGCCACCGGCGATGCACCAAGGCGTTCGCCATCTATTAGCGGCTCAAACAGCGACAATGATGGGCCAATTCATGCAACCACCTACCACATGGTCGATGCCTTTCCTTCAGAATATCTGGACCTTCCCGAACTGATCCGTTCACCATCACCTACGAGCTCAGAGTCGTCATCACTACAGTTGGTGGACGGCTTCAGTGCTGAGTTCACTTTCGATGCACCTAGTACTTTGTCTGCGCAGACTACCACCTTGCAGCCACCGGGCTTGTTCAAGATACCACCAGCACTTTCAGCTACTCAAGCGCCACCTACCAATTCCGTGGACCAAGTAGTAGATTGTCATGCTGCCTTCACGTCCCTCGAACCACAGCCGACTTCTGAGCCTATGCTAGGGGCTGAAGAACCAATTTTACATCCGGTAGCTGTGGCCGTTGAGTACGACCTTCCGGTGTCGGCGGAAGTTGTGACTGGAATGGAGCAGGGTGGCGAGAAACATGATTTCCCGTTCTTTCTGTTGGCTTCTGGAACGTACTTTCATGAACTTGAGTTTCCTGTGACGGCTTACCCGGCAATCTATGCAGCAGCAGTTGGCCGACCGACCGATACCATCACACCAAAGCTTGTCACCATGGGTCTAGCCATTGCTCTCACGGCGTACAGCATCGACATGCAGATAGAGGAAGCTGAAGACATTCCGAAAGAAGGAAACCACCACACATCCGCCATAGACCATGGTGATGATTCTGGCTCTTTGAAGGACGATCAGGAGGCCGTGGCTTCATCTGGACAAAGTGTCGCTTTCACTCCCGACAGTGAGAATGATAGCGCATTAGCGTCTGAATCCAACAGCGATGCAGATGTTCCACGCAGAAACGATGCGGTACAGTCCGATGATGCGTCTATGACATCAGAAAGCAACGAAGGAAACCAGGCGCCAACTGCGTCCGTTGAGTCTGACGGTCAGCCTAGATGGCTCCGATTGACTCCGACTCAATCGCCAGATGCATCGCCGTTGAACTTCCCGCCCTCTGCTAAGGGTGATCGAGTTGCTGCCAATCTAACCACGACTTTCATTCGCCTTCGCTCGGAGACGACAGAAATCACCTCATCAGTCGTTGGCCAATCTCCATGTTCGATCTTAGAATCGAACTTGACCTCGTCGGCGTACCAATCGCCCCTAGAGCGCAAGTCCTCAGGAGATGTGGGTTCCGAGCAATCACCCATGGCATTGCCGGCCTCGCCAGATTGGACTGCCGACCTTGTCCGCACTATGCTCGGCACCGAATCGCTCTTCACCTTCCTATTGACTCTGGACATCGACGGCGATGGTTCCGTGAGCAAGATTGCTTTGGTCAGTGCTTTCCTGTCGCTGATTGCAGCTGAGCGAGAGAAGCTTGGATTACCACCCCTTCCCGAGTATTGCAATTGCATGTCCATCCTTGCAAGCAAAATCCTCCCACAAACCACAGTGCTGGGTACGACGTCCCTCGCAACCTTCCTCGCACAGTTTGACTTCCGCATCGATGACACTGTGGATACGAAGGACGTCTACCGGGTCTTCAAAGAGTTGCGTAAAGAAGAGACGCGAAAGAATCTACAGGCTACCACCGGAGTCATGGGCAAGCTTGGTCTGCATCTGGGTAAACTTGTGCCCACCTGATCGTTGGTTGGTAATCCTTCAGAATCTGACAGGTGCTGCGACACTAACACTACAGTTTTAAGACCACAGGGTACAAGCGATCTTGACATGTTCTCCTTGCGTTATGTTTCTGTACGACCTCTTTCTTTTAATCATTTTATTTATGTGTTCCGAATCTCCTCTTGGAGCCGCTGGATGGTATTCATGGCCACCAATACCGATGCTGGAAGCTTTGACTCGTCATATAAACTGAACTCGAATTTGTTAGTGGGATTGATGTTGGTCTCGCGCCATGCGCTTGAGACTTTGACTCGTCTCGTGTGCTGAGTCTGGGTTTGGTACAAAGGCTGGAGTTGGCTTTGAGCAGATGGTATGAACTCATCAGTTATCTGTGCGAACCAGACAATGGAAAAGAAATGTATAAGTCTCCCTGAATATGGATGGTGGAAATCATTCAAAGGCAACAACATCGCGCTAAGATCGTCAGATTGCACTAGCCCGCTTCTCTCTAATGCGCGCTGTTGTGCTGTCGTGCCGCCTTGCTTTCTGTGTTCTTCTTCTTCCACCTCAGTCATAAGGCGGAGCGGCTAAACAATCGTGACCAGACATGAGCAAGACGCTGACGCTCCGTTAAGATTTCATCCCTATTGATATGCTTGTAGTCGTGAGAAGTTCCGCGATGACCAAAACGCGCTACTCATGCACCTAGCACGCCCCGCGGCATATAGTCAACCAGACCATGTTGAGCCCTTATATTATCGTCAACGTCATGTAAAGAATCGCCACTGATGTGAGTGAAGTCGCTGTCAACCAAAATGTCAGACTGACCTACGGACTCAAGCGCGAGAACCCTACGTCTGCAACTTTTGCGCATTACTGTATTATCTTGACAACATCATGTTCGAACAAGAGATGTCTGTTGAAAACGAGATCCTGGCAGCTTCGGGTCCTGTACTTCCGCTCGCTAGGGTCCTATCGCTACCATACGAACTTCTCCAGCTTATGATCCGTTCGATAGCCAATTTCGAACCATGGACATACTCCTCAATTCGGGAACGAACCGACACGTCTGTCATAGATGAGACGTTGTCCCTATGTACGCAAGAGATTATGGCCTTAAGTCTCAGACCAAGTCGTCGACCAATCCTAGGTCTTTCCAGCGAAAGAGACTGGCTGATGCTAGTTCTTGCCCGACATCCTCATCATCTATCACGACAGGACAAAACTGGTCTATCAGCGGCTATCACTCAAGCTTTGAGAAGAATGAACGCACGAATCGAGCGGCTCCACTGGGGTGATGGAGTTCCAGCAGCCAGCATCCAAATTCCCGGTGACCTCGGAGGTGCCAATTCCAGAGGCATCCGACCAGAGGACTTGCACGATCAGCCGAAGGTTGGGAGTGCCCCTGACATGACGTCGACCTTGCGTACTATGAAGCAATACCACGCGACCGTGCAGCCTGGAGAAGACGAATGCTCGCAGGCAAATTCGACTGGACCAAATCTCGTGCAAAGAGATACTGCCCATACAATCTTCCCTTCGGTTGCTCTCATCAGATATGATCAAGCGCCGCTTCTCAAGCTCGGATACCGGGACATTGTGCATATGGCACATCAACAAGATCTGCAAATCGTCACCACCCAGAGTTCGGCCCTGCTTCTTGCTATCCTTATGGTACTTATTCGGTGTCGCCTGAGCCTACTCGAGATTTCCACAAAGCTCGACTGGGATACAGCAATTCCTTCCATTGAGTCGTGCGAAGGCAGAGACTTTGCGATGCCAAAATCGAGTCTTCGATCCGACCGGATGCGCAGCCTGTCTGGATCAACTGTTGCAGAGACCCTACCACATGGAACGCCGCTCTCACTCTCGGTTATATCGACGGTGTACGACTTTGGCGATTTTTCCAAGCCGGCGAGATTGGCTGAAAAGAGAGTCACTGAAGAAGAAGACGACCCTGGTAAATCGCCGAAGAGACCAAAATTGATCGAATATAAACAAGTCAGCAACGGTCGTGTAGCATCGCTGATGGACAGGTTCGAGAAGTTCCATTTGTGAAGTAAGACGTTGACGTGCAAGAGCATCTTGGCAGCGCTGCGTCGTTGCATTGTAGGAGAGTACACATAGCACGGAATATGTTATTGCTCTTGAGAAGAGAGGTGAGCATAAAGGCACACGTTACTCGTCATGTGCTAGACGATATTGTAATGGCCCCACTTCCGTTTGGCACTGCCTGATCTCACCACGTCATCTACCGACCTTTTCGCGTTCGCCTCGAGATTTGATCGCTTTCAACTTTGCCGCTCACAAGGAAGAGTCGCCTCGTGCTTCTCGCCGTCTTTGGAGCACCGATCCAACCATTAATACAACTGCGACATGCATTCCAAGGAAGCTACTGAGCGCATAAACGACGCCGATAACAAGGCTTTTTTCTCCAGCCAGAGTTTGAGCACATCGTAAGTATATGGTCAATCCGAAGTAGCCACACTCGACCGATCGCGACGTAGCAAGGCCACGTTTCAAGCAGCAGTCCTTCAACAGAGAGCCATTTATGCCGGCCGCAATACGTATTGACCATGCTCTTGTGACCATAGCAGGTGTTAGTGGCCCGGGCGAAGCCATTGAAGCGGCTCAAGAAGAAACCGAGCAAGGAGTCCGGCAAAACTCAAGCGACCGCAATACCAGCGCAGTTGCGTTCTTGTCTGTCGCTATAGCGTTCCCACGCGACTCCACCCTGGGAAAACTTGCTGTCGACCCGAACATTTCAGGTACGGACTACAGCCACGACTCATCGGGCTTGGTTAACAGATCTGTAGAACACATTACTAGCGCCGGCCTCGCGTCAATGCCGAATAGCCACTCTCACCAGTTGGGAAACCCTCCAAAAAGTCAACGCCCAGCAGAGATCACCGCAAGCTCTCTCATTCCTTCGACCGGCTCAGCGACGAGCAAACACAAGCTTGTCGGGAGAACATGTCACGGCTACAGCTATATCCTCATCGGAACTAGAGTACGGCCCGACTCATCCAGTCACCCCATCACGAGGACGCAGCGAGCGACGTCTAAACTGCGTTCCATGGGTTGTTGGATCAAGTCAGCTCACGCGGCGTCGATGTGTTTTCTTCTGCTGATGGGAAACCGAGCTGCAAGAATGACACGGAGCTGGAGGAGCAGTAGTGGGAGGTCGCTGGGGTGTTCATGCAAGCGTGGAAGAAAGTGTAGATGTGCTTGTCTGGCGCTGGCGGTTGCTGAGGCTGTCCAAGAGACTACGGGGCAGGGAAGGAAGGTAGAGGAAGGTCGTGCGAGAGTTTAGGAAGATGTCTTGATCGCGGAACGGATAGAGACTATCGAGCAGCCGTGCGTTGTTGTAACATGGCGTGGCGAGAGGCACATGAGCATCCAGCAGGCGAATGTTTTCCAAGTGGAAAGGCTGGCACGGGACGCCCTCTTGCGGCGTCGACCAGTCCCACACCATGGTGAGCTCACATCGGTCGACAGCGGCAGCTGAGACAAAGTCGAGCCATTCTATTGCTGGACAGGTTTCCTCCCCGACTTGATCCTCCCAGCCAATCGGATTCAAGGCGAGCGGCACCTGCATCGCAGCGACATGTCGCCTGCCTTTATTCCCCTGCAGTAAGCGATTCTCGGTCACCAGTAGACACAATTGACGCCCGGGATATGGGCGCGGAAGCATGAAAGTTGAGGGCTCATCTCCCAGTAGTTTGGGCTGCCTGGAGCGTGTTGGTAGTATAACATGGTCAGCAGAGTAATAGTGTTTCGCATTCAATCATGTCTTCTCATCATCATACCTATCCAATCCTATCCTCTCTCCTATGCTATATTGACAGCGCGCGCGGGGGAAAAACAGGCTAGCAGTACGTACGGTATCAAGACCAACGGCAACAAGGGGATATACAGCGCAACCAACTCAACGCGCCTTCTACTCGCGCCCGCCCACCCTCCGCTCGTAGTCGTCTTCAAACCGCGACGCATCGACCACCTCAACGCCCTTGCCGAGGCCGACCATATCGGCGCTCTCCCACCACTTGCGCACGTGGTGCTCGGCCGCCTTGCCCTTTGCGCTGGGGGCCTCGTCGTCGGTGTCGACAAGGCCGCCGAGGCCCGTGCCGTCGCTGCCGACGACGACGACCGTCTGGGCGACCCAGCGCGTGAGGTCGGCAATGTTCTTGCCGTCGACGCCGCTGAGGGCGTCGACAACGTAGACGAGGTCCGGGCCCAGGTGGCGCAGCATGTGGACGAAGCCCGAGGGGGTGCTGAAGGGCATGAGCATGGCGGGGTGGTCGACGAGGCGCAGGGCCTGGGCGTGCAGCGTGTTCCAGAGCAGGGTGTCGCTGGAGCGGGCGGAGAGGGCGGGAGTGTAGACGTGGGGGTCGGGCTGCGGGTCGATCGAGGCCAGCTCCTCGGCGGGGGTGCGGGCCGGGGTGGACATGGAGATGGCCGAGTACGAGGAGCCCAGCGGGGAGGAGCGGTCGCGCGAGTGGCTGCGCGAGGCGGGGCGAGAGCGCAGGGTGGGCGAGTAGACGAGGACGAAGAGCTTGGTCTTGGCGAAGTCGGTGTCGGGGAGGTGGGAGAGGATGGTCTGGGTGGGTTAGTTGGGCGTGGTAGGAGGGGGTTAGTTGGGCGTGATCAAGTGCAGCATGTCAAGACGTGGGCGCGGTAGGATGGGCAGTCAAGACGTGAGCGCGGTAGGATGGGCAGTCAAGACGTACAGCGTTCTCGGAGCGGTAGGCGCCGCCGTCGTCGTCGTCGTCGTGCGCGTCCATCAGCGACTCGGCGGACACGACCAGCACGACCGTCTTGCGCTTGCCTTGTGCGCGGGGCCCGGCGCGGACCGAGGCGGCGAAGGCGCGCGCCTGCTCGTCGACGGCGGCGGCGGCGGCGGCGGCGCTCTGAGCGGCCTG